>CM062805.1:778202213-778743993 GCA_031772625.1 Pinus tabuliformis
CTCTTGTTGGGGAATCAAGCAAGGTTATGATAGGAGAAGAATTCTTGGAAGATTTCTTCTTACTTTTAGTGTTAACCGTACCAATCATACCATCGGCGGCATGAGATCCCGAAGGAGCTGCAGCGATTTGATTTTTCTTGGGAAGATCGGGGATTTTCTTGTGTAACGTACCTGACTGAGTATAAACCAAGTCAAGGTACTGTTCTTGAGCAATTACTTGCTCTTCAGTAACAACTCCGGCTTTAGCTACATCTTCAATGATCTTTGGCAACAAAGATTTTACAAACCACTCGGCCAAGATCTGATCCGGAATAAACACCTTCACTAAATGCCATCGATGTCTCCACTCATGAATATGATATGAAATGTAAGTGGATTTCGATTGTTTTAACGAAGTTAACAATTCCGTGCCATTGTCATATCGTACTGGCAACTGAAAATGAGTTAAAAACGAGGTAGCTAACTGACTAAAATTATAAAAAGTGCCTCGTGGTAACTCAATGTACCACTTGGCCGCGAGACCAATTAGAGTGCGCTGGAAAAGTCTAAGACGGATTGAATCATCTGAAATGGAGTTAGACTCACACCAGAGGTGGTAAGTCATCACATGGTTCGACGGGTCCTCTCCTGATTTACCTTCGAACTTAGGAATTTCACTGAGCAACTTATTCGACATTGGCGGCCAAAACAGAAGATAATTAATGGGATCGTTCATTAGGCGCGACAAGTCAGGCAACTCCAAAGTTGCGATAAACAGTAACTGACGATTAGGGTCCCTAAAAATTTGGGTCATGAGACCAACCCCAGGAGGAGGATATCCAGGATAACTAGGAATAGGAATTGCATTTGGGATATTGTATCCTCCCGGAAAACCAGGATTAACCGGACCGTACTGGGGTTGTTGAGGTTGTTGATAAGTGTACCCAGGATACGGTTGATACTGATAGACTGGCTACTGCACAGCAGGACCGAATTGGTACTATCCCTGGTACGGTTGATAAGTAAATTGTGGTTGACTTGTGACAACCGTACTTGAACCAGGTTGTCCTACAGGCATCTGAACTGAAGTTTGAATCGTAGATCCAGACGGTGGTAAAGATGTCTGAGGAGTAGATACAGGAACAGTAGAAACCGGAGCCGTCGATACTTCGGAAGTAGGTGGGGTAGATTGAACAGATGTTGCGGAAGTTGTAGCAGTCGCTTGAGGTGGAGTACGAGGCATACTAGGCCCAGACTGAGAAACTACCGAAGGTACAGAAGTTTGAATGTTAGACTGGACTGGTTGCTGGGGTGTACCAGAAACTAAACGTTGTCCAGTTTGAGATGACAACTGTACATTTGGCTGCAACACCTGTTGAGTTTGTGATGGATCCCACACTATATTCATTCCGGGGTACTGACCCATAACAGGTTGAGAATATTGAGGACCATAACCGAGTTGAGGGTAGGATTGATAATTTAAAGGTACATTTCCAGTTCCTTGAACATACGTTTTACCGAAGGGTGGTTGGAAACCTTGGTTCGAGTACTGACCTTGGGGTTGATACCCTTGAGGCACGTACTGATACTGGGGTTGACCTTGGGGTACATATTGAGTCTGGGGTTGACCTTGAGGAACGTACTGTCCCGTAGGTATGAACTGTCCTTGAGGTTGCCCCCCAGATGAAAATTGGGTACCTTGAGGTTACCCCCCAGGCGATAATTGAGGTTGCACCCCAGGCAGTAACTGGCCACCTTGAGGTTGAGGATTGGGAATAGAACCTGACATCATGAGAATGTCTTCTACACTCAACGGATTAGTACCATTGCTTCCAGTTAATAACCCTTGCTCAATGGGTTGATGAGATGCTCCTGAAAAAGTACCAGAAAGTGACTGATACCCAGAGGGAATAGAAGGACCGTTGTACAAAAAGGATTCGGGCGATTGAGTAAACATGGACGACTGATTCGACATATTTAACGGAGGATAATAACCTCTAGGTTTTGGGTGATAAGGAGCGCGAGGTGGTGAAAAACTTAACCCTGGGTTTTCTAAGAAATTAGTCAAAGAAAGATACCAAGTACTACTCCTAGGTGGACTGTAAAAAATTGATTCACGCTCCCTTAGCTCAATAATAGGTCGATTTTCAGGGATAGGGATGCCTACTTCTTCTTCCAGAGTAGCAAGTTCTTCAATAGCAATAAGTCCAAAAGGAAGATCTTGGGTGATTACTCTTTCTACCCTAGGTGAACCAGGACCACTAGAAGCTGGAGAAACAAACCCCGATGTCGGAGTAGCAGCAAATTCACTTTCAGGTTCAGATATTTCAGGTTCCTCACCTATCACTAGTAGATGAAAAGCTACCAATAACTTCAGAAACAGACACTGACTGTGGATTATAATCTACCACTAACGTTTGAAAATCAGGATGTACTATCAAAGAAGATTCTCCTTCTTCCGGTGACCCAACTCTACTGTCTCTAGGAGTTACGAGGACTTTCAAGCCTTCAAGCTGTCTCGGGACTTCCTCAGGAGGTTGGCCCCGAAGTCTATGGGTCTTCCTCAATAATTCAGCCACAGTTAAAAACTTTTAACTTCTTCACACGCAAACAAAGTAAAATCTCAATGAAAACCACCTAAAGCCTCTAAAGAACCAAACAAATTTGAATCACACGCCGAAAGAATCTAGGAGATCAAACACACATAAACAGTAACTTTCTGTACTGAAAACACTAGTTGGTGATGAAATCCAACATCGCAGAGTTCAATACAGAAATGGCGGTTGGAACAGTTACCCCGCCAACCTGCTTAATGAATAGACTGGCACAAGTTCCTCCACTTAACCGTCTCGAGTGAAGAGAACCCCCCAGAAAATCCAAGTGAGTCTAGCCGACGTCTGCTCCAGGTACAGTGGGATCTTCCCACCACTGTCACCTCAGGAAGAATCCTAAAGAATATAGGCACTAAGGTTACCAACTGAAACAAATATACCTGGGGGAATAGTCTACGATTCGATATGCACGCAAGGGCAGAGTAGCAAGCTCAATCCCCTTGAAGGCTCCTTGACATAATCCAAGGTTTACCAACAAGTGACCCCAAGCTCCTCGACAATGGTTAATCTGAGGTTTACCGTTTTTAATACGTGAATATCTAGCATCGTTCCCAATGAGGAAGGATTGATTCCCACACTGGTTCGGACACGATCTCGTGCTTCTCCTTTAAGAGGAGCTTTCCCAGAGCATAAATGCAACAATTGGATTTCTTCCCTACCACAAGATACAACTACTTGTTTGTTTTTACTGTCTTGGAGAGTTAATTACTCTCCTACTCCAAGACACTAGCCTAAGCTAAGTTGATGTATCAGAGCCCTAGAAATAAAAATGTTACTAGATGAATTTTACTTTAAGCTTTATTTTTATTGGTTTTTGTTTAAGTCAAAAGGTGTGGAGATGAAACTCGTGGTATGAAGACTCGACTCAAAATCAGTAAAAATGCACATAAGATGATTTAAACAATCTTTTTCTCTTCGATGAATTTCTAAACTAAGAAAGAGTTTGAGAATGCAAATACTTTATAAACACAAATCTTTCTTAAGAAACAAATTAAAAGAAGAGCTTTTGTCCTTTCCAATGCACTCAAAACGAGACAACTAGTTATTTCACAAAAATCTCCCTTTTTCGTTTCAAAGCACTCAACCACTACAAAAAAAAACTTTTTTCAAAAGAGATTTTTTTATTTTTTTATAAAACACTCAAAACTATGCAAATGACTAACTTTGAGATCTATAAATTATAAAAACCTATTTGAAGCCAAAGCCTACTAGATGTCTTTTTTAAGGATGTTTTACTTAGCTAGACGTAAGCTAAGGACCAATTTATGCAGAATCACAAATCAGTCAAGAACAACCAATTTTGTTTTCTTTTTGAAAATGAAAATCCAAACTTTTAAACACAAGCTTTTCGAAGTTTTGTAAAGAGAAAACTCAAAGTGGATTCCTCAACAAGGGGAGATTTCATAAATGGTCAGACTCATAAGAAGGCTCGTAGACACTAAGGTGATCTGAAGTCCCTACAACTTCTAAGCTCAGAGCCACTACACAACCAAAATAAAAAACAAGCCCAACAAGCAAAACTCCTAGGAATTTCACCTAAAACCCTAACACTAATGAAATCAACCTAAGGAAAGCTTCTGACAAGTTATATGTAGGTCTGGGTAGTGGATAACAATTTCTAAACAAAAACTAAGCTGACTAACAGAGGAAATCTTAGGTTTTTCAAAATTTTGACAGGGTCTGCAGGCCCACAATTGACATAGGTGCGGTCGCGCTCTGTGCTAAAAGAAAAGGTGCGGATAGGTATGCACTTTGTCAAAGGGTTAGGGTGTGGTCCTCTCCCAAAGCTATGAAAAACAAAAAATAACCCTCGATCTACAAACTCTACCCAATTTTACACACAACAAGCCAAAAATAGAAACAAAAACACAGTTTCTCAGGTCAAAGTAAAAACAAGGAAAACAATCAAGTCCCCAGTGGAGTCGCCATTTTGTCACACAGAATAAGTCGATCTTGCGGACAAGATAGACCTTCCTAGAATCTTAATAAGACCTAATGACAAGCAAACCAACCAGACACTATCTTTCTCTAAATATGCTTTAATAAACAATGGAAAACAAGTGTTTTTAGGGCCTACCTTAGGTCCAATGCAAGTTTGTGGATACCCTCACTCCTTCGATCCAAATGAGATCCTTTGTCGCGAATCTGCAAACACAAACAAGGCAAACAAATTAAATAGCACCTGAAAAGCCAATATCATAAAGCATATTTAACATGAAAGTCAAGGAGTCCATGAAACAAATAACATGAGATACTTGTTGAGAAAAATGAGTTTGATTGTATTAATTCAAAAGAAGAAGAACTTTACAACCTGTGCCTTGATGCTATACAAGCTCCTCCCAGGGTCCAGCAAGAAGTCTCCTCTACTTTGACAAGTTTCACTCACTCCCCAATGAAGCCAAAAAGGTATGTGATCTCTCCTCTTAAGCTCAACTAGGAAGTCTTGATTTCACCAACATTTACCCTCAAAAATGTTCAGCTTCTAACCTCCCCAGCAACCATCCCAATGCCTGAATTTATAGTGCAATGGAGGGAGGTTACTAGGTCCTCCTTCAAAGCGATAAAGCCCTCCTTCAAAGGGATAGCTCCTTCTCTTTTGGGATGCATGAACCACCTCAGAGCGAACAATCCACATCAAAATTCCTTCTAGAATCCTCTAGAATTAACCCAAAGTGAGTTTTTAAAGATAAAACTTGTGCCTTTTGACTTTCACAGGGGCCCACACCCACACCTTTAGGGACAGAGCGGGCAGGCCCATAGTTTTTGTAAACAGAAGGTGCGGGACCGCAAGTGACAGTGAGAGAAGTGTGGAACCAGAGTTTCATTGATTTTTAATGTCTTTCTCCCATTTTCAAAGCTTGACTTGAAGAGCTGAGGTTTGAGACTTGCTTAGGAGGACAGTACAAGTGATGATAGACCCATACTGGCTGCAAATAATCATGGTGACGATATTTTTGTGTAACATTATTCACTCTCAAAGTAAAGGGAATATTGTGGCCACATCCATGGCCCTCAATAAGGGCTCCTCCATGCAATAAAAGCAGGTGGATAAGGTCATGGAAGAATACAGGGACATTTTCTCCTCACCCACGGGGGTACCTTTGCACTGTCAGGTGATGCATTCGATGGATCTGACTCCCGAAGCACCTCTACCCAATGGGTTGATATACCGCCACTGTCTTTTGGAAAATAAAGAAATCAAGCAACAAATCCAAGAGTTGCTACAAAAAGAGAACATCTGACCAAGTTCCTCACCTTATGGGAGCCCAATTTGTAACAACCCCGGGTAAAAAGTTCATGTAATAAAAGCTAATAAAGTCAAAATAAGACCAATATCATGGGACACGTATTCCAAGATGAATGTTGGGAGAAACATCCTAGTGGGCATCACTTGTTGCATTTATGGCTAAGGGGAAATTGGCAAAGGAAATGGCAAAGGCTTTGAAACGGTAAAGAGGCATTAGTTGGCATAATTTTATGAAAATAAAGGAAATTAAGAGAAAAGGGAGGTGAAAGGTCACAAGTTGCATGAGAGGAGGAAAATGAAGGAAACTAATGGAAAAATGAAGAAATTAGAGGCATCAAGAATACAAATATATATGAGGATTAGTTTGTAGATTTTTGTCAGTTCAGTTCCTCAGTTAGTCTCAAAGAGGAGAAGAGCACTAAGAGGATAAGGAAAGCAAGCAAGCAAAGGAAGGACAAGGAAAGCAAAGAAAGGACAAGGAAGGCAAATGAAGTAAGGATTAAGCAAGGAAAGGTTGGATCAAGTAGCTTCAGTAAGAACACTTGCAGGTGACATGTTGCATGTATGATTTCCTAGCTGATTTTAGCATGCATGGCATATGCATGTGTGTATTTTGGTTTATTTTCTATCAATGCCATGGATTTTTCTGGGTTTTGATAGTGGTTTTAACCTTGCCTTGCCATGTCCAGATAGCCATGGTGTGATGGGATTATTTCTCAGTTGAGCTTTGGATTTCCAGAAGCTTTTGGATCCAGGTGACATGGTCTCAAGAAAATCCCAAGGGTTGGGGGTGGAGATAGGAAAATTCCTTAAAGGATGGTGAAGGAATTATGAGGCATCCAATCTTAATTTTGTTTTGTGATCTCAGGACCGGTTTAGGTGAGATCATGATATGGTGAGGGTGGAGGTGTTTTAACCTTTGGATTCCCTTGGTTGTTTATGGATTAGTTGATCCCATGAGATCCCACATTCATGCTTGGAATATGGCTTGGGGTGATTGGCTGAAAGAAAGATTTGGTTCAACACAATCTATGGTCGGGTGGTATGTGGAAGTCCCTAACTTGGTTGGATTTTTCATATGGTTAATAAGAGTTAAGTTCTTCTTTTAATTTAATGAGTAAATGTACTTATTATTATGTGGATTTAATGGTTATTCATTTATCTGATTATATGCTGGTTATAAACATGGTTAATTGACAAATATAAGTATGCATCTCATAACATTTCCATTAATGAATGTTTGGTTTATGAGTGCATGACCTAGTTGGTGTTATTCCAACTATTATGAGAATGCATTGGTTCTTCTTGTTAAAACTCAGATAAGTTTTCAAATCCTTATGTTCAAATTTGCATTCATGACCTGTAGGTTGCATGTTTACCATGTGCTTGATGGAATGTAAGTCCCAGTTGGGAGGGGTCAGGTCAAGTCCCTATTTAATTTTTGGTTTATAATCTTTGTCTCTATGTCATTTATCCTTTTTGGAAGTTTCATTTAGTGATGGACAGAGGCCTGAGTCCTGGCCCTGAAAAAGTGGCTCAGAATCCAGGGTCGTTGGCATAGAACTGACTGGGAAAGTCCATAATTGTTGGCAGGTAGGCCTATGGGAGAGACTAAAGGCTTACAGTCACTTACATGCCTTATAAATGGAGTGAATGAGACTTTGGGTAAGTGAAAAAAAGAGTTATTTCCATGGTTGTACACCTAGAGGGGTTGGGTTGATCCTGGAGGTCCTGTAGCACCTGAGGGAAGTCAGTGAAGTCCTAAGTTGTCGAATCCATTTCCTTAACGTCATATAGGAGTTTTAGTCTTATCATAGCGACCCTTAGCTCACGTTTACCTCGGGAAAGCTGGTGGAAGTGGGTAAATGTGGGAGGAGATAGGTTACACAATTGCACTCGTACAAAAGAAGGATGCGACCTGGAGACGTTGTGTTGATTATCGGGCACTAAATAAAATCACTATGATGAACATGTATCCAATCCCACATATTGATGATATTCTTGACCAAATAAAGGGGTCAAAGCACTTCAACAAGATTAATTTAAAGTATGACTATCACCAGGTTCCAATAGAACCCACAGACGTATGGAAGACTACATTCAAATCCAAGGAAGGCCTTTTTGAGTGGTTGGTCATGCCTTTTGGGTTGATAATGCCTTTGCAACTTTTATGAAGCTGATGGATGACATATTGAGACAATTCACGAACTCGTTCTTGGTTGTATATCTAGACAACATCCTCATCTTCAAAACGAGTTGGGAAGAGCACTTCCAACACATTTGATAGGTCCTTCAAACCTTGATGCAATACAAACTATGTGCCAACTTGGAGAAATGCACCTTTGGAAAGAACTAAGTCCGATATATGGGTTACATCATTGATGAGAAATGTGTACATTTCTATCCGAATAAGATCAAAGTCATTTAGGATTGACCAGCCCCAACCACCCTAACAGAGCTTCACAACTTTCTAGGCCTTTCCAATTTCTATCAAAGGTTCGTGTTGGGATTCTCTCATATCACTTGGTCTTTGAGTCAAGTTACCAAGTGTAGAGTGAAAGATTTTTTTTTTTGGTCCAAGTCCTAATAGGTGTTCATTGAGCTTAAGAACCGCCTTTTCTCTACACTAGTACTCACATTTCCAGACTTGCAACAACCATTTGAAATTGAGATAGATGCATCTAACTATGATATTAGTGTAGTTATCACCCAACAAGGGCATCCAACAACATATCATAGTGAGACATTCTATGATACAATTCATAAATACCCCACCGATGATAAAGAAATGTTTTCCATCACGTAGCCTTTCCAACAGTGGAAACATTACATTCTAGGGAAGGAGACAATCATCTACACATATCACTAACCGCTTTAGTTTATACAGACATGAGGGAAGTTGCTGAAAGACCACCATAAAAAATGGTCCACATATATATGACAATTTCATTTGAACATTAAGTACAAGAACTACAACACCAATAATGTCGCAAATTCCCTCATTTGACTTGTGGTGCTAACCAATGTTCTCGACTCTTGTGGGCACAAGACTTCTGGATGGCTACAAAATTATAAAAATGATCCAAAATTCGCCAACACATACTAGATGTTGATGGATGGAAATCCAGTTCTAGACTTCCACCTCCAGGATGCACTGTTATGCCACCTGACACACCTTTATGTTCCTTCAAGCGAGTGTGACAAGATGATTTGGGAATCACACTACATTCAAGTCGCAGGACACTTCAATGTAGAGAAGACAATGGCGGTAGTAGAAAAGTATTTTTATTGGCCAAATATCTAACATGATGTAGGAAAATATATCATACCTTGCACTTCCTATGCCATCACCAAGCCAACCATTAAGAAGCAAGGCATGTATAATCCTCTTCCTACTCATACACGACCTTGGGAACTCATCTCCGTGGACTATGTGTCTAGCCTTCCTTCTACCAAGCATGGAAATGACTTTGTATTTGTGGTCATCAACATATTTTCTAAGATGGAAATATTGGCTGCCGACAAGAACACTTTCACATAGAAGCCACTACCAAACTTTTCTTTAAATGAGTGTGGGGTACATGTCACAATCCTGAAGACCATTATATGGGAGTGGGATAGCAGGCTCCTAAGTACATTTTGGTTGATCCTTTTGTCATTTTTTAACACAAAGCTCACCAAGTCAATTGCATTCCACCCCTAGACTGATGACCAGAAAAATGTTGTCAACATTATGATTGTGCACATACTACACATGTACAACTCTAAGAATATGTGAACATAGTTATAACAAAGCTCTCCATAGCTCGACTAGACACAACCCTTTTCAATTGGGCCTAATATTTCAACCATTATTTCCCATTGATGTTGCATTTATTTTTGCAAATACATAAGAAGAATCTTCCCATGTTCAGTCCGAAGATGATAAAGTCACTAGGTTTATTGAATGCATTCAACACATCCACCAGTAGGTTCATGACATATTGGATAAAGTCAATTCCAAGTACAAACTAAACAACGACATAATGAACATTGGGTGCCACATAAGTTTCAGGTGGGAGACAAAGTGTGGTTGCGTTTGCAAAAGAAACGCCTTGGAAGAGCCCATTGGAAGCTTTGACCACTCTGATACAAGCCTTACACCATCACCATGGTTGTGGATGATAACACTTTCGAGCTCAGTATCCCTCCATTCCTCAACGTGCACCCCTTATTCAATGTGGACCACCTTTAGCCATACTTTCCACCATTGTTGGACACATCAGACATTGTTGAGTAGCTAACAATAGAAGAGCTCAACCTAGAGTGCATTGAACATGCCATAACTAATTGGATCATGGATACACAGATCAAGAACACTCACCAATATAGGATCTTACTATATTGGATTCTCAAATATAGCTAGCTTCTACACCAAGGAAAGTATCTCACTAGGGACCAAGTTCAGTAGAAGTTTCCCCATCTCATCACTACAAGGAAAAGACCTTCTAGTAGAAGTTTTTGCAGAAGCCCCTATAAATATAGCCAAAAAATATGTTTGTAGTGGAGTTCACTAGCGAAGGTGGGAGAGCAGATGTTTTAGTGCATGATTTTTGGACAGTGTTTCTAAAATATACAAATGCACCAGTGCTTTCATATCAATAAAAGCACCAGTGTTGCATATAACATGGTGCACCATGGAAACTATATTTTTATAAAATAAAATAAAAAAACACGATGCACTAAATAACACCACACACCAATGTTTGAATAATCGATGGCACCAATTCCCTTCATGTAGTAAAACATCCCGGTGCATACCACTAAGTAGCACTGCTATAGTTTTTAAATTTCATAAAAATGTGGTGCTATTTTCCAACGATACACCAATATAGTAAAGGTACTAAAATGCCCTAGGGCATCTACGAAAGAGCACTGCTAGGGAGTTTTTAATTTTTTAAAATAGAGTAGTGTTATAGTCAAACAAATCACTTGTGTGGTATCTATATTAGAATGCCCCAGGGAGTCCTAATAAAAGCATAGTGAAATATTTCTTAATTTTAAAAAGAACAGTGCTCTTGGATCTATTCCGCACTATTGTGGTTAATGTAACACACCGAAGGAGGGTTAAATTAAAAAAAACCCTCTCGGCTGTAAATTTCATTTTTACCATCAACAATGGTGGATAGCTCTAAAGCATCGGTGCCACTCTTGACTCATGCAAGCACCCTAATGTTAGTGCTTCTCTTGCTCACCATCCTTCTGTACCATGCACATTGCCCGACTTTCCAATTTTTCCAAACTGTGCCAATTTATTTTTTCTCCATTACATGTCCAGAATGCCTCCTTGATGACCAAATATCTAGGTAATGTCTATGTTTCTCTCTAATTTAATTTTTCAGAAGATTGGAATTACAAATTAGGTTAAATTTTCTATTGTTTCTGTTATCACAAAACCAGTACTAGGGACTGCAACCAAGCAAGGTCTCATGTAACTGTTTCAGACCAAACTTTAGATTAGGAATTAGCCTTCCTAATCAGAGAGGGCTCTCTCACAACTCTTAATAAAATCCTTCAAACACTAGATGGCTAACTCTTTATTCACTTATGAAAGCATAACTGGTTGGAAACACATCAAACTAGCTCTCATTGGGCTATGGAGTCTATAATATCAAGTAAACAAGGAAAACACAGTGACCTCATGGAAATCAAGGCTCTAAGCATTACATGTCAAACATATTCCACCAACACATAGCTTGCTGTATACACAGGAAGTCAGAGCATATAATTATGAATTCTGAGTGATTGCATACAACAAAACCATAAAATAACATAAAGTATAACACATCATCACTACATTTGATCATGACAATCCTTCGAGAATCTTGAGAAGAGAATAACTCTGTTTTACTATTACTGTCAAAAAAGGTCTTACAATGGCCCAAAACAACACTGTTTTTCTATTAAGTATCCAACCTTTTTTACATAAAAGTTATTCCTATATATAGCCTATCAAAACACTACTGCACGAGACTCCTCAACAAGCATGAAGGGAGCTCGGAATTTTGACATTAATGACCTTAACTATATCATAAACAAACTGATTGATTACAAGAGATATGGTGCTACGAAAACAGAGGATTCCATCATATTGGCACTTTAAGTCTTTCTCCTCGTATACTTTGCTGCATTCTTGGAGCTTGCCACCTGTAGCATTACAATAATAACCACACCCAAACTGAAAGCAGATTCAATGTATGAACAACTCCGGATACCTGATGCATAGATGATTCAACAACCAATAAGAAAATGAAGCCTATATTCTCGGTTGCTGCCTCCCATCGGTGTTCATATATTAATGATCCATCTTCAAGCCATTTAATCCTTGGATAGTCCCGTGTGACTGAAGAAAACTCATGATCTGGCTATCCCATAACTAGACAAGTGTATCACTTAACACCTCAGCAGCTCTATCAAAACCCTAAAAATTCGGAGATAAAGTGACTTTCAACAAAAGACAAAACTTTACCTTTACCTCGAATATTTACACCTGGCCTCCTTTTTAAATATCTGACTGATCTTCCATAACCTCCATGCTGACATTAAATCATCTCTTTAAATATTTGCTGACCTCAGCATTCCAACTCAAGTTTTCAACATAACCAGTCATCTACAGCAGTTTCGTAGCGCGCTACGAAACTGCTGTAGGTCATCAAAATTAAATACATGAACCTTGAAACAACAATAACTCAAGTCTGTGATTTCTTCAGTCATTCTATACAGGTGTGAATACATCAAAAAGTCTCAAAAAGCTTTTAAGAAGACGGTGGCCCCAAAATATGTCAAAATTTGAAAAAACACATTCCTCTTTGAATCATTTAACTAGCTTGTCTAGCTTCTCTTTCAGGCTGATGACTTCTTCCTTCAACTTCTTGTTCTCGGCTCTTAGACCTGCATTCATTTGTTTCATAACCTTTGCCTGCTTCAGAGTAGGAACTGTCCATACATAAGCATCTGATACTGAACTAGCTTGACTGATCAAACTTGTTTTACCTTTCATTACAGCTTTCTTATAGCTTGTGTATCTTACTGCCTTTTCTTTAAAAACATTTTGAACCTGAGGTATTTCCTTGCTTGCTCCAGCTTGTTTCTTAATGGCAATCACATTTCCACTTTGACCAATAACCACCTTATTGTCCTTGTTCTTGTTTTTAGCTGCTTGGACTATTTCAGAGAAAATTTCAAGTGCCTCTGTCCTAGGCATCTCTGAAGGTACTTTCTCTTTTTGAGCCTTTTCTACTTCTTTCATTTGCCTTCTAGTCATTGGCCTGCGAGGTTTAAAGGCATACTCTTCACCTGGTTCTTCAAACTTTAACCTTTTAGAAGCCTTTGACTTCTTAGAACTTTCAGGTGAAGATTGTGTTAGATCAATATGCATTGGTGATACCAATTGATCTTGCTCAATTTCAAGTGGTTCAATTTGAATTGGATGCTCTTGTTCTAATTCAATGGCTTCCAACAAGTCATTTAAACTACCCTTAGAAACAGGACTCTCTTCCACAGGGGCTGACTTTCCTTTTTCTTTGCTTAGCTGGCCTCTGGTTCTCACCCTTGAAACCCTTTCAACTTCACTAGACTTAATTTCATCTTTTCCTTTGTGAGTCTTCTGTTTTGATGATTGAGGTGTTTCTTTAGGAGATGACTTAGAAGTTTCCTTTTCAGATACTCTAGATGATTTTGAAGTTTTGTCTACTGATGCTTCAGGTGTTTCTTTGACTGTTACAGACCTCTCTGGCTTCTTTGTTTTAGCTTTGGGCTTCTTATGGTCTGTTACTTCCTTCCTAATCTCAGCCAAAGTAGTTTCCTCACTCCTATCTTCTCTTTCTCTTACAGGTAATGGAGTGAGGCCCGTTTTACTAGGGAAACCGGCCATGAACACAAACGAATCCCAGTCCTTACCAATTTTATGTAGGCTATCCAACACCAGTAATTTAACCAGACCATGATGAAAAAGAGATGTTTCATAAGCTTCCTTCTTCAACTGAATCTTATCACACATCTTACTAATACTCCTGAATAAGTAAAAAGGTATGTCTATTGAGCTCTTACCAGTGAAGTGTAGCAGCAGCTTGAAATGGTATGAGTAGACTTTGTTGTACCGACCTTCACATGTCAAGTACTTCTGGATACATGTCAATAGCATAGCATAATTCTCCTTTAGATAGCTCCTTGGGACAGCTTTAGTGAGATCTTCGTCTACATATGGTGCCTTTAAGAACTCCTTACACGGACCCATGTCAAACTTGAAATTCTTGAACCACTCTTGGCCACCCCTCGGGATTTCTGTGACAGTAGAGATGACTTCAGGGGATACCGGAAACTCCAACATGGCCACCTTCGAATTGAGTCCAGTGAAGTTCAATGCAAATGCCTTGGTCACTTCTGCATGTCCACCCTTTAGTTTTTCACAAAACCGCCAACAACCAGCACTTCTAAACGCCTTTGCTACCTCCTCATTCCCGAGGGTTACATCTAATCCCTCCGGCTCTGTTCTCACACATTTACCCGAACGGTGCTCCTTTCTTTCCATGCTTCTTTGCGCAATTCTACACAAGGGAATGACGGTGGTTTGCAGCAAGAAAACACTCTTTAGCTGTAGAGATCAGGCTCGCTTGCAGTAGTCTGTTTAGAATAAAGCTCAAGCTTTTCATAGAGCAAAAACATTCATATGTTATGAAGAACACATTATGGAATGACCATCTTCTATAACGTCCTCCAAACTGACACCTAACTCTATGACTTCGGACCTGATGGCAAAGTAATGGCTAATCATGACATAGAAATGGTGTGAAGAAACAATCATGACCGGATTCGTGACTCACCACTTCTCGGATTAGACATTCAGGGAAAAACGCTGCACAAAAGCCTGAAACCCCGATTTCGTAGCGCGGGCAGTTCAAATTTAAGGGAATGCG
This sequence comes from Pinus tabuliformis, assembly GCA_031772625.1. NCBI lineage: Eukaryota > Viridiplantae > Streptophyta > Pinopsida > Pinales > Pinaceae > Pinus > Pinus tabuliformis. Next base: position 778,217,006 of record CM062805.1, read on the forward strand.
CTACGAAATCGCTGACAAACGGGGCGCTACGAAAACACGCAAACATTATTTCGCAGCAGAACTGACCAATCACATTCGCGCTGCGAAACTGCGCAAGTACCTAAGACATCATACCCGCGCTGCGAAACTGCGCAAGTACCAATGACATGACATGACATAACTAACAATGATGGAGGATGACTAATACCCTTGCCTTTACACGAATTTCATCCATAACTCTTGAATTTCAAATTTTGAAATTGACATAAGCTAACAAACCTATTTACAAGACCTCAAGACTTTATAAAAACTTATGGACAATTAACATATACATGAACTATAGATTCTAGTGATAACAGTGGCTCCACTAGGGATAGTGTGCCCCTGTGGTACACTAAGAACACGTAGTACCAGTGCTTTATCCATTTATTACACTCACATCTGGCTGACAAGCATTCCTCTCAAACTTTGTGGGCCTTCTCCTCGGGCTAAAATCTGCTAGTTCAGCTTGTCACTTATTGCTAGCACAAAACACTTCAAAAGCAATGATTATTTACAATGATCATGAACTACTTGGCAGACTTTTCACTGATAATAATGCTTTAAGAACCTGCCATTGACAGGCCCACCAGCATACTGTGATCCATCAACTTCTTGCAAAATATAAGTATTGTTTCCATGGAAGGCAGAGATCAAATATGGCCCCTTCCATAAATTCTCAAACTTACCATGTTTGCCCTTTTCCTCAATTTTGGCTTCCCATTTCAAAACCTTGTCATTAATTTGAAAGGTCACATCTTTAATCTTCTTGTCAAAAGCCCTCTTGACTCTATTCTGATTTTGTTGATAATCTTCAACCACTTCATTCCTTTTTTCTTGTAATGCAATCAATTGATTAATCCTCCTCTGTATGGCATTGGGCTCTTCTTCAAGTCCTTGAATTAATTTCATAACTGGGACACCAAGAGACGTTGGAAAAATAGCTTCTGCTCCGTACACAAGTTCATAAGGAGAGGTTCCAATAGATCTCTTAGTGCATATGCGATCAGCCCATAATGCATACTTCAGTTTCAAATGCCAAGTTTTCTTGTTCTCTTCCAGCAATTTCTTGATAATCCTCACAAGACTCTTATTTGAACTTTCAGCTAGACCATTGCCTTGTGGATAATAGGCTGTAGAGTGACCAAGAGAAATATGATATTGGTGGCAAAAGTTTATCATTCTCTTAGACTTAAATGCTTGAGCATTATCTGTGACAAGCTTGAGTGGACATCCAAACCTTGATAAAATATTGTTCTCTAAGAAGGAAATAATAACTGCATCATTAGCTTGTCTAGTTGGCACTGCCTCTATCCACTTTGTGAAATAATCAGTGGCTGTAAGTATCCACCGATGTTGGCCTGATGAAGAGGGATGTATCTCACCTATAAAATCTAGCCCCCACTGCTGAAAGGGCGCTTCTACATAAATAGGAACTAGAGGCATAGGCATGAGCTTCCTTTTACCTTCAAACAACTGACATTCATGACAGGCTGCAACCTTTTTGTAAATATCTTTGAACATGGTGGGCCAAAAATACCCGGCTCTCAATATTTTATTAGCAGTCGCCTTCCAATAATGGTGACCTCCACAGTCTCCTTTATGAAATTCTTCAATCACCCTATCAGCCTCCTCTTCAATCAAGCAACTTAGTAGAATCCCTCCAGCATCCTTCCAAAATAAATTCTGTTCATAAACAAAATATTTAAGAGATTTCAGCTTGATGAAACGAGCCCTAGACTTGGGAAGATTGTCAGGGGCTCTGTTGTGCTGTAGTACAAATGAGACATCCTTATACCATTCAGATATCAGAAATTTTTCATTGATTTGAACCAACTCTTCCTCTTCTTCAAAAATTTCTGATATTTCTGCATTAAAATTAATGTCACTGCAGTCTAGATTTGAGTGAGTTAGCAACTCTGCTAACCCTTGACCCTTCACCAATTTAGTTGGCCTAATTTCAATATCATATTCCAACAATTTGGCTATCCATTTCCCTCTTTTACCATCCGGGTCTGCTTGTGTGAGAATTTCTTTAATAACAGCACTTGGCACAAATGCAATAATATGAGAATGAAGCAAATAGATTCTAAAATCTTTGATTGCCTTTACCAAAGCATATGCTTGCTTTTCTAAAATGTTATACTTTAATTCAGCATTTGCCAATGTTTTACTAAAGAATGAGATAGGCTGCTCAGTACCTTGATTCCCTTTCTGTAAAAGAACTCCAGCGATTGTATCTTCAGAGGCATAAGTGAATATTAAAAATTCCTTGGAGAAATCAGGACTAATAAGAACCGGTGCTTGAGTGAGTGCTTTTTTAATTTCTTCAAATGACTTTCTTGCCTCAGCTGTCCACCTAAAGTCTGCTCCCTTCTTTAGCATTTTTGTGATGTGCTTAACCACCTCTGCAAAGTTAGGAATGAACCTCCTAACAAAATTGACTTTACCAAGAAAAGACTGAACTTCTTTCTTACTCCTTGGCAAATCCAGCCTTGAAATAGCACTAACTCTATTTGGATCTATTTTAATGCCTTCTTGAGAAATGATATGCCCAAGCAACTTACCAGAAGTCAAAGCAAAGATACTTTTAGTTGGATTCAAAGAAATGCCGAACCTTCTACACTTCAATAATATCTTTTCCAGATGCTTTAAATGATCTTCCTCTCTCTTTGAAAATACTGTGATATCATCAAGGTATACCACAACTGATTTATCTTTCTCCTCTGCAAAAGCAATGTCCATAGCCCTTTGGAAAGTCGCCCCTGCATTCATGAGGCCAAAAGGCATCTTAGCATACATAAAGGTGCCCCATGGTGTAGTAAAGGCTGTCTTCTCCTGATCCTCTGGATGAACAAGGATTTGGTTGTATCCTGAAAAGCCATCTAACATTGACATTCTTTGAGAACCTACAATATTCTGCAACATAAGATCCATTTTAGGAAGAGGATAATTGTCCTTGAGTGAAGCCTTGTTCAAATTCCTAAAGTCTATGCAAATCCTTATTTCTCCGTTCTTTTTCCTCACTGGAACCAAGTTGGCTAACCAATTTGAAAATCTGATAGGAACAATGATCTTTGCATCAAACAGCTTCTTGACTTCTTTCTCAATTAATGGCATTAGCAGAGGATTTATTCTTCTCAATTTTTGCTTAAAAGGTTTCTCATTTGGCTTGATGGGGATTGTATGTTGTATAACTGAGGAATCATATTGTTTGAGATCAGTATAATTCCAAGCAAACACATCAATAAACTTCTTCATCAGATCAATGTACTTAACCTTTAGATCAGCTGATAAAAATTTTGAAATTTTGATCAATTTAGGCGCTACTAAATCACCTAGATTGCAGTTTTCTATCTCCTCTTCATTTGCTTGCAACCTTGGCGCCTTAAAGACATCATTCTGATCAAAAAGCTTCTCAAGTGGAATAAGACCTTTAGGGATGAGATTATTTTGGAGCTATAATACCTCAGACTTTTCTTTTGTTTCAACTAACATGTTTTGCTGATCAATTTGACAATGCTCAAATTCTCCTTTCAATTCTATGAAACTTTTCACCTGCTGGTCATCTTCAAAGACTTGCCAATTTAATATATTATCAGGGATTACTGGCCTATGGCGGACTTTGACTTCATAACTGTCAGAAGCATGTTTAGGAATGACAAAAAGACTAGCTGCTACAGCAAGAGAATCTGCCATGGAATTCTGCTCTCTGGTTTTGACATTGAAAGTGTATGATTGAAACTTTTCCAACAATTCTAACACTAAATTCCTATAAGCTCTCATTCTTGCATCTTTTGTTTGGTAAACACCTTGAACTTGCTTTATAACTAGCTCAGAGTCCCCATAAACAGCAATGTTTTTTGCCTTGAACTCAATCAAACTTTCTAGGCCTAAAACCAAGGACTCATACTCGGCCATGTTATTTGTGCAATCAAAATTGAGCTTATAAGACAGAAACTTACTCTCATCAGCTGGACTCATGATCCAAATTCCAGCGCCAGCTCCTTCCTTCCCTGCTGCTCCATCAAAATACAAAGACCAGCAACCAGAAATGTCTTCTTCATTACTTTGCTGCAACTCTTCACACTGATTTTCTGCTTTTTCTTTCTGTGATTCTTCTCCCACTGATTCATTAAATAGAATGGCTGATCCCAAGCCTGTGTCACAAGAATAGATAGGAAAATTCTGTGGTTTATCCTTACTACTCACCATATATGCCATCCTTGTTTCCCGGTATAACCTTCTCTGCTCTCCAAATACTGGAATAGTAGCATAAGTCAAATCCATTTGCATAGTACCCTTAATTTTAGCTGCCCATGATCTTGAAAGTAATATTCCAAATTTAGGTGGAACATCAGCCACAACAATATCCATGACAGTGGTTTTGGCTGGGATTTGTGTAAGAGCCACAACAACATCCTTAATTAACCCAATACAATGCACCCTCTTAGAATCAAAAGAAAATAAATCTTTATAAGGTCTGGTCACTTCCAATCCTAACCTTTCCATAATGACTTTGGGCATAAGATTATGAGACGCTCCTGAGTCCAACATGGCATTATGAAGAGTCATTTCATGTATATTGATGCTTATATAAAAAGGAGGAAATTCATCATTCTGCTCATCTTCAAGCCTTGGGCCCAAACAAATGATAGGATTGTCTTCTTGCAAATTTAAAATATCAGCTCCTCCCGGGGGAGAATTAAGCATTTCCACAATCTTGCTTCTATACTTGTTTACTTTCAAAAGTTCATTAAATGGGACTGATATTTTAATTTTAGAAATCTCATTTTCTATATTGAATCCTGGAGTAGACTTCTCAACTTCCTTAGGAAGAACAAGAGCTTGATTCTCTTTCTTTTCAATAGGAGCATCACCTTTTTCTTCAGCTTGTTTTGGCTTTTCTTTTTTGTCTTCCACTGCTTTTGGAATATTCTTCTTAGGCTGACCCTTGTTTGCTGTAATGGGGACATCTCTATTTCTGAGGTTATATTGCTTTTGAATTTCAAATATGGCATGCTGATAACCCTTTAGGAAATCTGAAGGTTCTTCTTCAACTTTTTGTTGACTAGACTCATCATGTTCCTCTTTTGTTAGAAAGATCTCTGAATCTTCTTCACCAAGACAATGAATAGATTCTTCAGGATCCTCAGATTCTTCTTCTCCATCTACCATATTTTGCTGAAACGGAGGTCTAATAGGGGGATCAGCTTGTTGATTTCTATTCTCCCTTGGCCTTTGTTGATTTTGTGGCCTTCTAAACTGGGGATTTCTGAACCGAGGTTCTTGTTGTGCTTGAGGAGCAGCAGTATTCCCAAGTGCTAATTGGTCCATCAATTTTTCCATAGTCTTTATCATGGTTTCAACTTTATCCTCTTGAGCAGAAGTAGAAGGCCTTTCCTCTTCCTTTATCTTGGTCTTAGCCATCTTAGACTTTTTAGCAGCAAGTATATTCACCTCTACTTTGATAGCATCATTTTGCATGTCAGCCAATGTAGCAGACTCTCTTTCTCTGAGTAAAAGAGAGAAGTCAGAATCAAAAGACTCAGCATATCTTAATTGTGCTAAAGCTCCAGGAGGTTTCAAGTGAGCTGGAATGGAATTATAAATCTTGTTAAACCTCTTAGAAAAATTTTGAATAGTCTCATCTGGAATTCTTCTTAAATTATTGTATTCAGTGAGGGCCTGAACTGGATTAGTTCTATTTCCCCACTTCCTCAGAAAGCTATCTTCAAACTCAGCCCAACTGTGAATGCTACCAGCTCCCAAGGCCTTGAACCATTTCCTAACCTCTCCAATGAAAGACTGAGCAAACAATCTCAATTTGACATCTTCATCATCCACTTCATATCTATCAATAAAGTCATTGAATCTATCCACATGCTCTTCAGATGTAATGTCCTCATCTCCTCCCCATGTTGGGATCCTAGCAGCATATTTATTTGGTAAATCATGCAGAACAGCAGGAAGAGCCAAAGGAGCATACCTAGCAGGTACGGCCATAATGAAAGGAGGAAGAGTGACAATAGGTATGTTATGACCAGAACTAGTATGAAATGTGGGTTGAGGGCTATTTGGACTTGCAGAAGCAGAGGACAAAATATGAGTACGAAAAGGACTATTAGGACTTTGTAGACCACTAACAAAAGAACTCCAATTTGGAAGAGGTAAACCAATCTTTGAGTTGAGCAAAATTTCGAAAGGGTCAAGCTCCTTGAGCTGTTTTAAATCTTCTTTCTCTAATAATAGCTCAGAAGAAACAATTTCCCAAAACTCCTCTTTATCTTTATGTGAAATTAGAGAAGAGGTATCAATACCTCTCTTTTGTAGATCCAAAATGATACCAATTAATTCTTCTTCATTTTCAGACCTTAATATGACTTCTTGAACTTTATCATCAACAAGTTTATTCTCAGGACTTCTAGAAAACTCAGTAAATAATGACTTTGAAATACTTGAAGTACCTGGTATGTCAGAGAATCTTTGCTTACTCCTTGAGATGATATTCGGATTTTCCACAGGACTAGGTGGATTTGGATCAGGGTTACTCCTTGTGTACCTTCCTTTCGAAGCCACCTTTAAACTTTAAAATAACAAATGGAGTCACCAAGGTAGAATGCAGCCTCGAAAATCATTTGAACTCCTGCTACCTTCAGAAATTCAATCTTAAACTCCCGGCAGACGCACCAAAATGTTATCACAAAACCAGTACTAGGGACTGCAACCAAGCAAGGTCTCATGTAACTGTTTCAGACCAAACTTTAGATTAGGAATTAGCCTTCCTAATCAGAGAGGGCTCTCTCACAACTCTTAATAAAATCCTTCAAACACTAGATGGCTAACTCTTTATTCACTTATGAAAGCATAACTGGTTGGAAACACATCAAACTAGCTCTCATTGGGCTATGGAGTCTATAATATCAAGTAAACAAGGAAAACACAGTGACCTCATGGAAATCAAGGCTCTAAGCATTACATGTCAAACATATTCCACCAACACATAGCTTGCTGTATACACAGGAAGTCAGAGCATATAATTATGAATTCTGAGTGATTGCATACAACAAAACCATAAAATAACATAAAGTATAACACATCATCACTACATTTGATCATGACAATCCTTCGAGAATCTTGAGAAGAGAATAACTCTGTTTTACTATTACTGTCAAAAAAGGTCTTACAATGGCCCAAAACAACACTGTTTTTCTATTAAGTATCCAACCTTTTTTACATAAAAGTTATTCCTATATATAGCCTATCAAAACACTACTGCACGAGACTCCTCAACAAGCATGAAGGGAGCTCGGAATTTTGACATTAATGACCTTAACTATATCATAAACAAACTGATTGATTACAAGAGATATGGTGCTACGAAAACAGAGGATTCCATCATATTGGCACTTTAAGTCTTTCTCCTCGTATACTTTGCTGCATTCTTGGAGCTTGCCACCTGTAGCATTACAATAATAACCACACCCAAACTGAAAGCAGATTCAATGTATGAACAGCTCCGGATACCTGATGCATAGATGATTCAACAACCAATAAGAAAATGAAGCCTATATTCTCGGTTGCTGCCTCCCATCGGTGTTCATATATTAATGATCCATCTTCAAGCCATTTAATCCTTGGATAGTCCCGTGTGACTGAAGAAAACTCATGATCTGGCTATCCCATAACTAGACAAGTGTATCACTTAACACCTCAGCAGCTCTATCAAAACCCTAAAAATTCGGAGATAAAGTGACTTTCAACAAAAGACAAAACTTTACCTTTACCTCGAATATTTACACCTGGCCTCCTTTTTAAATATCTGACTGATCTTCCATAACCTCCATGCTGACATTAAATCATCTCTTTAAATATTTGCTGACCTCAGCATTCCAACTCAAGTTTTCAACATAACCAGTCATCTACAGCAGTTTCGTAGCGCGCTACGAAACTGCTGTAGGTCATCAAAATTAAATACATGAACCTTGAAACAGCAATAACTCAAGTCTGTGATTTCTTCAGTCATTCTATACAGGTGTGAATACATCAAAAAGTCTCAAAAAGCTTTTAAGAAGACGGTGGCCCCAAAATATGTCAAAATTTGAAAAAACACATTCCTCTTTGAATCATTTAACTAGCTTGTCTAGCTTCTCTTTCAGGCTGATGACTTCTTCCTTCAACTTCTTGTTCTCGGCTCTTAGACCTGCATTCATTTGTTTCATAACCTTTGCCTGCTTCAGAGCAGGCACTGTCCATACATAAGCATCTGATACTGAACTAGCTTGACTGATCAAACTTGTTTTACCTTTCATTACAGCTTTCTTATAGCTTGTGTATCTTACTGCCTTTTCTTTAAAAACATTTTGAACCTGAGGTATTTCCTTGCTTGCTCCAGCTTGTTTCTTAATGGCAATCACATTTCCACTTTGACCAATAACCACCTTATTGTCCTTGTTCTTGTTTTTAGCTGCTTGGACTATTTCAGAGAAAATTTCAAGTGCCTCTGTCCTAGGCATCTCTGAAGGTACTTTCTCTTTTTGAGCCTTTTCTACTTCTTTCATTTGCCTTCTAGTCATTGGCCTGCGAGGTTTAAAGGCATACTCTTCACCTGGTTCTTCAAACTTTAACCTTTTAGAAGCCTTTGACTTCTTAGAACTTTCAGGTGAAGATTGTGTTAGATCAATATGCATTGGTGATACCAATTGATCTTGCTCAATTTCAAGTGGTTCAATTTGAATTGGATGCTCTTGTTCTAATTCAATGGCTTCCAACAAGTCATTTAAACTACCCTTAGAAACAGGACTCTCTTCCACAAGGGCTGACTTTCCTTTTTCTTTGCTTAGCTGGCCTCTGGTTCTCACCCTTGAAACCCTTTCAACTTCACTAGACTTAATTTCATCTTTTCCTTTGTGAGTCTTCTGTTTTGATGATTGAGGTGTTTCTTTAGGAGATGACTTAGAAGTTTCCTTTTCAGATACTCTAGATGATTTTGAAGTTTTGTCTACTGATGCTTCAGGTGTTTCTTTGACTGTTACAGACCTCTCTGGCTTCTTTGTTTTAGCTTTGGGCTTCTTATGGTCTGTTACTTCCTTCCTAATCTCAGCCAAAGTAGTTTCCTCACTCCTATCTTCTCTTTCTCTTACAGGTAATGGAGTGAGGCCCGTTTTACTAGGGAAACCGGCCATGAACACAAACGAATCCCAGTCCTTACCAATTTTATGTAGGCTATCCAACACCAGTAATTTAACCAGACCATGATGAAAAAGAGATGTTTCATAAGCTTCCTTCTTCAACTGAATCTTATCACACATCTTACTAATACTCCTGAATAAGTAAAAAGGTATGTCTATTGAGCTCTTACCAGTGAAGTGTAGCAGCAGCTTGAAATGGTATGAGTAGACTTTGTTGTACCGACCTTCACATGTCAAGTACTTCTGGATACATGTCAATAGCATAGCATAATTCTCCTTTAGATAGCTCCTTGGGACAGCTTTAGTGAGATCTTCGTCTACATATGGTGCCTTTAAGAACTCCTTACACGGACCCATGTCAAACTTGAAATTCTTGAACCACTCTTGGCCACCCCTCGGGATTTCTGTGACAGTAGAGATGACTTCAGGGGATACCGGAAACTCCAACATGGCCACCTTCGAATTGAGTCCAGTGAAGTTCAATGCAAATGCCTTGGTCACTTCTGCATGTCCACCCTTTAGTTTTTCACAAAACCGCCAACAACCAGCACTTCTAAACGCCTTTGCTACCTCCTCATTCCCGAGGGTTACATCTAATCCCTCCGGCTCTGTTCTCACACATTTACCCGAACGGTGCTCCTTTCTTTCCATGCTTCTTTGCGCAATTCTACACAAGGGAATGACGGTGGTTTGCAGCAAGAAAACACTCTTTAGCTGTAGAGATCAGGCTCGCTTGCAGTAGTCTGTTTAGAATAAAGCTCAAGCTTTTCATAGAGCAAAAACATTCATATGTTATGAAGAACACATTATGGAATGACCATCTTCTATAACGTCCTCCAAACTGACACCTAACTCTATGACTTCGGACCTGATGGCAAAGTAATGGCTAATCATGACATAGAAATGGTGTGAAGAAACAATCATGACCGGATTCGTGACTCACCACTTCTCGGATTAGACATTCAGGGAAAAACGCTGCACAAAAGCCTGAAACCCCGATTTCGTAGCGCGGGCAGTTCAAATTTAAGGGAATGCGCTACGAAATCGCTGACAAACGGGGCGCTACGAAAACACGCAAACATTATTTCGCAGCAGAACTGACCAATCACATTCGCGCTGCGAAACTGCGCAAGTACCTAAGACATCATACCCGCGCTGCGAAACTGCGCAAGTACCAATGACATGACATGACATAACTAACAATGATGGAGGATGACTAATACCCTTGCCTTTACACGAATTTCATCCATAACTCTTGAATTTCAAATTTTGAAATTGACATAAGCTAACAAACCTATTTACAAGACCTCAAGACTTTATAAAAACTTATGGACAATTAACATATACATGAACTATAGATTCTAGTGATAACAGTTTCTGAAAAAGAAATTCTCCCTACGCGATTCATTTGATATATTCGACTCGCATCGATAGGAGTGCACCCTATAAATTTACAGGGTGTACCACATTTCAATGCACAAACATAACACACCACAATTGTTGAGGTGTGTTCTGTAAATAAAAGTGCACTAGGAATACGTAAATTGTACATTGGTGCATTACTCCCGATGTGCTTATATTTACCAAATGTACCACAAAAATAATATTTTAAAATATAGTTATAACTCAATGCATTCAATAACCTGAAAGTTCCATGCCATTGCGAAAAGCTTATACATGTGCATTGGCACACAAGTGTGAAACAATGCTATGAAAAAATAAATTTGTAAACCAATAGTGGTAAGTCATACTTATGTGCACACCTACGTCAGTGCAATTATTCTTGGTGTTAATATGAAAATTCTTAGTATGTGTACCAAAAATGATTCACTTAAGTCACTAGTGACAAGTGACCCTAACAACAAGATATGGTTGTTCACGCTTCAGATCTGAAATGACAAAATAAGAAAACCCTGCAGTAAAAGATCATATGCAACCCCAAACATATAACACCAAGAAATAACCAATGTAATAACTCAATAGAAGCTTTGAATAAATAATGTTTTTTATTAAAAAATACCCGATGGAGAGAATTTACAACATGGGTCTGCAAAATCCCCCTCCATGGGATGGGTCCTTTGACGTCCTTGTGCTTCAGCGATATGTTTCTCTCTCTCAATATGTAAAAAACCCAAAAGCAAGATGGAAATTAAGTGGGAGATCCAATGCAATAAGATGATAGTGGCGACGATGATAATGATCATGGCAAAGGAAGAATGGAAAAGCCTCTTATTTATAACAAAGTGTTAAGCTAAATTAGGAATTTGAAAATAATAAAATATTATTGACCAAATCTAAATCTAACCGTTAAGAATACTTTTTTATATTTTTTGGAGAGGGAAAAGATATTCAAAATGGTCACATATCTTTATTTAGAAAATGGTTGAAGTAATTAACAAATAAAATGATTCATTAATCACTTTGCAAGGATTAAAAAAAGTGTAAACTTGAAATAATTATTAAATAATGGTTTAACATTATTCCAAAAATAAGAAGGAATAATAAATAAATAATAATTTATTTAATTATTCCAAGATGCTTTAGTTAAATGTGTTAAGAAATAATTATCAAATAATGATTTAATAATTACTTCTAGAGAAAAATAAATAAATAAATATTTTTTCAATTATTCTCATGGTTTTTTTTTAACATAAATAATTTAATAAAAATGGTTTACTAAATTATTTCCTTTAGTGAAAGTGATTTTACTATGGTAAAATTAATCCTACATGGTGTATTTCGATCCACCTAATTAGAAATGGCCAGGTGATCATTTTTTAAGTGATAACAGATTGGCCCCCAACGTGCGAGTGTCAGGAGAAAATCATATGTCTGAAACACGTTGTAGGTTACCCTTCCATGAGACACCAAAGGGGAGAGAGAGAGAGAGAGAGAGAGAAAGAGAGAGAGAGAGAATTGAAGCAATGCAAGGAAGGGAATGGAGGGGGCGATACTTACTAAGTTGCTATAAATCTCCTTCTATTATGGAGTACATGATCTCAAATGAGGTAGGAGGCATGCCAATAATGTCGAGATAGCTAAGTGCAAATAAGAATGGCTGGCCCAAAAATATGGGACTGCTACAAAGTACAAGATACATGATACACTGACATTAATGGGCTAGAATGTAGTACAATAACACAATAAGTCCCATATACATAACGTGCTTGGAAAATAGAGGCTAGGATTTAATACAATGATATCTGAGTACATGACATAGTGTGCCCCTCAAGTTGACATGGTGAGGGGGAATCACAACCAAAGAAACATGCATGAGTGGGCGCTGCATGCAGTGGGAGCGAGCCAATCAAATCTATTGAACTACATCTGAGGTTGGATCATAATCTATTGTCATTCGAGCATGTGGGGGGATACCTAAAGGGCCCCCCCTCATGAGGTCTGGAACATCTCACGCACACCTAGGAAATATTGTTGGCATTATGATGCATGTGTTGTACTTGATGGCAACCCTCTCATAGAAGATCATCTCACTTATATACATTCAGATGAATCTACAGAAGAGATATTAGATGTGACATAATACATAGATGCAGGATAGTTCAAAGGAATCAAATGGCAAGTAATTAGTAAGCTTTGCCATCAAGTCCAAAGGGGGAGATTGTTGGAATTATGGCTAAAGTGTTGTCCTTGATGGCAACTCATACAGGTGATGGATCACTGTACAACAGGTCAGTAGCAGAGATTGATGATTAGCTCTCAAATAATGAAGAAAACAAGAGGTACGCAGGTTCACCTTACAAAAGGTGCGTACATGCAGGCATGTCATACATAAAGTGCGTACATACATGCATGTATCCCGTGTAAGAGGTGCGTACCCCCAGTTCACTTACTTCAAGGCAGAGAAGCATGCTCACGTGGGGTTTCTTATGTTTGGCCCGTGGTATCTAGCCCGCTGTTCTTGATTCTATGGTTTTGGCCCGTGGTATTGTTTTATATTATTATTATTGAGCCCCTATTGATCCATGATTTTAGGAAGAGCTTGCCTATATAAAGCAAAGGAGATCATTTTGCTAGACACTTGTGAAATTAGAAGATCTTAAGAGAAGCTAGATCTGAAATGCTTGTAATCGGTTTGTGAGAGAGAGTTGAATCTAAATCAAGGAGAAACATGAGAACTACAAGTCGGATCTACTAATGGGTTGATATCTCCTCGGCGCATGTTCAGATCTGTAGATCTGATAGTTTGGGTTATCCTTGAAGTCTTGAAATTATCTTTACCCGCAGGTACGCAAGTACAGTGAAAGAAAAGTGCGGCGATACACAGGCGCAGAAGTGCTGCAGGTGCGCAGATACGCAGGCCCAGAAACGCTGCAGATGCGGAGGCACGCAGGCAGTTCATTGGACACAGAGCGCCGGTACGCAGGGAGTCTGTGAGGCACAGTGCATGGGTACGCAGGAAAGCAGTTAGACACAATGCGTACTTCTACGCAGGTGTTATATGGGTGAAGCTGCGTACTTCTCATGAAACCTATTTAGCTGCCTCTGTTGATTATTGTTGTGTTCTAGGTTTTGAAGTGATGTCTGGTTTCTGGTATTAAGTTCTGATAACAGCAACGATTGATTATACATTGATGGATGAATGGATCAGGTTCTTATTGACTCATTCTATGTGATCTGATGGACTAGATCTAATTGATGACTCACTTGTATATGTATTGATCTAGTGCTTGGGTAATTCAGAAGGTTGTTTGATTATGAGCTTCAATGTTGTTGGGTCCAGTATTAAAATTGGATGAAATGTGGCCTTTCAGATTATGTGTTGTGCTTCAGTGTATCCAGTCTGAAAATTGATGAAACGTGGTACCTGGAGGAGAGAAGATTGTAGGTCAGCACCTACGTACTAGTATCTAAGCTAGTACAAGAGCTAAAGGAAATCTTTGGAGCATTGTAGCAGGTAGTAGCCTGCGTACTAGTAAATGGATCAGCTAGTACAAGAGAAAAGGGGGGTTGTAGCTCCCATACTGGTATAAGACTGCACCAGTACAAACATTGTAAAAGGATTTTCTTATTAAGAAGAAGATTGAGATGACTTGCAGCAGGTGGTTTTCTCCTGCATTGGGTTTCCACCTTATATCATGGTGTTTATGTGTGTGCCTTATGTGTGATGATCTATTCCATGTTACTGCATCTGTTGACTGATAATATGGTTGATAATGTTCTAATGCACTCATTGAAGATCAATTAAATTAATCATAAGAAGTTGTGGAAGTAGCATATATGAATCTAATTATGGAAATTGAAAAAGTTTTATTAATGTGATAATACTGATTCACCCCCCCCCCCTCTCAGTATTATTTCCAACAATTGGTATCAGAGCAGGTCCTTTGGTAGAAGCTTGATCGCTTGAAGGAGATCCGTGGAACAATGGGAAAGAAGCTTAAGAAGAAAGCACCTAAGAAGAAGAAGTCATCTCAGAAGAAGTATGACAATGGGAGAATCGATTGGGGATTAGGTATAAGAAGCTCTTTAGATTCAGAATCAGATTCAGAATCATTATCAGGTATGAATATATTATCCTCTGATGTTCCAGCTATCTTTCCTTTTGGAAAATATGAAAGTGATAGCGAAACTATTGAATTTGCTCTTATGGGTGAACAAGAAAGATATCAAATAGAGGTAGAATTTAAAAGGCTGATAGACAAAATTAGAGATCAACAAGATCTATTGAAAAAAAGGGAATGTGACTTCAAAGAAGAAGCTACCAAACTAAAGGCCCAACTAGAAGAAGGAAACAAGGTAAGAAAACTACTCAAGGACAAGGAGGACCAATGTCAAAAATTGCAGCATGAAGTGACATCATTAAGAAAATAAGTCAACGAAAGAAGCACAACCATCAAGAAACTCAAAGATAGATCCAGCTACTATAAAAATCTTGAAGCTACAATCCTCTCACTAAAAGGATATCTTGAAGAATCAAAGAAGCAGAATGAAGATCTACATCAAGCAATTGAAAAACAAGACAACGAAGTCATCAGCTTAAAATCTCAGCTGGAATGTGTCTTCCGAGTTCGTCAAATGCAGCAGGATCTGAATGAAGAACAATAAAAGGAGATTCTCAAACTAAGGGAACAAATGGAAGAAGGAAGGAAAGCTGAAGAATATTTGAAAAGGAAATCTCTTGAAAAGGAAGAACAGCTTCAGGTTGAGGTAAATATCTTGAAAGGTAAATTAGAAGAAAAGGATAAGCTTTTATGATTTCAAGATAGTTCTAAAGTCTTGGATGATATTCTTAGTAGTCAAAGGTCTCCTGCTATAAAGACTGGTCTTGGTTTCCATGAATCTGTTGAAGGTGAATCTAGTTCACAAGGTGAGGCAAGGAAATCTAAAGTGATCAACGAAGAAATGAAAGATCAATCTCATCATCAACCAAGGAAAGATATTCCTCAAAGAAAATCCTTTACTCCTCCCATGAATAATGTTGAATGTTATGTATGTCATAATCTTGGACATGTTGCAGCTAGATGTAGAAGAAGAAGGGCTCAAGACCATTATGCAAAAAGATCATCACATTCAAGGTACTTTAATGGATATTGCTTTGCTTGCAATATGTATGGTCACAAAGCTGCTGATTGCCACAAATGGAATATGAAACATGTAACATGTTATGCATGTAACAAGCTTGAACATATAGCCAAGAATTGCAGGAACAAAGTGTGGGCACCATATCAAAAGGAGAAAATGTCATCATCACGCTTGAAGACATGGAGGAAAAAGGAAGTACAGTCAGAAAAAGGCGGCACAGCACAACGTACATACATACCAGAATCAGAGGGAGCTGAAAGTACAAAACTTCAGTGTCCTGAATCTCATATGAAAACTCCATAAAGGGAAGTCGCATATATACGCGAGTTGGATACTGCACAATCGCGTATATGATTGTTTGAAAAAAGGCAGTAGGGAAAGTGAAGTGAATCTATGAAGTATGATCTCTCGAGCACAAGATCAGATCTGGGAATCTGAATGTCAGTTGCACAAAGGAGGACTGTTAATTGGGTTCTAATCAGAGGTACGTAGACCATTCACTGTGAAAGTGCGGGCGTACGCAGGTGATACACAGTGAAAGTGTGAGGATACGTAGCAAAGGCACAGTCCCAGTGCGTATGTACGTGGCGTAACGAAAGAGCACATGCGAACGGACGCGGCGAGGCAGAAGAAGAGGTGTGTAGCAAGATCGGAGGTACGCGGTGCGATAGAAGGATAACCTGCGGAGGTACATAGAAGTACGCAGCGCGATAGAAGAAAAGGATGCGTGAGGTACGCGGCGCAACTGATGGCACAGGTGCGTGGGTACGCACTGTAGTAGAAGGCTGTCTGCGTGAGTATGCAGAAACACAGAAGGACAGGTGCGTGGATACACAGAGAAGCGAAAGATGATGTGCGGAGCCACGCAGGTCATATAATGAAAAACTGTGTATCTGTCTTAAGGCAATTAATGACTGACTTTTCTTGTTGATAAGATCTGACAGATGGCACCAGTTTAGGGGGAGCATATGTTTTTAATGCATTGTTGGCATTATGGGTAATAATCCTTGGTGATGATGCTTAAATGATTCATCTTGCTATGAGTTGTTCACATGGTTCTTGGATCAGATTTGTGGTTGATTCTCTAATGAGGATAAGGAAAAGCACTTAGCTTAAATTCACATCTTCTTGATGATTAGTCACTCATATGCTACTTTCTTTTTGACATATGCATAAAGATCATATATTACAATTATGATGCATGATTCCTTTCATTCTTAGCACAAATGGATGAGGATTGTTGGCAGGATACAGGGATGATTATTCAAAGTTGCATTGTTGAAGACATGATGATGATGAGCTCTTACCTATATGATGATACGTTGTTTCGTACATATGTTGATATTCCCAAATGATGATCATGATGGTGTTTGAAATTCTGTTGGTGCAGACATACCTTGATGATTCATGCACTAATGCAAGTTGCTGTTGACAGATACTATGGAGCAGATCATACAATGTTGTTGCTGATGTTTATCTTAGGTGATTGATCTCTGTTATAAATGTCATAGTATGTCTCTATCTATTGTAGTCATCTCTTCAGGTCATGTAACGACCTATGTTGGTTTCCCCACTATGCCTGGGATGAAGATGTAATGCATTTAGTTCCTGATGTATCCCCACTTGGTTGGGTGATGGATGTATGTATTAAGTCTTTTGGTGATAGGAAGGTCATTTATGATATATAGAGTCATGTTCTTCTTGTAGAACATCTTTTTGCAGACCTTGCTTACAGTCAGGGAGAGCTTGAGCATGAACAACACTATATAGCAGAGCAGATAATTCAGCTTGTTCTTAGAAAGAGAATTATCAGATTGGTGCACCATGGCATATACAAAGGGGGAGCTCATTCAGAAAATTCAGCAGATCTGGTTTATAGTCAAGGGGAGAATGTTCTTAGGGGGAGCATAACCCTTTTCCCTTGATGTCAAAGGGGGAGAGTGATTTGGTGTTGTTGCCATCAAGTCCAAAGGGGGATATTGTTGGCATTATGGCTAAAGTGTTGTCCTTGATGGCAACTCATACATGTGATGGATCACTGTACAACAGGTCAGTAGCAAAGATTGATGATTAGCTCTCAAATAATGAAGAAAACAAGAGGTACGCAGGTTCACTTTACAAAAGGTGCGTACACACAGGCATGTCATACATAAAGTGCGTACATACACGTAGGTATCCCGTGTAAGAGGTGCGTACCCCCAGTTCACTTACTTCAAGGCAGAGAAGTGCGCTCACGTGGGGTTTCTTATGTTTGGCCCGTGGTATCTAGCCCGCCGTTCTTGATTCTATGGTTTTGGCCCGTGGTATTGTTTTATATTATTATTATTGAGCCCCTATTGATCCATGATTTTAGGAAGAGCTTGCCTATATAAAGCAAAGGAGATCATTTGGCTAGACACTTGTGAAATTAGAAGATCTTAAGAGAAGCAAGATCTGAAATGCTTGTAATCAGTTTGGGGGAGAGAGTTGAATCTAAATCAAGGAGAAACATGAGAACTACAAGTCGAATCTACTAATGGGTTGATATCTCCTCGGTGCATGTTCAGATCTGTAGATCTGATAGTCTGGGTTATCCTTGAAGTCTTGAAATTATCTTTACCCGCAGGTACGCAAGTACAGTGAAAGAAAAGTGCGGCGATACGCAGGCGCAGAAGTGCTGCAGGTGCGCAAATACGCAGACCCAGAAACGTTGCAGATGCAGAGGCACGCAGGCAGTTCATTGGACACAGAGCACCAGTACGCAGGGAGTCTGTGAGGCACAGTGCGTGGGTACGCAGGAAAGCAGTTAGACACAGTGTGTACTTCTATGCAGGTGTTATATGGGTGAAGCTGCGTACTTCTCATGAAACCTATTTAGCTACCTCTGTTGATTATTGTTGTGTTCTGGGTTTTGAAGTGATGTCTGGTTTCTGGTATTAAGCTCTTATAACAGCAGTGATTGATTATACATTGATGGATGAATGGATCAGGTTCTTATTGACTCATTCTATGTGATCTGATGGAATAGATCTGATTGATGACTCACTTGTATATGTATTGATCTAGTGCTTGGGTAATTCAGAAGGTTGTTTGATTATGAGCTTCAATGTTGTTGGGTCCAGTATGAAAATTGGATGAAATGTGGCCTTTCAGATTATGTGTTTTGCTTCAGTGTATCCAGTCTGAAAATTGATGAAACGTGGTACCTGGAGGAGAGAAGATTGTAGGTCAACACCTACGTACTAGTATCTAAGCTAGTACAAGAGCTAAAGGAAATATTTGGAGCATTGTAGCAGGTAGTAGCCTGCGTACTAGTAAATGGATCGGCTTGTACAAGAGCAAAGGGGGGTTGTAGCTCTCGTACTGGTATAAGACTGCACCAGTACAAACATTGTAAAAGGATTTTCTTATTAAGAAGAAGATTGAGATGACTTGCAGCAGGTGGTTTTCTCCCGCATTGGGTTTCCACCTTATATCATGGTGTTTATGTGTGTGCCTTATGTGTGATGATCTATTCCATGTTACTGCATTTGTTGACTGATAATATGGTTGATAATGTTCTAATGCACTCATTGAAGATCAATTAACTTAATCATAAGAAGTTGTGGAAGTAGCATATATGAATCTGATTATGGAAATTGAAAAAGTTTTATTAATGTGATAATATTGATTCACCCCCCCCTCTTAGTATTATTTCCAACAAATACTGGTATAATCTATTGGATCATTTGACCATCAAGTGTACGATTCTAGATCTTGTGATAATGAGCTACAGTCGATCACACGAGAAGAAACCAAGTCAAAGGGAAATGATGATTCCCTTTGCTTGATCAAAGGAATCGAATAATGATGAAATATGGAACTAAGGTACACCTCGTACTAGATAATTCTCTTGGAATAAATGTGTTGAAGTCAATAGAAGAGGGCCCGCTAGAGTTGAGGCAATGAGGAATACTCAACAAAGGCACAAGGGTCATATAAATGTGAATGATGGAATGAAACCAAAGATGATTATGGAAGGATACAAGATGAGAGGTAGACTGATGAATTCTCTTATCAGATCATGATATGCATGGTTGACCTAGCAGCAACTAAATCAATTCCAAAGGGATGGTCAATTACTCATATGGAGGCTTTTCAAAGACAAAGCAGTATAATTGGAGGCCAAATATTATCACAATGGGATGAATGTGACATAAATAAGGATGATACATTGTAACAAGACTCAATGGGACTCTGAAAAAACTTCACGGATGCAAGGGTGACTCATCTTTGATGCTCTAAACAAGGGTGACTCGATTATGCTACCACACGAGGGGGGGGGGGGGGGGGGGGGCAAAGTGGACCATAAATACATGAGTAAAAATGGGTTAGTCATAACGAAAACCAATACATGAGTCATCTAGTTCAAAGGTAAAGTCGCACCAGAGTACAGGCAGCTCATATGAAGAAATTCGATTTTAATAGGTGACAAAGTGATACCTTGTGGGAAAAGTGGCTTCCTAGTGAAGTGTTAAATTACCAAAAACAAAGAGAAACCCATTATAAAAATTGGTGAGAGATTTCCAATGGTGATGATGGTTCATCAAACTGAGCTACGGTTTGGTCGGAATGGGTGATGGAAAAACTAAGGTTTTTCTGTAAAAGGGCTTCTTTACCCCAAATCAAATTCATTTTCATAGTGATGTATTGAAGAATTTGAAGAGGAGGAGAAGGCCCTAAATATTTTGGAGATCATAGTGGACAAACTGACCTTTAGAATTTGTATCTATGAATTTACGGTTGGTGGCCTTACTTGTGTAGAAAATGGACTTAATGCTTCTCAAAAGGATGGCTCCTTGTGAAGAATCAAGGCAAGAAAGGGAATAACAAAATACAAGAATGAACTATTAGAGAAGGTCTAGGATCATCCCCTCCCACCAAGTCAAACATGGGGACTGGGTGGTAAGTGTGGCATCACATAGAGTAGAATATTTGAAGATATGGTATCAAGCATCTATGATATGTGATGTGTATATGGCTCATCAAAGAAAACAATAGGACAAACTATCCATGGAATGGAAGGATAATTTACCATACCTATATCATTTAGGTCTACACTGAGACTGATGTTGAAAAAATGAGAAGGTGTCTAGGGGTGGCCAACATGCCCCTAAGCATGGGATAGTGCCCCCCGATGTAAGATGATGGAGGGTACTTATCAGGTATGCCAAGGTGGGAATGATTCCCCTAGTTTGATAAGGATGTGGAGAAATATTGTGTTCCAAGTGCTCAAATAAGGGATTCAAACATTCGGCCCTACTATTGCAAGAGTCTCTAGAGGATAATGAGGAGATGTAGGGGCATGTGTGCCCCCCAATTTTGTATGTATGGATGTATCATGTTATGGACATGTCGAATGTATTTAAAATAGTGGAATCTAAACACATTTTGATGATAGGGTTCGCCATTTGTTGTTTATGGTTGTCTTCCTGTGGGAAGAATGTATGATGGGTGTGTTGAGTCTTGAAAATGTCATTCATCTCCATTACACTTTCACTATTATGTCCATTATATCACCTCCATTTCATCTCCATTTCACTACTATGTCACCACATTCATCCCACTTTCATTATCATTGGGCCACATTTATGTTTTTCCAATCTTTATTAATTCTAAGTCTTTTAAGTGAATTTGTGGTTAAAAATTAGAAAATAATGTGCATATGCTTATACCTAACAAATGGGTTGAGGTTTTTCACATGTGTAGGTTGAAAGGAGACTTCTAGAAGA
This sequence comes from Pinus tabuliformis, assembly GCA_031772625.1. Taxonomy (NCBI): domain Eukaryota; kingdom Viridiplantae; phylum Streptophyta; class Pinopsida; order Pinales; family Pinaceae; genus Pinus; species Pinus tabuliformis. The sequence goes on from CM062805.1 coordinate 778,238,508, forward strand.
CCCTTATGTGGCACCCCAAGGCCAAATTCGAATTTGAGTGGAAAGAATCATGGGATCATGAGGATATGTGTCACATCTCCTAATTGTATTGTAACTCTAAAAAGACATGTTTCTTATCAGTTCCTATTCTGATTAGGACTGTAGAGGTAGAGGGAGAGATTCATGGATTCTCATTAATGAGATGACTCTCATCTTTTTGTATAAATAGGAGATCTCTCTCCTTCATTTGTTAGTCCTTTTTAGTCTTTTTAGTTTCTAGTTCTCAAGTTTGTAGTTCTTCCTTAATGGCTTTTGAAAGCTTTGGAGGACTTTGTTGTACTTTGTACTTTTGAAGAAATTGAATAAAGCTTTGATGTTCTCAACATGGAAGGAGATGTGAAGTAGATGTCATGGAGCATATTAGGATGTAAGTTAGAGTAGATTTCATTTTGTAAATATTGCTTTGTAGAATGTAAGGTAGATTAGATTTTTCATTCATGCAATTTTAATTCATGAAAGTGTGTTTAATTTTGCTTTGATTTCATGACTAGTGGCATGTGTGATCATCTTGTCTATGTTGCTGACCTTTATTTTTTGGTAGTTTGATTTTCATTAGTATCATTTCTTTAACTTGCACTTTACTTTCTGCTCTTAGATATCAAGTTGTTCATCTATTGATGCTTCTTTTTCCATAATCAAATAACTTTATTGGATCCAAAATATCACTTAGTACAGCTTGGTTTAGTTTGCTTTAAGACTCACATTGCTGACTTGTTCATAACTGTTCTCACATGATAAATCTAGCTGAAAGGCAAAAAGGTTAAGAAAAGGTTAAAGTAGTGTGATTTGTCTCCTTTATGTAGTGTCACTTAGATTTCATTTTCATTTTAAATCAGCAGCAGAGATACTGGGCCGATGTCATTAGTCCTTTATTTGATGTCTTTATTTTCCTTTAAGCGTTTGATTTCATAGGTGGTAGGGGACCCCTGCCTTGTATAGTTGTCATTTAATTTTGCATTTTATTTCACCATGTATATTAGCTGTACATAACAAAGTTGTTTTGATTACTGTTGTTTTACATTTTTCTCATGTATATTAGCTGTACATAAATTGCTTTCAAGTTGATTGTAGATTAGTGATGCACATAGCCTTTTAATGACTAATGAATGACATGATAGAATCATCTTGTCCTTTTGTTGAAGCAGCAAGGATACTGGGTCTCATAGTCATTAGCTCATTGTTTGGTTATTGCATTTTATTTTGATTAAACTAGTTGTATATTCACACTTTTGTTTAAATACTAACTCCATCAATAACATGTTTTAAGTTCTTTTGAAGTGCTAAGTTTTGGAAGTTACCATTAGGGACATAGGCCTTGTCTTGAAATCTTTATCCATACTTGTCCTTTAAAAGTATTCTTAAGACCTTAGAATAGGATTTACATTTGCATTAAACACTTTAGAAAACCAACAAGAACGAAACCCCAAAAACAACATAAACTATAAAACAACGAAGTAAGAGAAAGGTTAACTAAGCACATACAGTGCACCACACTTCATCAGTTTACGATCCCCGTATTGATAATTTATGTAGAGCAATTTAAGACATTAAATTGACTAAACATTTTGGCACCGTTGCCAGGGAAGTGTAATTAGGAGACCTTATTTCTTACATCTGAAAAAAAAAAGGTTAATAATTCTTGAGTATGCTCTCCTCTTGCACTTTGTGTGATCTAGAGGATCAGAAAAAGGATTGTTAAGTAAAAAAAAAGAACAATAATAATTCTTGAGTATGCTCTCCTCCTGCACTTTGTGTGATCTGGAGGATCAGAAAAAGAATTGTTAAGAAAAAAATAGGAGACAAAATAAACTTCATCACTTCAATTGATTCAAAAAAAAAAAAAAACAATCTATGGCTATCTCCATTCCTAGTTTTCGGTGTGGCTTCGTGACTCTTCAAATAGTGTGTTCTTTATTGATGTGTCTTTCCCGTGGTTGGATTGGAATTTCTTGTCTCCCACATAGATCTCTGATAAGGGTCAACAGTGTGAAACTACCACCATCAAACAATGGCGTACTGTCTTACTTATGGTATTGATATAGTGTTTAACACATCCCTTGTAGTCCTGGTCATGAGATTATTGTAGGAAGCCGACAGTGAGGAAGATGATATTTAGCGTCAGATTAATCAAATAATTCATCTTCAGCAATAAGAGAAGAGGTTTCACTAAAATGTGCTCATAACCATTGCAACAATGGAATAGATAAGCACTTCATTTTCTGCAGTTAAAAACCACTGTCTCTCTATGCTCTAGGTCAACTCATATAAGTCATCTGTATGTGTCCTATCTAGATACCCTACCCTCTAAGATCATAGCAAATACTGTCTCTTCTTATTGGAATGATGTTCTCTGTCTAAAGGCAATAACTTCTAGCTGCACCAACAAGAGCTAATTGCTGCACTAAAAGGAGCTTCATTCTTTCATTCACGGGCAGACCAGAGCTTCATTCATGTTGACCAGAGGTTCACGCACTTAACTGAGTGTCTAATGAGTCTTTCCATGGACTAGACCTAATTCCTGATTGACAAGAACTTAATGCACTGCCTAGCTGCATCTACCTTCTAGCTAATACTTCCAACGGTAACTACGACTAGGTACTATCGGCAATGGAGAAAAGCCAATGACTAGGGACAATGATTGAACCTATGTAATACACCTGCAAAACAGTAGATCAAGCAAGAAAAACGAATGCAGCAATAAAAACATTAACTCAGAAAGAATGCAGAACAGAGAACAGTTAACTCAGGAAAAACGTAAACACAAAAAAAAAACGTCAAACTTCAAATGTTCGATTTGACCAAATGGAGACGAATTTTGAAAAACTAAAACATGGGTTTTTTTTCCAGGTGGGTTAACTAGATAACCGAGAAACCGTTTGAAGAAATTTGTGGCGGTCTGGGAGAAATCTTTGGTTCTTTTGAGCCTCTTTTTTGCCGTCGCGTGAAAAAATTGAGTTATTAACTGACAGTTTGATGTATTCCATGTGCCTGAAGAAGGGGAATTCAAATTTGATTCTATGCTGCCACCTATACCACGTTCTCTGCCCATATGCCACCCATTGCAATTCATTTAAAACCGTTAAACAACAGTTTCAATTGAACACGACTCCCCGTTAAACAACAGTTTCAATTGAACACGACTCTCTGTCGCTGCCACCCATCTGTACATGTTTTGTTACTGTCGGTTAAATTTTGGGAGAAAATCATGTTTGAAAAACTCAAGGAAATGAAGGATTCCCTCGCATTTCAGATTACTCGTCCTAAAAGTTTGGATCAGCATACACCACTTGTGTCAATTTCTTTATTGCATTCTGCGTTTATTGTGATTTAGGGGTGAAAATGTATGCTCCACGGCTGTGCTTCAAACCTTGATTACAGTCACCAATACGCCTTGCAATTCGATTATGGCCACTCCACTTGCCTCAAGAATCCCGTAATCAGCTTGTTTTTCCCTTGAATGTCCACACACAGTAAAATTTTCAGCCGGAGTTGAAAGCCGAGAATGGGAAAGCTTGGCAGAGCTGAACCGTGAATTGCATTAGTTAAGTTAGTTGTCTTGAGGGGGCACTTACACTGTTTCAAAAGATTAGCAGTCAGTAGCATTAATCATGGGAATAGTTTTCCATCTGCCATTGTAGTCTCCAGCAATACATAATTGTGTAAATTCCCATCATTTGCAATTGTGTTCTTGCTACAATAGTCTTTTACTGCAGTGAGTTTTGAAGCAGAAGAAACATTGCATTTTACAATCTTCACGTGTATGGACTTTGAGTCAAGCACAACATCCTTTAGGTTCACCACTTGTGTAATCAAAAGGGGTGGTTCCTTTGTTATTTCCATGGAAAAGGCTATCATATGGAAGATCAGTTCGTTTACACCTTAACTTTCTTTTGGCTGATGCTATAAACTATTAATGTCACACAACATTTCCGCAGCTGAAAACTGTTTCCGCAGCTCGCACCAGTTTCCGCAGCTCGCACCAGTTTCCGCAGCTGATCCCGGTTTCCGCAGCCAATCCCGGATTCCGCAGCTGTTTTCTTAAATGCTATGTTCCAGGTGTCCTCCGGGTAGAAGAGCCACATGGGCAAGTTTGTGGGATCAAGGACATGGTGTGTGTCCTTCCAGCTCATCCAAACCGGTCATCAAAACCCGTGGTCAACAAGGAGGCAAATACGGTCAAACTGAACTAAAGGCAGAACCAGAAGGGCTTAAGTCTATGAGAGGGTCAAATAGTCATGATAATGGTTATAGACTATTTTTTTTTCATCAATAAAACTATTTTTCTCTGCAGACAATAAAAAAAAAAAAAATTTGATGATCAAACTGTTTTAGCCACTTTCCGCAGCCAGCTCAAACTTTCCGCAGCTGTTTTGTTAAACTCTAGGTTGCAGGTGTCATCAAGCAAAACAAGTCACATGGGTAGCTGGGGGAATGTTGGTACATGGATGGTGTCCTATTCATTCGATCAAATTTTATGAAAAAGACCCCGGTCAAAAGGAAGTCAAATTGTGTGTTATCACTAAGTCGCCACACTGAGTCGCCACACTGAGTCGCTGCATGTCAAGAAAAAATAATAATTTTGAATCAATGAATTGAACAAGTTATTTTCTCACTTTTCTGAAGGTATTGATTAATTTTGGATTGATGATGCAAAATGAATGGCTAACTTTGTATTCAAGATTTTTAGCTACAGAACCGTGCACATTCCGCAGCTAAAGTCCAATTCCGCAGCCAGAAAACCTCATTGTTCAAATCAGCCTATCTTTCTCATACAAAATCAGATTTTGATGATTTCAGTACCATTGGAAAGATCTCAACAAGATCTATACAATGAGAAATATATCATTAGAGTTTGAAATGACAAATAATGAAATAAATTGCTGAAAAGAAGCAACATCAACTTGAGGCACTAATTCCAAAGCAGGTATAAATTCTTTTGATTTTTCCTTTGAGAACTTGTTTCATTAATACAAATTCTTAGTTTTGTGTGTAAATATCATAACTAGAGAGGTTGATCACCTCTCTCCTTTGATAATCTTACATTCCATTGCAGAAGAAGTATTAGTTTTTTTGCAGGTTCCAGGAGGAAGGACAAATGACTAAAGAGAATGGTGTCTCTCTAAGAGATCAATTTGTTTCATAAGAGGATGATCAGCAAAAAAGAGGAAATATGCTGATGCAAAATCAGATCCAAACATTTGAAAAACTTTCAGATACTATTGTCTCCATCATCACATCCATACTTCATAATAAACCATTCACCTCATTTCACTCCATATTTTCCATTTTCATTCACATACACTTTCCATCTCTTTTTGTCCATTCATAACCCACAAATAAAAGCAAGAGGCTCATTCACCTGCTTATTGCCCATTGTCATTTCTGCTCTGCATTGCCATTTTCCATTTTCATTTTCCATTCTTTGTCATTTTCATTCAGCAAATAAGCCCTGCTTCAATGCAAATTATTGAGTCCATAGTCCTTTGAGTCTAAGTTCTTTGTAAAAACACCTTGAGGCTTGCATGCCTTAATGGCAAGTCCTCATGCTGACAAACAATGGAAATACATTAATGTCCCTTGTTCGTTAGATCTTCTAGGTGACTCGACATCGACAAATTCATTCGTACCTAGCAAGATGTGTTTGGGCATCTTGACTCTCATTGTCATCAATGGTGAGAGTTCTCGTGTTGACTAGTGGCATCCATTAATGGCCACTAAGCCAACAATTTCCTACTATGTTCGACATCAGAACATCTTTTCACATAGTAAGAATTGTGCCAATAAGTTTTGAAGACATGAAGACTATTATTTTCAGCATTTTGGAGCAGATTCAACAAGTTTTAGTAGAAACAATAAAAAGTCATCTTATCTCTCTATCCATGACTCCTCTTGTTCAACCACTTGAAGAAGAATATGATCAGAAATTTTCAGCCACTACACATACAACTCATCCATTCCAAAGGGTAAGTGAAGGTACGGAATTTTCTAACTTTTGACCATAGAATTCCATAAAACGCTAGAATTATAATTGTTGGAAAAACATTTCTCTTCCTCATTTCATAAAATTGCCAATACCATCAGTTGGGGGGGGAATACATTCATATTCATATCTTGCCATGTCCATATCATATTCAGGAGCTCACATACTTCCAACATATATTAATTATTACATTGCTATTTTGAGCATACAATGGCTTTTGAAAAAGTGCTTAAAGGATAAATTGGATACAAACAAAATCATGGTTGTCACACAAGAACCAACCATCATGAAATCCAATAAAGATATACTTTGCAACAATAATCAAAATATCATTATGCAAAGTTCAAAGATCAAAATAGAAGGCAACAACAAAAAAAAATGGTTGTAACACAAGAACCAACCATGTTGCAATTCAAGTGAAACACTTTGCAGAAATATGAAGTTATCAAATGATATCATGCAAAGTTAAGCCAAAACTCAAGGATCAAAAGAGTTAATGTAATATATATTTCATGAGGACATGCAATAGCTTCAGTTGGGGGGTATGTTGAGTCTTGAAAATGTCATTCATTTCCATTACACTTTCACTATTATGTCCATTATATCACCTCCATTTCATCTCCATTTCACTACTATGTCACCACATTCATCCCACTTTCATTATCATTGGGCCACATTTATGTTTTTCCAATCTTTATTAATTCTAAGTCTTTTAAGTGAATTTGTGGTTAAAAATTAGAAAATAATGTGCATATGCTTATACCTAACAAATGGGTTGAGGTTGTTGACATGTGTAGGTTGAAAGGAGACTTCTAGAAGACCCTTATGTGGCACCCCAAGGCCAAATTCGAATTTGAGTGGAAAGAATCATGGGATCATGAGGATATGTGTCACATCTCCTAATTGTATTGTAACTCTAAAAAGACATGTGTCTTATCAGTTCCTATTCTGATTAGGACTTTAGAGATAGAGGGAGAGATTCATGGATTCTCATTAATGAGATGGCTCTCATCTTTTTGTATAAATAGGAGATCTCTCTCCTTCATTTGTTAGTCCTTTTTAGTCTTTTTAGTTTCTAGTTCTCAAGTTTGTAGTTCTTCCTTGATGGCTTTTGAAAGCTTTGGAGGACTTTGTTGTACTTTGTACTTTTGAAGAAATTGAATAAAGCTTTGATGTTCTCAACATGGAAGGAGATGTGAAGTAGATGTCATGGAGCATATTAGGATGTAAGGTAGAGTAGATTTCATTTTGTAAATATTGCTTTGTAGAATGTAAGGTAGATTAGATTTTTCATTCATGCAATTTTAATTCATGAAAGTGTGTTTAATTTTGCTTTGATTTCATGACTAGTGGCATGTGTGATCATCTTGTCTATGTTGCTGACCTTTATTTTTCGGTAGTTTGATTTTCATTAGTATCATTTCTTTAACTTGCACTTTACTTTCTGCTCTTAGATATCAAGTTGTTCATCTATTGATGCTTCTTTTTCCATAATCAAATAACTTTATTGGAGCCAAAATATCACTTAGTACAGCTTGGTTTAGTTTGCTTTAAGACTCACATTGCTGACTTGTTCATAACTGTTCTCACATGATAAATCTAGCTGAAAGGCAAAAAGGTTAAGAAAAGGTTAAAGTAGTGTGATTTGTCTCCTTTATGTAGTGTCACTTAGATTTCATTTTCATTTTAAATCAGCAGCAGAGATACTGGGCCGATGTCATTAGTCCTTTATTTGATGTCTTTATTTTCCTTTAAGCATTTGATTTCATAGGTGGTATGGGGCCCCTGCCTTGTATAGTTGTCATTTAATTTTGCATTTTATTTCACCATGTATATTAGCTGTACATAACAAAGTTGTTTTGATTACTGTTGTTTTACATTTTTCTCATGTATATTAGTTGTACATAAATTGCTTTCAAGTTGATTGTAGATTAGTGATGCACATAGCCTTTTAATGACTAATGAATGACATGATAGAATCATCTTGTCCTTTTGCTGAAGCAGCAAGGATACTGGGTCTCATAGTCATTAGCTCATTGTTTGGTTATTGCATTTTATTTTGATTAAACTAGTTGTATATTCACACTTTTGTTTAAATACTAACTCCATCAATAACATGTTTTAAGCTCTTTTGAAGTGCTAAGTTTTGGAAGTTACCATTAGGGACATAGGCCTTGTCTTGAAATCTTTATCCATACTTGTCCTTTAAAAGTATTCTTAAGACCTTAGAATAGGATTTCCATTTGCATTAAACACTTTAGAAAACCAACAAGAACGAAACCCCAAAAACAACATAAACTATAAAACAACGAAGTAAGAGAAAGGTTAACTAAGCACATACAGTGCACCACACTTCATCAGTTTACGATCCCCGGATTGATAATTTATGTAGAACAATTTAAGACATTAAATTGACTAAACAGGGTGCATTATGAGTAAGGAGATATTGGATTACCAATCTCACTAGGTATTGCATATATGAATCAAATGGACTAAATTTATGGGTTCACATACATGGTGTCACTATACCAAAAAGTGGCTTCAGATATAATGAACTAATGCTCATTTAGACAACACAGTGGTTGAACAAAAAAAATGTCTAAGGGACTGGTTTGTTGATGTAAGATGAAGGAATGATTAAGTGGATCATCCTTAGGGTGATCTGAAGTGATATGCGACTCCATAGATTCTTCTAAATGGGGAATAATAATGGTACTAGAGTCGACACTAGCAAATGCACTAGGAAGGTTGGGAAGAATTTCTTCTCCTGGACTTTCAAACATGGATGCCCCCTTACCCACACATTGTGTGGAAATGTAATGGCCACAAGGTGGATGTGGTTCAGATTTGTGGGTTCGAAGTAAGGGGTTGTTGAACCAATCAAACTAACCATGGATGAAGTATATGGACTCCACAACATATTGGTCATGGGTTTGTTGTGGAAGGAAGTACGCACAATGGTGCATATCATCCCAATGATAATCAAGGGTGGTCATGGCTTCCATGATGTCTTCATCGGAATGAAATATGGGAGGACATGAGGAAGAGAGACCACATGATGAAGAAGATCTACCTGAGGCATCTTCATGAGAGAAAATGTTCACATGCGCATCGTCAAAAAGGGGAGATGGATGACTTGTAGATGTAACATCTACCAATGTTGTGACCAAAGTGTTCACCGAAGAAGGTTTAACTGAATCAAAAGAGGAAACATCAAGCGAATCCCAATAGATCGATCCCATGGATAAAAATAGGTAAAGAATAGGGGTGGAACTATCCGTCATCTCAATGTTAGGAGGGGAATCGCAATGGTGGGTTGGGATACCTAATATTTTGGAAAAGTAGTGGGGCCAGAAATCGCAAGTAGAGGAGAAGTGGAATTACTATGATCATCATCTAACTCGCAAAGTACTTGAACTGTATCACAAAATATTCGAGACGTGCATAGTGATGGGAATAATGGCCATAATTATCACACAAAGAACAAGGGTGATTTGTGCATAAGGATTTGTTCTTATTAGCTGATTTAGGTAAGGTGACATGGACCTCAAGAATTTTAGAGTCAAGAAAGGTATCATTGACCAAATTCTTGATATGAGGGAGCTCAGGACAATTATTGGTTACATGCTCAACAACATCACACAAAGGGCATGGAGGAGAAGGTTTTGGTAGTTTAGAAGGAAATGGAGTTGTTTGGGGTGCCTTATCTTTGGGTCTCGTTTTCTGGGCTTTGCCCCCCTCACTAGATGCTCTCACAACAGGATTGGCTTCATGTTGAGGTTGGTGTGGAACTAAAGCAAAGGAAGGGGTAGGAACAACAAGTTGAATCAGGTTCAAAGCTATGTAAGGTTTGAGTTGCTTAGGAGGAGTGTTTGTGGGAGGATCAATGTACCAGACTAGTATCCCCAAGGTGATGTTAGGTAGACTTAACTTAGCCATAACAAGGGTAGAAAAAATTTGAGGTGGTGGGAATAAGAAAGGTATATGACTAGAAGGGTAATGAACTTGGGAAACTACTCTCAGATGGTTAAGACTTGGGGGAATGGTTCTGGGCTAAAAATGGCTAGGGGAGATACCAATAGAAGTAAATGAGCTTGGAGGAATTGTACCTAAAGGCTGGGTTGAGTTAGGTGCAGGAGATTGTGGAGGAGATAGATATTGTGAAGGTGTACCCGAATTCATATGGGCAGCCCATGATGCTTGAAGCATGCAAACACTGGACAAGATAGGATTAGAAGGAATATATTTTAGGCCATAATCAGCTCCAAGCAACGTGGAATATTTATAGACTCCAGGAGACACATCAGTAAGGGAAGTGATAGTCTTATTTCCAGTCATTGATAAGATAATGGTATGAGGAGATGTCTGAGACTAAGGGTCATAGTAAGTCAACTGATCAATAGTGACAATCTTTCTGTTATGGGGAAAGAACATCTTGCGAAAGATAGCAGATGTGACAGTGGACATGGAATAGATGTGATTACGACCCAACAAGATGTTATAACCTAAAAGGGCATCAATGACTTTGATATCAATTAAGATAGTCTTTCAAACAACAGTGATAGGAAAATTGTGATACAAACTAAGGGGATGCGAGGGATGACCATCCCAAGCAAAAAGAGTGATAGTGGATGGGGACATGTTAGGGGAACCAAGTTGATTCCAAACACTAGTGTCCATCACATAGGTGTAGGCTCCTTTGTATATGATACACCGTTGGACTGTGGCATTCTTTATGGAATCTGATATTTGAAAGGAAATTGAGGAAGAAAGGGGAGGATGTTGCACTTTGCCAACGAAAAAAATAATCAAAGGATTGTTAGAGGTATCCACAAATCCTAAAGAAGATAGTAGATCTTTTCATTGGGATGGGCATGTCTGGAGGACTTCTAACGTTGACATGGAAGCAGTGGACTACACTAAGTCATCGACTATGTTATAGGTATGGGAGACTTTAAAAGAAGCAACATTTTGACGTAATGGACTTTTGGGGATCTTGGGGGGAACCCCAAATTTAGGTAGAGGGATATGTAAGGTGTCATTTGGTGACGATAGAGGCTCATTGGAAACTTTGGGTTAAGGATTGGTCATTGAATTGGTAGGGGGCTTGTCATATTGGCACAACCGAATCTGAAGATTAACTTGTTTGGTGTTGACTTCATCAAAAATAATAATGAGGATCGTAATTGTTTAGGCCAGATTGTGAAGTTGGAGGAGCTTCATTACCCTATGTGGGTTGGGCAACTACATATCCATGATGGGGAAAAGGATTTGTGAGCACAACTAGTTGTGATGAAGTAGGAGGGGTAGGAGGTGGAGAAATGGGCTGAGATCCTCTAGAAACAACTGCTTGATCTTCCCATTCTTAGCACATCTAAGGTAAAATGGGACACTCATGAGTATAATAGCTAAATAATCCACAACATGAACAAGGTTTATTCGTACGAAGAGCCTTGTTTGCTTGGGTTTTTCGCCCTGTTGATGGGTCACGGGATTAGGCTAGTCACCCTAATGGGTATTAGGTGGTGGACCCTGGTTGCCTTGGTTACCTTGAGATGGTTGGTTCTGGTTACCCTTCCCCTTATTCTTTTACTTGGGGTTGGGGGGATTGGTTGCACTCTGCTGAGCATACACTTGACCTTGAGGAGGTGGTTTTTGTCGTGGAAGAGGTGGAGGAGGCATGGGAGGTTGGGGCATTGGTGTTGGAGGGGCTGGAGCACTAGGTGGTGCATAAGGATAGAAATAATTGGTGGCAACATTGGAATAAATAGGTGAAGTGACAACTGGCCCTGACATCGACTGATGCAGATTGGGATATGCATCTGATGTGCTGGAAACTTGGTAAGCATTGCCATGGGAAGGAGCAAGAGGGAGATAGGTGTAAGTGGAATTAGTGCCCCCTTTGGTTTCACCATCAATAATGTGAGGTTGAGAATATGGTGGAGGCAGAGGGTGTGATATAGATCCAATGATACAGTCAGTGACATGAGATGCCACTGGTGCATTAGCAATGCCAAGCCAAAGTAGGCTAGGAAGGACAATGTAAACATATCCTAACTATGCATAGTTCAGGTCATATTTCAAAGCCACTTGGAGAACTTCTTCCTCATACTGGGGTAAATGGGAGGTGACATATTTACAAATGGGGGCCAAAATATATCTAGGGAATCAATCCATATATACATTAAAATTTAGGAGCCCTATACACACTCCTTCTTCTATGCCATTCTTGAGCATGCTCAAATAGGTGGGTGGTAGAAGTTTGATGGAAAGAGGTCAAGAGTTCAAAACCAATGTCATATCAGAGGGGTATCTGGAAGTATGACATAAAATCTTTGGCTAGAGTTGTGAAGGTAGAATGGGAGGCATGTGGTTGGTCCATATACCACTTGGCAAGAGCTCCAGTAAGGGTGTGTTGGAACAGACAAAGATTAATGGAGTCTTTAGTGATGGAATTAGGTGAACACCACATATCAAATGAGAGAGCATGATTTGTGGGATCTTCTCTAGAATTACCTTTGAAATTGGGAATGTCAAAAGGAAGCTTGGTAGGCATAGCAAGCCAATTTGGGTCATGGAGAAGAGGATCGTTGATGAGTTGACTGAAATCAGGGAGAATCAAACTAGCCATATAGGGGAGCAATGGGAGGTTAGTGACCATACCGGTAGAAGTTCTGCTTATGGGGTTACCTTGGTTACCACCTTGGTTTCCCACACCCACATTGGTGCTTGACATGGTGGCTCTATGCGGCTAGGAAGACATGAAATCAAAGGAAGAACTAGAAGAATCAACAGAATCAGAGTCATAATGAGGATTTAATGGAGGACTAGGAGGATGAAATCTAACTTGATAGGGAGGAGTAAGATGTCTTAAAGGAAACTGGGGGCAAAAGCCATGAAGTCTATGTGAAAAATGCCTAGGGCCGCAATGATGTCAAGACAAAGATGCCTCAATAGATGAAAATGGGATGATAGGAGAAAAAAAAATAAGAAAACACCCAGTGTAGTGGTGCCAAGTGTAAACTAATTATATTCATATGTTATTCTAATTCAAGAAAACACATCCTATCAAAGAAAAATGACCTCTAGCCTATAGGTGATCTAAATCCTCAAATAATCCTAAATATACTATTTTAGATGGCCTTCTAAAAGACTTCTTACTTGACAGAATTTGATCCCTGCAAGAAAAGTTATCCAGAGAAAGGTGGGGTAGAGAACTAGCTGCTGCCCACAACTAGTCCTATAGGGTTCTTTCTTATGATTATTCACTATGATTACCTTTGTCCCATGGGGATGGTAGAGTCTTAATCTTCTTGGTGATCGGTCACTGAACATGATTCCCTGCGACAGGTTGGGTAGCCCTAAGGAGAACCACTCGCACGATGACCTAGCCTAACACCCTCTAAATCGGGTTTTTGATGCACTTTGGCTTTAGATCATGGGATGGTGAAGGATTTTAGGCTCCCTAATATTTCAACTTCTATGTCTCAATGTAAGTGATTGATGTGTGTTATTGGAAACCTATCCCACCATTACTAGACCTAACTACACAAATTATTTGGCCCTGGTGCCCAAGTGGGCTTAATCTATGTGTGTTGAGTTATTAAGGTGTAGTGTTTCAAGTCTTGGCTTGGCGGTGTTAACCAAGATCACGTTCACTTAGAGTGTGTGTGTGAAAATGATGTGTCAAGTAGATGAGTTAATTGAGCATGTTTTATGATGCCACATGCTATTGAAAATAAAGTGCATGAAAACTATAAATAATGCTAAAAATGTACAGTAAAATAAACAACAAATCCAAGCACACAAACCCCCACCCAAGAGGGAGAACCAGCAACTAAAAGAGAGGTGGAAAACAAGATACTAAAAGACACATAAATGGCCAAAGGATCTAATGTTTAAGGGACAATGATATAAATGCACTAATCTATTGTAAATGGTGTAGACCAATAGAAAAAATCAGAGGTGAAAAATGATGCAAAGGATAAAGAAGAAGCTCCAAAAACCAGGGACAGACAAGGGGATCCTAAGGGGGAAGGCAACACGAAACTCTAAAGGGAGTAAAATTATGAATAAACCTATCCAAAAGGGTTGTAAAATAGTGGAAAAAACCTTAGAAATCAAAGGCTGAAAGTGTTGTACCCTAGACTCCTCAACTTAGCAAATCTCTTCCTAACTGATGGAGGTGTACTCTAAACCTTAGGGGGCTTTTTCCTTCCTCAATGAGAAATTAATAAGAGAATATAGGCCTAGGGGTGGCTTAGGGAAGAATAGAAATCCTTCTCAATACACATGCAACATAGTTGGTAAATCTGAAAAATTTTGAAAAAAATTCTGAAAAATGACAAAATGCAGTTCTGACCTGAAAAGTGTGTTGGAATGCAGAAAACGGGCCAAAAAGTATGTTTTTCTCCCACAACTCTTGCTTGGCAGATTTCACCCAGACTTTTTCATCCCCTACTTGGCTGGTACATATGACCTATGAAAAGATGCAGCAAAACCAATAGAAACCAAAAAAAATTCCAAAAAAAAAAAGGTGGATCTAAAAATAGAAATTGAGAGGCTAAAAATAGTTGGAAAAACACTGAAGAACACTGAAACGATAGTCACCAAGGATCTGAATTACTACACCAATGGAGTCACCATTTGTTGACAACAATGTAGCTAAAGACCCAGTGGAGTCTCCATTTGTTAGTATGAAAATTCTTAGTATGTGTACCAAAAATGATTCACTTAAGTCACTAGTGACAAGTGACCCTAACAACAAGATGTGGTTTTTTACGATCAGATCTGCAATGACAAAATAAGAAAACTTTGCAGTAAAAAGATCATATGCAACCCAAAACATAGAACAACAAGAAATAACCAATGTAATAACCCAATAGAAGCTTTGAATGAATACTATTTTTTATTAGAAAACACTTGATGGAGAGGATTTACAACATGGGTCTGTAAAATCCCCCTCCGTGGGATGGGTCCTTTCATGTCCTTGTGCTTCATTGATCTGTTTATCTCTCTCAATATGTAGAAAACCCAAAAGCAATATGGAACTCGAGTGGGAGCTCAAATGAAATAAGACGATAGTGGTGACAGAGGATAGTGGTGATGATGGTAATGATCGTGGTGAAGAATGAATGGAAAACCCTCTTATCTATAACAAAGTATTGAGCTAAATTAGGAGTTGGAAAATAATAAAATATTATTGACCAAATCAAAATCTAACCATTAAGAATAATTTATTACATTTTTTGGAGCGAGAAAAAATATTCCAAATAGTCAAATATCTTTATTTAGAAAATGGTTGAAGTAATTAACAAATAAAATTATTTATTAATCACTTTGCAAGGATTAAAAAAATGTGAATTTGAAATAATTATTAAATAATGGTTTAACAATTATTCCAAAAATAAGAAAAAAGAATAATAAATAAATAGTGAATTATTTAAATAATCCAAGGTGATTTAGTTAAATGTGTTAGGAAATAATTATCAAATAATGATTTAATAATTATTTCTAGAGAAAATCAAATAAACAATAATTTATTTAATTATTCTCATGGTTTTTTTTTCTAATTTTAAACTGAAATAATTTAATAAAAAAGTTTACTAAATTATTTCCTATGGTGAAAGTGATTTTACTATGGTAAAATTAATCCTACATGGTGTATTTCGATCTACCTAGTTAGAAATGGCTATGTGAAACGATGTATTTGGCAATGTACTAGAGATGGTGCATGACTGTGTTTTGAGCGCACTGATGATTTTTTATTTTGTTTTTATTTAAAATTTATGTTTCCATATTTATAAATACATGTTTCATTTAATAAAAAAAAATCATTTCATGTATGAGGTGAATATATTTTATAAGTCGATCATGTAGCAAAGACATCAACATAGGGAGCAGTAGCAGGAGCAGGAGCAGCAAGCGGGCCCATACAATATGGTCAGAACATAGGAGGCTAGAGAGAGGGAGAGGGATTTATACCCTCTCCCTATTACTACAACGACTTGAGTGCTCTTAAGGAATGTAGGCCTCCTCAAGTACTATGAGGAGGCTACATACCTGAAGGCACACTCTATCTTATTGGCTCATTTGATCCTATGATGGAGTGCCTAGGAGCAGGCTTTCAATGTTGGTCATGGGGTGTGGTATAGGTCCATTGAGGAGGAAATATACTTTATCATTGGCCTATCCAGGAGAGGGGAAGATTTTCCCCAGTTCCTTGATGTTCCCCATGGGGTTGTAGCTGAAAGTCAACTTTCCTATACTCAAAGATATAACGGGCCTCATGCAGTCCATTCAACAGATTTTCAGGTCTATGGTGGACAACTACAAGTTTCTTCTTTTGCCGCACAAGAGTTTAGGTGTCTCTCTTTATTATTCACCACCATTTCACACTCTAATAGTGACAGGTAGCATATTAGTTGCTTTCTTTTGCATTATATTGATTCTGTGATTCGAGAGACACATTGCATCAGACAAGTTGTCATTTTTTGAGGAAGTTTTGGGCTTTAGATAGATGTCATGCATTGAGACAAGGGAGAATAGTCTTCCCTTTCGCTTCAGAGATATTTTGTTCGTTTTTTGAGAGGTTTCCAAATATGAGGCCCACATTTGACCGTCACCCTCCTAGGTCAACACTGAGGTACAAATGCACAAGTGGGGGCAAATGATGCCCAAGAGGGGTCTACCAGAGTATCTGACCAATATTTTTACCGAGGCACTAACACTACTGGCAAGTGAGGATGACCATGCATTTTTCATGTTGGCATTTCTGTATGCAGGGATTGATTGGAGAAAGTGTCCAGACATCCTCTTTATAATGTCTGAGCCTCCAGATGATAGAGGTAATATTAGTGTTTTCTTTAAATTAATCTAGTTTCATTTTATTGTTTTAATTAATTAGAATAAAATTTATTCCAGCACATTATTTAACTTGTTTTATTAAATTATTTACTGAAATGTTCTAATTTTTGTTGTGTGCTATATATTTTGCAAACATCGAAACATTCGATGGGGACATGCCTCCTCCCCCACTAGATGGAGGAGATGGGCAAGGGTGCCCAAGAGTGTAAGGTGTATCCTCAGGGGGGTGTAGGCATTCGGGGCCATAGGATTGGTATGTGATTTCAGATGGAATACTGTGACATATTGTTATAAGTTTTGATTGAAGTGGGCATTTGCCCTGCGAGGGCTTGAGATATCAACGCAGATTCTAGGTTCATGGATATGTACATGGAATGTTCATGCAAGATGATGTCTCTTATGTAGCGTATCATCAGAGCTAGTAGGTTACTGGAACCGATGAGGGATGCAGGGAATGCAGCGATAAATACATTAGATGAGGGTGGTGATGACGATGATGAGGGTGATGATCATGATCATGATGATGAGGGTGGCGATAATGATGCTTTCAGTAGTACCACCCCATCAGATCATGTTTATCAAGGTGGAAATGATTCTTCTGGTAGTACACCTCCTCGTGAGTTGCCTAATGTTCATATGTCAGAGCTAGAGGATGTGCCTTATGTTTCTCCTAACATAGCACAACAACCACCTCCTCCTCCATCTTAGAGTTTGAAAAACTGCGTTGAGACAATAGTTGACCATCCATTGTCTTCCACTGTAGACCAACTACCTCCTCGTGATCCAGTTAAACTCAGTTCAACAGACATTGAGGGATTATTTGACCATCCATCATCTTCTACTACATACCGGGCCAATACTACTACGTTTGTTGTATCGACATATATTTGATTGCACTTATTTGACTTGATGTAGCTATTTGAATCATCTATATATATATATATATATATATATATATATATATATATATATATATATATATATATATAGATATAGATATATCTTTCATTTTTTTGTTCATGTTTATGTACTTAATTTATATGTTGGTGTTGACATGTATATTATTGGGTCATGTTAGATATGTTCATTTAATGTGCTTATAGATAGATGTGTATGCGATAGCAATTATTTGACATGAGATTTATATTAATTTGAGGATGTGTGTGGTGATGATGTTAGATTACAATGTTTGTGTTTTGTTAGATGTGATCACGATGATGATGCCATGTTAGATTATTATATTTTTGTTCTAGATAATGTCATTTAAATGTTCTAGAGGTGTATATAATTATATGATGGTAGAGAATTTGAATGCATATCTTAGATGACATTTATGGTTGTGAGATGATTATCATCATAATGTTTATTTTTATGAAATAATATTTATTATAGATTATGTATTGGTGAACTTATATGAAACTTGTATATATGAAATTGCATGCAAAACGACTTACTTTAAAAAAATGCAAAGATATTTTTATAAATTACAAAGTTTAGTATGGTTGAAACTATGATTGTAAAATTACGATAAATATTTTTTTATTGCTTAAATAGTTCATTGATATTCAATATAACTTAATTAGTAAAATATTTCAATACTCACAAGGAAAAAATAATTAAAGGTAAAATAATTTAGTTAGTTCTTAATAAGACAAAAATGTGTAACTCATTCAATTTTTAATATAAATATTATTAATAATAAATTATTCAAAAATACAATTTAACTAATTCAATATTGGTTAATAAAATTCAATCTATTGTTAAATTTAAAAAACTTAAGTCATCATTTTATTATAAGCAACCTACATCCATCTTAACTTTGAATGCAAACATATTTTAGAGTGGAAAGAGAAAACATCTTTTAGAGTGAAAAGAGATTTGATCACTCTAAGCACTTGGTAAATCCCGACTTAAGATGGATCTAGGATGGTATAATATTGTTGCACAAAATGTTGTCACCATGACATTTTGCAATTAGTGTGAGTCTATCACCACTCATACTTTCCTCCTATGCAAGTCTTAAACCTCAGCTCTTCATGTCAAGCCTTGAAAAATGAGAGAAAGTCCTTGAAAATCTCTAAAACTTTGGTTCTGCACTTTCTATTATCATTACCTGCAGTCCCGCACCCCTTTGTCATGTCCCTTATGGACCTGCCCGCTCTGTTTCTGTGTAATGGGTGCGGACACCTGTAAAAGTCAAAAAGGTGCAAGTATATTGTTAAAAACTCACTTTGGGTTATTTCTACAAGCTTCTAGAGGGAATATTGAGGTGGCAAGTTCGCTCCTTTGATGTTCATGCACCCCATAACTAAAGGAGCTAACCTCTTGATGTGAGGAGCTTATCCCTTTGAAGAAGGACTCTATCCCTTCATAGGTGGACCTGTAACTTCCTTCCTCTGCACTATAAAATGAGGCATTGGGCTGGTTACTAAGGAGGTTGAAAGCTGAATTTTTTGAGGGTAAATGCTGTTGGAATTTAGACTTCCTAATTGAGCTTGAGAGGAGAGATTACATACCTTTTAATCTCATTGGGAAGAGTGTAAAGCTTGTCAAAGTAGAGGAGATTCTTGCTTGGACCCTGGGAGGAGCTTGTACAACATCAAGGCACCAAGGTTGTAAAGTTCTTCTTTGTTTAAAGTTAATACAATCAAGTTTATTTTTCTCAATAATCTGTCTCTTATGATTTATTTCATGGATTCCTTGATCACCATGATGAATATGATTTATTATATTGGCTATGCAGGTGTTATTTGATGTGTGCTTGTTTGTGTTTGTAGGTTCTCAAAAGGAAACTCATTTGGACGGTCAGAGCGTGGTTGCCAAAAACTAGTGTTGGACTTAAGGTAGGGTCTAAAACACCTCTTGGTTTTTATTTATAAATTGCAATATTTATAGAAAGGTAGATTTGCTTGTTCTGCTTGTAGCTAGATATCTGTAGATACTAGGGAGATCGGTCTTGTCTGTAATAACGATTTATCTGGCCGACAAAATGGCGACCATACTGGGGAGTTGAATTTTGGTTTTTTGCCTTTACTTTTACTTTGACTTGAGAAATTTTTTCTCCGTTTCTGGTTTTTGCTTGATGTGTGTGGGATTGGGTAGTTATTTTAGATTTTGAATTGTTTTCTGTTTTTCACGCTTTTGAAAGAAGACCACACGTTCTGTTTGTAACACAGTGCCGACATCACCGCACTTTTGCTTTACTACACAGAGTGGTATCGCATCTGGTTATACCAGACACCTGCGGACCCTGTCAAATTTTTTAAAAACCTAAAATCTATTCATCCAGTTAAGATTAGGTTTTGTTTATGTTTTTTAGCCTCTGCCCAGATCTGCATGTGTCTTGTCAGAAACTTCTTGTAGGTGAGTTCCATTATCATTTTGGTTTTAGGTGATTTTCTAGAAGTTTTGCGTGCCTGGTTTTATTTTCATTTGGTCTTTGTAGTAACTCAGAGTTTAGAAGCCTGAGAAACCTTAGATTACCCTAGTTTTTGCTGGTCTTCTTAATGAGTCTGACCGATTTGTGAAATCTGCCTTTGGTGAGAAATAGATCTCGTTTTCTCTTTGTAAAGCTTTGAATGAACTTTTCGGAAAGTTTTGAATTTCATTTTTGAAAAAAGAAAACATAGCTGGGTGTTTTTTGATTAATTTGTTATTCTGAATGAATTAGTCCTTAGTTTGCTGAATAACTAAGTAAAACGTCCTTGAAAAGAAAATTTGTAAGATTTTACTTTAACTAGGGATTTTTCATAGTTTTGGATGTTTTTTGGAAATTTTAGAATCTCTTTTGAAAGAATTTGTTTTTGTAGTGTTTGAGTGTGGAAAAAGAAAAAGGATTTTTTTGTGAGCATAATTAGTAGTCTCGTTTTTTATTTTATTGAAAAAGACAAAAAAAAATTCTTTTCATTTATATGTTAAGGAAAGATTTGTTTTTCAAGCAATTGCATTCTCAACTCTTTCTTTAGCTAGAGATTCATTGAAGAAAAAGGATTGTTTATCATCTTAGGTGCATTTTTTAGTGTTTTGGAGTCGAGTCTTCACACCATAAAGTTTCATCTCCATACCTTTTGACCTAAGTAACAACCAATAAAAATAACACTTAAAGTAAAATTTATCTAGCAATCTTTTTATTTCTAGGGCTCCTTATAACCAACATAGCTTAGGCTAGTATCTTGGAGTAGGGAGTAATTAACTCTCCAAGATAGTTAAAACAAACAAGTAGCTATATCTTGCGGTAGGAGATAAATTCCAATCGTTACATCTATGCTCTAGGAAACTCCTCTTAAAGGAGTCAAGCACGAGATCATATCTGAACCAGTGGGGTAATCAATCCTTCCTCATTGGGAACGATAGAAGATATACATGTATTAAAAACGGTAAACCTCAGATTGACCATTGTCGAGGAGCCGGGGGTCACTTGTTGGTAAACCTTGGATTATGTCAAGGAGCCTTCAAGGGGATTGAGCTTTGTTACTCTGCCCTTGCGTGTGTATCGAATCACAGACTGTTCCCCTAGGTATATTTGTTTCTGTTGGTAACCATAGTGACCATAATCTATAGGATTCCCTAAGGTGACGGTGGAGGGAAGATCCCACTGTACCTGGAGCAGACGTCGACTAGACTCACTTGGACTCTCTGGGGGGTTCTCTTCACTCAAGATGGCTTAGTGAAGAAACTTGTGCCAGTCTGTTTCATTAAGCAGGTTGTCGGGGTAACTGTTCCAACCACCATTTCTGTATTGAATTCTGCAACGTTGGATTTCATAACCAACTAGTGTTTTCAATACAAAAAGTTATTGTTTGTGTGTAGTTTGAACTCCTAGATATTTTAGTCATGTGATTCAAATTGTTTGGTTCTTTAGAGACTTTAGGTGGTTTTATTGAGATTTTTCTTTGTTTGCGTGTGAAGTAATGAAAATATTTAATCATGGCTGAATTACCAAGACAATCCCGTAGACTTCAGGGGCAACCTCCCGAGTATTCACCAAGCCAGCTTGAAGGGCTACGAGCACTTTTAACTCCTAGTGACAGTAGAGTTGGGTCACTGGAAGAAAGAGAATCTTATTTAGTTGTTCATCCTAATTATCAAGTCAAGAAACAGAGTATATTTCTGAACCAATTTCATTTTCCGAAGTTACTGGTAGTTTTTCTTCTACTAGTGAATTAGTTGAAGAACCTGAAATTTCTGAGCCTCAAACTGAACCTGCTGCTACTCCATCGTTAGGATTTGTTTCTCCAACTTCCAGTGGTCCTGGTTCACCCAGGGTAGGAAGGATCATTACCCAAAATCTTCCTTCTAGACTCATTGCTATTGAAGTACTTGTTAATCTGGAAGAAGGTAACTATCCCTGAAAATCAACCAAATTTAGAACTTAGGGAGCGTGAATCAATCTTTTATAGTCCACCTAGGAGGGATGCTTGGTATCTTTCATTGACCAACTTTTTAGAAAATCCGGGTCTCATTTTTTCACCACCTCGAGTTCCTTTTCATCCAACACCTAGAGTTTATTATCCTCCTTTGAATATGTCGAGATAGTCATCCATGTTTTCCCAATCACCAGAAACTTTTTTATATGGCGGTCCTTCCGTTCCTTCAGGGTATCAATCGCTTACTGGTACTTTTTCAGGAGCATATCCTCAACCCGTTGAACATGGATTATCAACTGGTAATGACGGAACTAAACCGTTGAGTGTAGAAGACATTATTATGATGTCAGGTACTATTCCAAATCCGCAACCTCAAGGTAGTCAGTTACCGCCTGGGGAGCAACCTCAAGGTACTCAATTATCACCTGGGGGGCAACCTCAAGGTACCCAGTTATCGCCTGGGGGGCAACCTCAAGGACAGTACATACCTTCGGGACAGTACATTCCTCAAGGTCAACCCCAGACTCAGTATATACCTCAAGGTCAACCCCAGTATCAATATATACCGCAAGGTCAACCCCAGTTTCAGTACGTGCCTCAAGGTTATCAACCTCAAGGTCAGTACCCAACCCAAGGTTTCCAACCACCTTCAGGTTAATCATTTGTCCAAGGAGCTGGAAATGTACCTTTGAATTATCAACCCTACCCTCAACCCGGTTATGGTCCTCAATATTCTCAACCTTCTATGGGTCCATACCCCAGAATGAACATGGTGTGGGATCCATCTCAATCTCAACAGATTTTGCAACCAAATGTGCAGTTGTCATCTCAATCTAGACAACCTTTAGTTTCTGGTTCAACCCAGCAACCTGTCCAGCCTACTATTCAAACCTCTACACCTGGTGTAACTCATCAGTCTGGGCCTAGTTCGCCTAGAACTCCACCTCAAACGACTGATACAACTACTGTAGCTTCTGTTCAATCTACCCCACCTACTTCTGGAGTAGTGGCAACTCCAGTTTCTATTGTTCCTGCATCAAATCCTCAAGCATCTTTACCTCAATTTGGACCTACAATTCAAACTTCGGTTCAGATGCCTGTAGGACAACCTGGTCCAAGTACGGTTGTCACAAGTCAACCTCTATTTACTTATCAACCGTACCAGGGATAGTACCAATTCGATCATGCTGTTCAAAGCCCAGTCTACCAGTATCAACCATACCCTGGATATACTTATCAGCAACCTAAACAACTCCAGTACGGTCCAGTTAATCTTGGTTTTCCAAGAGGGTATAATATCCCAAATGCAACTCCAATTCCAAGTTATCCTGGATATCCTCCTCATGGGGCTGATCTTATGACCCAGGGTTTTCGAGACCCTAATCATCAGTTACCGTTCATTGCAACTTTGGACTTGCCTGATTTGTCACGCCTTATGAATGATCCGATTAATTATCTTCCATTTTGGCCACCAATGCCGAATAAGTTGCCCAGTGATATCCCAAGTTTGAAGGAAAATCAGGATAGGATATGTCAAACCATGTGATGACTTATCACCTCTGGTGTGCATCTAACTCCATTATAGATGATTCAATTCGTTTATGTCTTTTTCAACACACTCTGATTGGTCTTGCGGCCAAGTGGTACATTGAGTTACTGCGAGCCTCTTTTTATAACTTTAGTCAGTTAGCTACTTCATTCTTAACTCATTTTCATTTGCCTGTCAAATATGACAATGGCACATAATTATTAACTTCATTAAAACAGTCAACTTCCACTTACATTTCAGATCACATTCATGAATGGAGACGTTGACGACGTTTAGTGAAAGTTTTTATTCCGGATCAAATCTTAGCAGAATGGTTTGTTAAATCATTATTACCTAAAATCACTGAGGATGTAGCTAAGGCAGGAGTTGTTACTGAATAGCAAGTAATTGCTCAAGCTCAGTACCTTGACCTGATTTATACGCAGTCGGGTACTTTACATGAAAAAATCCCCGACCTTCCAAAACAAAATCAAATAACTGCAACTTCTTCAGGGTCTCATGCCATTGATGGTATGATTGGTTCAGTTAACACCAAAAGTAAGAAGAAATCTTCAAATAATTCTTATCCTATCATAACTTTACCAGATTCCCCGACAGGAGACTCTTCCGCTGACATTCCTACCAATATTCATGTCATAGAATCATCTACGGCCAAATCAAAATCCAGCGGTAAAAAGAAGGGGAAGAAGAAAAATAAACAAAATTTGAAAGAGAAATCAGATAAAAATGAATCTACTGACGAGAAACGTAAACCTCACTATCCTTGTCTCATTTGTGACGAAGAGCATTTTACAAGACACTTCCCTCATCGCGCTGAGGTTGCGAAAATCGTCAAAGGTTCTAAAACGTCCGCCATCTTGAAGGATCCTTTTCCTAGTCAAGATAGTAAGATGATCGATTCTTCCTCAAATGCCTTGGAAGAACCCATAATGATGATGTCCCATGTTAGGATTGCAACACGATCACAAGATTATGGAAGTAAAAGTCCTGTTGGTGGTAAGGAAGTGAAATCTTCTAATTCGAACCCATCAACTTCAACTCCTGGTTCTGATCCACTACAGATCGAGAAACCTAACCCAGACTTAGTAATCAAACCACCTGCTAAAGGTATACTTCGAAAGTCAGCTTTCAATCTAAGCTACTCAAAACTATAACATTGTTGAATATTTAGCTATTTCCCCTTCAACAATGTCGTATTTGGAGGTGCTGCAATCATGTCCAGCACAGCGTAAATTACTATTGTCGGCTATAGGAGCTATTGATATTCAGGACTCGAACCTTATAATCTTCTATTTAGAAAATAGTACAACTCGCTTACCTCATCAAATGGCTTTCCAGATTCCAGTGTTAGTAAAAAACAGACCTTGCTTTAGGACTGTAATTGATGAGGGAGCTTCTACGTGTATTATGTCGATTCAGTGTTGGAGATCGCTTGTTTCTCCTACACTCAATCAATCCCCGATGATTCTAAAGGCTTTTGATCGCCGTGGGTTCCATCCTTTTGGAATTCTACAGGATTTACCTATAGGGGTTGAAGGTAAAACTGTTAATCTAGATGTGGAAGTGGTTGATGCCCCTCTAGATTACAACCTTCTCTTGGGTCGTAGTTGGTCTTACGCTATGACTGCTGTTATTTCATCGGTCTTTTCGGCTTATAAAGTTTCCTCATAATGGAAAGATCATAACTACAGACCAGCTAACATACTTTTCATCCGACCTAGCCTCTTCTGAAAGTATCCAGCATGTCGGCAAAACAACTATCCCTTATAAGGATGTTGGAGTAGGATTAGTTAAATATTATGGTTTACTAGGAACTTTTTCCTTTCCTCCTCCTAACGTATCACCTTCTACTGCAACCATTCATATGATTTCATCAGACACTATTGTTTATGATGATCCTTGGATCATACCTTCCGAATCTGAGGTGGATTCATTTGGGGATGCTATGCCTTTGAGTCCCTATGGAATTGCGTATCAGGTTGTACAGTCATTTTCCGACCCTTCTTCAACCAAAATTGATCTAATGAATGTGGTCCATGAAGAATCACTTTCAACATCAAACTCAGATTCAACAACTTTTTCCGAACTTGTTCATACTGATGAGTAGATTCGTGAAATTTTGTCTATTGATGACTTACCATGGGAAGATCTTCATCATAGATCTTCGTTCTTACCTGATATTGATCATTTTGAAAATGATTTTTCATCTATTTGTACTACTGTTTATGTCAAGGAACCACAGTATCCATTGAAAAATCCTGATTCTGAGTTAAATTTGGGAAATATTTCTCAAACAATTCCTATTGACATTTCAGTTAAACTTGGAATTGTTGAAAACATTCATATAGGTGCCTCCTGTACGGAAAATGAACTTCAAACATATAAGGCCCTATTTCAAGAATTTTGTGACGTGTTTGCCTAGTCATATGAAGAAATGACAGGAATTGATCCAAAAATTGTTGTTCATGAAATCAAAACTTACCCGGATGCTAAACCCGTCCGGAAACGTTTGCGTCAGATCCACCCGCGAAAAGCTGTTGCTATTAAAGCAGAAGTTGAAAAATTACTTAAAGCAGGTTTCATTTATCAAATTCCCTTAACGGATTGGGTATCAAATATTATTCCTGTTAACAAAAAGTAAGGAACGATAAGAATATGTATTGATTATAGGGATATTAATCGAGCTTGTCCCAAAGACAATTACCCAACTCCCTATATTGATCAAATCATTGACGATTGTGCCGGCAGTGAAATTTTCTCCTTTATGGATGGTTTTTCCTGTTACAATCAAATCAACATTCTACCTACTGATCAACCAAAAATGGCTTTTATTTGTCCATGGCGGACATTTGCTTATTGCAAATTACCTTTTGGGCTGAAGAACACCGGAGCAACTTTTCAAAGAGCTATGTCTTACGCGTTTCATGACATCAAGCACATTGTACAACTTTATCTCGATGATTTACCTGCCCATTCATTACGTAGAGCCGATCATCTCACTCATTTACGAGCGATCTTTATGAGATGTAGGCATTATCGAATTAGGTTGAATCCACACAAATGTCTTTTCTGTATAGAAACGGGTCGTTTACTGGGTTTTGTTGTTTCGAAAGCCGGCGTTCGTGTCGATCCCTCGAAGGTTGAAGCTATTGTCAAATTGCCTCCTCCTTCGACTCTTTGCCAACTCCAAAGTTTGCAAGGGAAAGAAAACTTTTTACGTCGATTCATTCCTAACTACGTCGAGATAACAAAGGGTTTTACTAGGTTGTTGAAACAGAATACTCCATTCTTTTGGGATGAGATAACTGAAAAATATTTTGATGCACTTAAACGCGCGTTGACCCATGCATCGTTATTGCATCCTCCCAACTACAACCAAGATTACTTCTTGTATCTCACCGCCTCTCATTCCACCATCGGGATGGTGTTAGTCGAAGAAGATGAATTCGGTAGTGAACATGTGATTTATTACCTTAGTCGAACTTTGAACCCGACTGAGCTAAAATATTCACATGTGGAGAAATTGGCCTTGGCAGCTGTTCAAGCTGTCCAAAGATTTCGTCATTACATCTTACTATGCAAAACTACCGTAATTTCTGACTGTAACCCTATGATCTATATTTTTACCAAACAATTGTTAGGGGGCAAGTATTCCAAATGGATTGTTATCCTGCAGGAATTTGACTTTGAATTTGAGAAATCCAAGTCAAAGAAATCTTTAGTTTTTGGGGAGTTGATGTGTGACTTCCTGCGTGCTGATACTAAAACTGTGGTGAAAGAGCCCATTGCGGATGAATCCTTGTTTCTTATCAGCACTCTTGATCCATGGTATGGAGATATCATAGTTTATCTCCAAACCCAATCTTTTCGGCCTGAAATTTCACAATCTCAGCGACGGAAGATACGTTTCCAATCCCAACAATACAAGATCATTGGAGATACACTCTATCTTCGTGGGGCAGATTCTGTTTTCCGACGTTGTTTAACTCATGAAGAAGTTGAAAAGGTTTTAAATCACTGTCACTCTAGAGCATGTGATGGTCATATGTCTAGGCATGCCATAGCCCAAAAGATATTGTGCACTGGCTATTTATGGCCGTATTTGTTTAAATATTGTATTTACACAGTCCGAAAATGCCACAATTGTCAAATTTTTGATCCAAAGATGCGTGCTCCACCTGCTCCTCTCCACCCTATAATTTCCGTCGGTCCTTTTGCAAAGTGGGGTATCGACTTTATTACATGTAACCCTCACTCGGTTGGGGGCATGCGTATATCATCCTTGAGGTAGATTATTTTACCAAGTGGGCCGAGGCAATGCCTACATTTTCGGAAGACAGAAAAACTACTATAGTTTTCGTTTTCAATCATATAATTACTAGATTCAGTGTTCCACAAGTGATTATCACTGATCATGGGCATCATTTTTGAAACATCATGATGACTGAACTAACAGATCAGCTTGGCCTACGTCACGATATTTCTACTCCATATTACCCACAGGCTAATGGTCTGGTTGAAGCCATCAACAAAGTTCTAGTCATTATGATTTGACGAATCATTGGTATTCATAGGTCGAATTGGCACAACATGTTATTTTCAGCGTTTTGGGCGTATCGAACCTCAGTAAAAACATCAACTGTTTTCACTCCTTTCCAACTGGTTTACGGTTTGGAAGCTGTGTTACCCATTGAATGCGAAATTATGTCATTGCAAATAGCCATAGAATTACTTCTAGCCACTTCTGAAGAGGAAAAATGTTTGTTGTACTTGGCTCAGCTAGATGAGAATCGACGTGATGTTGCACTAGCAATCGAAACTCATGCCAAACGAATTAAAGCTCAGTATGATCGAAATGTTACACCCTGTAATTTTTCGGAAGGAGACCTAGTCTTACTATACGATCAAGCAAATGATAAGCTAGGGGTTGGAAAATTCGTACCTATGTGGCATGGTCCTTATGTTGTTAAGCGAAAGCTGGCAAAAGGGGTCTATGAATTGGTAGATTTTGATGGTGTCTCTTTAGGTAAGCCCAAAAATGGTCTTTATCTGAAGAGATATTATGTTTAAATCTAGGCGTGGAGATTTTAGTTAGATTAGTTTTCTTTCTAGCTGGTGTGTTTTAGATTATAAAAGTGTGCTTAGTTTAGAGAGTGTTTTGGTCATTACTCCTGCTTATCTTGATTTTACTCTTGATATTGCAGATGTTGACGTCTCTTCAAACATACATTGGTTTTGTTGATGGTGCTTGTCGTAATACACGAAACATTTCTTCCGCAGCTTGGGTTATTTATTCACCCTCTGATGAGTTGGTGTCTATGCATGGGGTAAGCTTCAGTCAAACAACAAACAACATTGCAGAGTATAGTGCAACGATTGAGTTATTATCTGAATCTATTTCATTTGGGATTCAGAGTTTGATTGTGAGGTTAGATTCTGAACTCGTTGTATTGCAACTTAATAGAGTTTATGCCATTAGAAATCCAGTGTTATTAAGATTATTTTTGAGAGTTCATCTCTTGGAATGTGAATTTGACTATATTGAATATTAACATATTCCAAGATATTTAAATACATTAGTAGATGCAATTGCTTCTCGAACGTTAAGTAGACATTTGCAATAATCAAATAGTAAATTTAAAAACATTCCATAACATGTTTCAAGATAGCCAGTAATGGTGATATAGCATAGCATAGAAGTGTGTCAAATATACATCTTCTTCGATCATAGGTTAAAAAACACCTTATGATCGGCAAAAATTATAGTACAAAAAGCAAAAATGTCATATGATTCTACAAAAGGTGATCATCCTATCACTCGTGATGATCACGATAAGAAATCACTACTCGGGCCACTCTACAAAGGAACCTCCTGAAAGGTCTTGGGACCCCAATCACATAGCGTTGTAACCTAAGAGGAATGTCATCTATGCTAGTCTCCGGAATGTCTACTGTCAAATGCTCTAGATGATTTTCTAATTCGGCCAGGGTCTCTGTAGATTCGTCCCGTGGGGCTGGTACTGCTGCAGCTGGATGTCTCCTCTCATAGGGCCGGAGAGTAGCTGGTCACCGTGGACCTACATCTGCATTTGAAACTTTTTACTATCAGTTTTGGATGATTTAAAAAACAAAACAAAACAAAAAATTAGAAAATGTTGACAATGATTTTACCTGAGTCATCCCACTGCTCTCCTAGTGGAAGAGCCATGTCTGGGTCACCACGATAATCCATCCCAGCATAAGGAAAATCCTGAATCGCGAAAACTTGGTTCTCCAACCAATGAAAATACTCAGGAGGAAATCAAACAACCTCTGAACCCTCCTCAGGATGACGGACCATAACTGCAACCCAACGCATCAGCTTGGGATCTCAGGGAAGTCCAGCTCCAACGGAAAGATGCTGTGGGACCAACATCGGGACCCTCTCTAGACCAAATCTCACAACTAAGAAACCATATCCAAAGTTTTTTAGTTGTCTATTCTTTGCTCTAGTCAGTTGGCCTTTTACATTAGCCAACACAGCTTCGCACCAGTTGAAGATGGTGCCTCGATAACAGTCTACTACCATTCGCATTTGGGATCTGGTGGCTACATGCAGTGCTGTGCTTCCGCAGAGTCTGGTGACAGTAAATGCAATCACTTTGAGTTCACGACAGGAGATGGTTTTGATATCAATCCCTTTGTCCTTTGTTTGGTCATTACAAAACTCTAGCCGGAGACTATCAACAGACTGGCCACCTGGCCTAGTCCCAAATAGGGTCAATTGTTCACCTCTCTTGGGCAAACTAGTCAAGAAGTAAATGTCCTCTGGCTCCATTTCGAGCTAGTGGCCACCAATAATGAAACACTGGTCCTGTATATTCCATCTGTCCACCAGCCACTGCAAAAAGTCTACTTGGGCCCTCATGCCAGGTATGGCCCATAATTTAAATAGCCCGCATGCCTTCAATGCATCTATTTAAGGTTGATGATTAATTGTGGCAAGGTCCACATCTTCGTGCTCTCGTTCCTGCCAACTAAGCATTGTGTATATCCTATAGTGAAAGAAAAGGCGGATTAGAACATTCTAATTCAAAGTTTTTGGGAGGAAATTGAAAAAATTGAAGTTGTAAAACCTATGTCGCAGGGTCTGCACTCTCCAGTTAGGGACAGTGCGTAGGTCCACATTTTTCCCAAACAACGGGTGCAGGCCCCTGGCTCTTTCCTTTGTAGGAAAAAGTCGGGGTCCGCAGGTTTCGCATGCTGCGCCTGCGGACCCCTGCGAGCGGTCTTTTAAACTAAGTTTTTCTTAAAAATCAAAATAGAAGCCTAAAAACAAAATTCAAACGGTTGAAATGCAAGATTAAAGTGATGTGGCTTACCCGGAGGTGACGGTTTTCGATTCCAACGAACGGATTTTCCGCAATCTTCACAAGTAGTTTCTTACCCAAAAGCTCTATTTTCTCACTCTAAAGTCAAACGGTAAAAATGAATTTACAAAAGCCCTTTTTATAAGATTTTTTGAATAAATGAATTTTTAATTTGTTTATTTTTCACTTTAAAGAGGTAACTTTTTTATGCATTTTTATTTATTTTTAAACAGGTATGAGTAATGTTTGAGTTTTTGTGCAAAATATCGGATTTTTCAAACAAAATTGATCATTTTCAACAAAAAACATTAGAGTCCTCTTTAAGCTCTTTTCTAACTCCTAAAATATGAAAAGATTGCCGAGTTTTTCTTTTTAAGCTTGTTAAAACGAAATTAAAAGGATAGTCCACTTACAACTCTTTTCTGACCGCATAAAACATGAAAAGATGGCTGGATTTTTGTCGTTTCAAATTTGATATTGGTTATAAAACGACGTGTCGTTGATCGCTTTTTTACTTTTTTGGATCAGACACACTAATTATGAAAAGTACTCCTTGATCGTAATGGTCAAGCGATTCTCTCAAGTATTATTTTATACTTTTTCGGGCTTGGGAGACACAAATTTATGAAAAAGGACAAACATGGAGTTTTCTTAAGTTTTTCTTCTGACTCCCTAAAATTGAAAAACGCCAAGTTTCTCCTATACTGGACTCGTTAAAATTTAACAGTAAAGGACCTATTCAATTACAAACAGGAACGGACCACTCCTTCTTAGGGTTTGAATTTTAAACTAAGTTGGACTCATCCGAAGGATGAGCTTATAACCAAGCAAATGTTATCCTCCTCAAGCTTTTCAAAAATAAAGAGGTACTTGCCAGAAATGGTGGGGGAAAGAGAGAAAAATGAACCTATTTGTTATACTTTGTGTCTCAAAAAAGCATTCAACCACTCTTGAACATGAAGCTTTTTGTTCACCTGGGTTGGGAAATCCTTTGCCTAACAGTTAATCAAACCATATTGAAAGTCTTCAGCCGGTTTCTGGGTATTAGCTTTGGGTCAATTGTCACCAAACCATCTGTAGTGTCATTATGTGTTCAATAGGTCAGTGCAAATAAACCATTCATCTGCAAAATATCTGTCATCCATCTTAACCATCCCTGAGTCAGTCCTTGCAAACATATTTCTTCAAACTTGATCTATGGTTTCGTGTTGTGGGCTTGCCTACGATGGATCGCTTTCTATTGACTTCAGCTCATTATCTAGAAAGATGATCTAGAAATCGTCAGTACCTTGGAATCTGCATGCCTCAATGACAAGTTTCTCACCTTCGACGAAATGTTGCATCATTGACCTTCGATCAAAGGATTCCATGACATGTTCGACATCAACTCATCTATTCACATTTCATGGATTGTACTGAGTACTTTGAGATCCATTGACATTACTGGTGGTTTCTCTCACACTTGTTAACAATTTACATCATTGACTAGTAATCAAGTGGTTTCTACCATGTTCAACTTCGACACATTCATTCACATGGATAGAATCATACTATTTTGGGAAGTAGAAATCAAGACCCTGGATCTAGTTTCAACCATCTAGGTTGTAAGGAATTTTGTTATTCATTATAAAGTGGACTATTCATAAATAGATGGATGCGCCCATATTGTGTCTACATATGTCTATACTTGTGATGTATTACAAGATCATTCCTATATCAAAGCAATTTAGTTAGCTTTCTATTCAATTTTGATCTGAGTATGGGAATGCCTACCTCAACGATGATATGATCACATATATATATTTTGTAATGAATGTTTTTACAGGTTCCAACCAGGCTCTCCACAAGATGATCCTTGAAATGATAAAGTACTTCACTCTTCTTAGATGACAAATGAAATCCTCATCTATTACAGACTTCGCACTTTAGGGGGAAATCTGTTGCACAAAATATTGTCACCATGACATTCTGCAATCAGTGTGAGTCTATCACCACTCATACTTTCCTCCTATGCAAGTCTTAAACCTCAGCTCTTCATGTCAAGCCTTAAAAAATGAGAGAAAGCCCTTGAAAATCTCTAAAACTCTGGTTCTGCACTTTCTCTTATCATTACCTACGGTCCCGCACCCCTTGGTCATGTCCCTTGTGGACCTGCCCGCTCTGTTTCTGTGTAATGGGTGCGGACCCCTGTAAAAGTAAAAAAGGCACAAGTATATTCTTAAAAACTCACTTTGGGTTATTTCTAGAAGCTTCTAGAGGGAATATTGAGGTGGCAAGTTCGCTCCTTTGATGTTCATGCACCCCATAACTAAAGGAGCTAACCCCTTGATGTGAGGAGCTTATCCCTTTGAAGAAGGACTCTATCCCTTCATAGGTGGACCTGTAAGTTCCTTCCCCTGCACTATAAAATGAGGCATTGGGCTGGTTACTAAAGAGGTTGAAAGCTGAATTTTTTGAGGGTAAATGCTGTTGGAATTTAGACTTCCTAATTGAGCTTGAGAGGAGAGATTACATACCTTTTGATCTCATTGGGAAGAGTGTGAAGCTTGTCAAAGTAGAGGAGATTCTTGCTTGGACCCTGGGAGGAGCTTGTACAACATCAAGGCACCAAGGTTGTAAAGTTCTTCTTTGTTTAAAGTTAATACAATCAAGTTTATTTTTCTCAATAAGTTGTCTCTTATGGTTTATTTCATGGATTCCTTGATCACCATGATGAATATGATTTATTATATTGGCTATGTAGGTGTTATTTGATGTGTGCTTGTTTGTGTTTGCAGGTTCTCAAAAGGAAACTCATTTGGACGGTCGGATCGTGGTTGCCACAAACTAGCGTTGGACTTAAGGTAGGGTCTAAAACACCTCTTGGTTTTTATTTATAAATCGCAATATTTAGAGAAAGGTAGATTTGCTTGTTCTGCTTGTCACTAGAGATCTGTAGATACTAGGGAGATCGGTCTTGTCCGCAAGAACGATTTATCCGGTCGACAAATATATATGTAGTTGATATTTCCAAGCATTGAAAGGGATTAAATCTATTGAGATGCAAACATCTTTTAGAGTGAAAAGAGATTTGATGGATCTAGGATGATATAATATATATGTAGTTGACATTGAAATATTTAGAGTGAAAAGAGATTTGATGGATCTAGGATCGTATAATATATATGTAGTCTAAATTGAAATATTTTATTTATAATCCACGTTATCCACTTTTAAATGTTAAAATATGCCCCCTCGTATATTTTTTCCTGTATGTATATATTTATTTATTTTTATTATTAATATTTTCTAAAATGTTACAAATCAAATCCATAATAAACATTGAAAAAATTACAAATATCCCTCATACATTGAATTAGAAAGAAACTATTAATGAAGTAAGAATTCTCTCAATCATTCTCACTAAAGTGAAAATATAAGAAAATTTTCACTTTAAATTACTTTATTTTTCTCTATATAAAATATCTATAGAATTATGTTATTTAATATGGACATTGAAATATTTTACTTATGGTTTACAATAAAATATTTTTTTCTATAAAGATATTTGTTTTAAATATCACATGTTAATGGAACTTAGAATTAATTACAAATAATGTAATATAAATAATATTATTTCTTGTCATGTGAAAAAGTACATTTCTTCCTTGTAGTAAAAAGTAAATTATATAATTATGGTCGACATTAATTTCTTTAGTTATTACTATTTTTAATTTTTAATTTAAATTATTATTTTACTATTTTTAAATGTAACGTTATGTGGCAACATCTTTCCTGTTGGGTGTATATTATATTCTTTCCATGACTAGTCACGGGGGGGTGATAGACTCCCTTCTTTGTTGCATCAGGTAGATAGGGGGAGGGTGACAAAGGGTGACAATCCCCCTTATCAGGGGGTTTTAGGAGGCGATAGACCCCCACGAGGTCTGGGGCAACACCCTGGGATTTTGTTTTTGACCTATATTAGGTGGGCGAACCTACCTATTGTTTTGTGCATGGGTTTTGCATATGGTTTTGGCCATGATATTTTCTGCCCACGGTATTTTGTAGATCCAGTCAAGGGAGCTATGATTATGTTCTAATCCAGGGTTAATGGATTGGGGTCTATGAATGCTTCTTCATGTTTATATATGTATTGTAACATTGAAAGGAAAATAATGAAAAATCAATCTAGTAGTCCCAGTTTTAGGATCCAGGGGAAAATCTCTATGTATATTTGTTTTATGTTCTCGCCATTGTTTATTTTTTCTGTTTCAAGAATTCGTTTGTAGGTCATTTCTATACAGAGTTAAAACTTGCATCTCCCATATTGAGTTTTAAAGCGTCTCTTGGTGCAATTAATTTAGATTTAACATAACTTAAAAAATTATATTTTTATAAAATTTAACTTATTACTAAAGTTATGAGATTTTCAAGCAATTTAATTTTAATATTTATAGCAACTCTTACCAATTTAAATTAGAATTTTATTTATTTAAAATGGGGATAAATAAATGTTAAATAAGGCTTCTAAAGTTACTTGTAGTTGGGGATTTTCTCTATTGGAAATTCTCCTTTGAAGAGGCAAGTGAACTTTTTTCTAGTTATAAAGATACAACATTTTGGTGCCATTTTGGTTCTTTATTTGCTATTGTACTGGTTTAAATTTAACTCTTTTTAATAATAAGTATGAGTTAAATAATACAAAAATGATACTATATTAGATTTAAGCTTTTGACAGATAATATATTTGATTATTTCTTAACAAGCAACTTAAAAAATATTGTTTTTTCCACATATTTATTACGAGATAGTCACTAAAATTCATGTTTCCACATTTCTCCTATCTAATATTATATCATGTTCACAATAATAAAGATATGTCTACCTTAAATAATTTAGTTATAAATACATGAAATAGATACTTATTTTACCAAGTCTGTTTGGAAGTAAAACAAATGCCTCTTAATCACCATCACAAATGCATTATGCTTTATATGTTTTACATGCACCAAAGCGATTATATTTACAAAACGCATCGCAAAAATAATATTTAAGAATATAGCTATGGCTCAGTGTGTTCGATAACTTGAACGTTCCATACCAGTGCGTTAAGATTATACATGCACACCAGTGCATAAGTGTAACACACTGCTATGAAAATTTAAATTTGTGAACCAACAACAGTGTGCCATATGTGTGTGCGTACCAAAGTCGGTGCGGTTATGTTTGATAGCGCATCAGAGATGGTGCATGACTGTGTTTTTGGTGCACCGATGGTTTTTTTGTTTTTTGTTTTTTTTTTTTTTTTTAATTGAAAGTTATGTTTCCATATTAATAAACACATTTTTCATTTAATAAAAAAATGTATGTTATGTATGAGGCTGATGTATTTTATGTGTCAATCATGTAGCAAAGACATTAACAGAGGGAGCAACAACAAGAGCAAGAGCAAATGGAATACCCATACAATATGGTCCGACCATGGGAGTCCAAAGAGAGGGAGAACACCTAATTGTTGTCCTAAAATACACACTCCAGGTGTCTTACCTAGATCTTAGAGTTCCTTACTACAAATCGCCATGGCGCCATAGATTTTAGAAATGGAACTGTGAAAAGTTTATACTTTCTTAAACGATGTCGGTTCAAATGGTAAAATAAGAGTGAAATCAGAAGGCAATGGTATGCAGAAAAGATATTAGATTAAGGTTTCATGGGTCTTATCAGTCACACACCAAACACTGTGAAAACTTGTAGGCATGCCTTTCATGCCACTATCATATCATACAGTTGATGTCCTTCAAACAGACGACATGATGTATATGGCTTACACTCGTTACCTTCAATGAAATGACTTATATGGCTTGGACTTGTGGCCTTCAATGATCATTTTAGGAAGGATATATTTTAATAATATATCACATAAAACACGTTATTATGTAGCTTTATCACTTATTATTACCAAACTTTTAAAGACATGTCTAATTTAAATAAATTACTTATAAATACATAAATATAGATATTTATTTTATATAATATAAATAGGAAAGAAAAATGCATCACCAAGTCTATTTGAAAGTCAAACAGATTCCTCTTACTGATTTTGAACTAAACAAGAAGAAAAATCATGTGAACTAATTAATAAACCAATAAGTATCTAAATTAAGACTAAATATTCAATGTTATTTCTAAATTCACTACTTTGTTCTCATTTTCCTATTTGAGAAGTGTTGTGACCTTGAATCATTATTATAATAGATATTGTACGCAACTGGGAATACTTAGTTTTAAGTGTAAAAATGTTTCCACTACAAACAACGTGTAAATTTTTTTTGTGAATCTTTCCAATTATGTTATAAAATGCTAGCGGGATGACTAAAAAAACAATATAATTAGTGAAATAAAGAAATAACACAAGTACATATCACTCTCCATTGTCATCACCCTGATTATCTTCCTCGTTTGACATGATAACATTGTTCTTCTCAAAAATATGTTTTGATCTAGGTTCATGTCTTATTACGAACCACCAATCCCTATCCAAAACATTCAGGTAAAAAAACACCTAGTTGTAGTGTTTTGGGAAAACATAAGGCTCCCTAGCTTCATGCCACATCTTTCTAGAGTTGATAGATATCAGCCCACTATCACAATCTTCCTTTACATTATTCCAATCAAAGGTGTCCCACCACTTGCACCTAAAAATAATACATTGGAATGAAGAGAAGTCCACTTGAATGATATCTTGTATCTTTCCAACGTAATCTAACGTCATGTGCATTAG
This sequence comes from Pinus tabuliformis, assembly GCA_031772625.1. NCBI lineage: Eukaryota > Viridiplantae > Streptophyta > Pinopsida > Pinales > Pinaceae > Pinus > Pinus tabuliformis. Next base: position 778,276,420 of record CM062805.1, read on the forward strand.
GTTTTGATCGTGGTGGCTAGCATGACTAGATTGGTCGAACTCAACTTCCACTCTATAGTCTTATGTCATTCATCCATCATCCAAATCCTTCATGTGAAAATGATGTCCATGTGCCCACATAGATGGGAACAAATGCACCTATAAAAAAGTGAAAAAATCGCAGTGTCATGTGTCTAATAACTTGAACATAATTAAAAATATAAAATATATATAGATGTTACAATTCAAAGGTGCAATATGAAGTTAAAACTACACAGAAAGAGAATATAATTATTGTCAGTGTAAAAATTTGAAAAAATATAGCAAAAATGCTTCAATTAAGTTACCGGTGACAAGTGACCCTGACAACAATATGTGGCCACTTATTATGCTTTACATCTGCAAGAAAAGTGATAAAACCCTGCAAGAAAATATATGATGCAAGCCCAAAACATATAGCAGCAGTAAGAGAAGTGTAATAACCCAATAGAAGACTTTAAATGAATTATAATTTTATTGAAACACCCAGTGAAGAAGGTTTACAACATGGGCCTATAAATCCCCCTCTATGGGATGGGTCCTTTTGATGTCCTTGTGCTTCAATGATCTATTTCTCTCTCTCAATATGCAGAAAACCCAAAAGCAAGATGGAACTCAAGTGGGAGCTAAAATGTCATAAGATGATAATGGTGATGATGATAATGATCATGGTGAAGAATGAATGGAAAACCCTCCTATTTAGAACAAAGTATTGAGCTAAATTAAGAATTGGAAAATAATAAAATACTACTAACCAAATCAAAATCTAGCCATTAGGAATACTTTATTATATTTTTTGGAAAGGGAAAAGATATTCAAAATGGTCAAATATATTTATTTAGAAAATGGTTGAACTAATTAATAAATAAAATGATTTATTAATCACTTTGTGAGAATTAAGAAAAGTGTGAAATTGAAATAATTATTAAATAATGGTTTAACAAGTATTCCAAATATAGGAATAACAAATAATAAATAAAGCTGTAGTCTAACTTATAAACGAAATGGTATTTTTCATGACATTTTTCCTTGTTAATTTTAACAAAATTCTGGCAGAGATTTCTAAAAAATTGAGTTCAAGTTGTTTAATTTTTGGAATTCGAGTGAGCTAGGGGTTTTTTAGGGTTCTTCATCCATTTATGCATTCAAAAATTGATTTTAAACAACAAAAACTCACATTATTTGTTGAAATTGTTTTGCTAGATTGGGGTGAAAAATTCTATTTCGTCTATAAGTTAGACTACGACATAAACAAATAGCGATTTATTTAATTATTCCAAGGTGATTTAGTCAAATGTGTTGAGAAACAATTATCAAAAAATTATTAAATAATTATTCCTAGAGGAAATTAGATAAATAATGATTTATTCAATTATTCTCATGAGGTTTTTTAATTTTGAACATAAATAATTTAATAAAAATGGTTTACTAAATTATTTCCTATAGTGAAAGTGAGTTAACTATGGTAAAATTAATCCTACATAGTGTATTTTGATCCACCTAGGTAGCAATGGCTAGGTGATGATTTTTTAGGTGATAACAATTATCAAGTTGCTACACCCAATCCCTATGTTTAGAATCTCATCTTCAACACGCGGGAATTACCAGATGCACTGTATTTCTCTTTGAATTGATCAACAACCCAACTGTTAGGGCATGTCATTGACATATTTTCTTTTAAATGATCAGGATAAGACACACTTCTACCATTCAACCATTTGAATTCTTTCTTGTCACTGTCCCATTTCCTCCTCTTATGTTCATACAATGTGACCCACGATTGTTTCACTTCCATATTGTAAAGAATGAATTTGTTGATGGCTTCAATTTATGAATTCGCTGATGAAATCAAACGAACACACACACACACACACACACATAGTACGTATGCAATCAAAATATGCATTGATATGAAGTTCAGTGTGAATTGTTAATGTGCAATAATTTGACAAATTATAAGCCTATACTTACTCTTTATCATGTGTCTCTTTCCATTCATTTTGAGAAGCTCCCTTTCTCTTGTGTCTTTATCCCTTTTGTTGTCCCAAATTGCCGCACGTTGTGTGTTTTCTATTCGCTTGATGTACTCGCTAGCATAATAGAAAGACTCATACAATATATACCCTTCTGCCATAAGACCCTCAAGTTTTTCCCTTTGTAAAAGAAAACCTTTCAATTTCTTCATGTACCTCCCTAAGAAGAACATCCAACGACAAGAAACCACCCCAACTAATTCAACCTCATCTACTAGGTGAATTAGAATATGAACTTGCAAGTCCATGAAACTCGTTGGCAATTCCTTCTCAAATATACAAACAATCTCAGCTATCTCTTGATGCCACCATGGAATGCTAGCCATATGAATGTCCTTTGATGTGATCCAAAGTAAAAATGCAAATAATTATATATGACACGTCATAGGTTTTGGGGGAAGTCATCATTTACACACACGCACGAGCATAGGATAATGACACTGCATAGTAAATAGTGCATTATACAAAAATTAATTATAAAATATCCCATTACATAAAAAAAATAAAATAATAATAAATAAATAAATAAAAATCATGTATTTGATATGCGTACTCTTAGAAGGTTCAAATGGTCATGCGATTTCAACCCCACAATGAAGTAGTATTCCACAATGAAGTAGTGTCATAGTGAAGATCCATATAAAGAAGGAACCCTCATACTCATTATAACTTCCTTTGCCAAAGAAAGATCATATTTCTTTAAAATCCGTGGGACATCACCTTCACCAAGAGGGACCAACCTCTCCTCTAACTTCTTATTTTTGCCAATGTTCGTTTTTAGTTTTGAAGAAATAATATCTTTCCTAACAATGAATGTGTCACTTTCTTTCGATGATATGTGCCTCCATAAAGAAGATGAAACATTTTTAAATATATGCATGAGATCTAGTAAGTGGGAAATATTAATATTCTCCCAATATGGGAGCTCATAAAAGACAAATTTCCTTTTCATTCCAATGGCCAATTTCTCAACATAGGTGTCGAAGAATTCTTGATCATCGAACATAGGCTCCCCATTTGAATAAAACATTTCTTAAAACTCCTTCTCATTCTCTCTTTCATATGATCTAGGCCATTTAGCTGGTGTCATTATTGTAGGCCTTTGGGTTTTCTTTGATTTACCATTGAAATCGAATGTTTCTCTTCTGTAAGGGTGATCTTTTGGGAGGAATACCCTGAAGAAACTACACTGGATTTCATAGGTGGACAAACCACTTAACCTTCAGAGCAACATTTACATCCATGATACCATTTTGTTATAAGGCCTACAAAATTATTGTATACAGGCTGACACGTTAGCAACCATGAAGATCAAAACAATTGCATAAAATTAAATTAATATGTGAACCAATAATGTTACGTATATAAACAAATCAATAAAAAATAATTTACTAGAGAAAACTCCTAAGCCTGGAAAATCATGTATGGTGTAAGCACATATGCCATATAATGCATAATTCCTCTATGTTGTGATGGGTCTTGATACATCGTACACATGTATCCCTTCCCATAATTCATTAAATTCATCTACCAATGGTTGTAAGTAGACACCCATATTCTTCACTTGTCTTCTACCAGGAACTATGAGAGCCAACATAAGATGTTCATTCTTCACAGACAACTATGGAGGAATATTGTTATTGATCACTACTACATGCCAAATAGAATAGTTTGTGTTTTGGAGGGAATATGGATTTAAACCATCCATGGCTATGTTGAGTCATATACTTCGTACTTCATCCTTGATTTTTCAGGCCATGTATCCTCTATATGATTCTTGGCTATTGAATCTATTGGAATTCACATATCTCATGACTCATTTATGTGTGAGGCATGTCATTCCTGCAACATAGCTAATTCTTTGCAACAAAAGAGTCTACGAATCCTTGGGATTATAGGCATGTGCCTCAATATCTTATGAGGAGGACCATGTAATTTATCCATCTTTTTTGAATTACGATACATGTCATGCCCACATTTTAGACATATCTCTTTGTCTTCATATTCTCCTCTATATAGAATACATTCATTCAAACATGCATGATATCATATGTACTCAACAACCAACATTTTCAACAACTGATTTGCCTCTTCACAGCTACCCGACAAGACATTATCACTCGAAAGAACCTTATCTTTGAATATCCTACAGTTGGTGGGGAATATAATTGTACAATGTCAATATTTAACATTCATAAAATTGACCATTTTTTTATTTTGATTGTGTGACACAATATAAGGAACTTGATCGATCATGCAGGTCAATTACCTCAATATTACCGAGAAATATGCATTTTACATGCCAAAATTTGCTTCCACATTGTACAACAACATTGCTATCCCTAGCTGAGTAGACTTTGAATTGCTGCTAGGTCCAAAGAGAGGAGTGGTGGAAGCAGATTTAAAGCTTTTGAATAAGGTGTCAGTGATATGAGCATCATCCTTTAGCTCATTGTTCTAGAATGCATCTAACAACATTGCCTCCATGGAAGTCGTATCCTATAAGTAAGCATCCATACCAACCTCTATTTCATTGCCTCATTTCCAAATTGTAATGAAGAACTACTATTGTTGTAGTCATTCCTAATTGGTGAATCTAGAGGTAGTGGAAATTGAATAGGTGGTTAATTCAACCATTTTTTATATGCTTCCTCTTTGATTCTTACTCGTAATGCAACCTTCTCTCGAGTTCACATGGTAGTGGGGTACTCCTGAAGATGGTAGGTGGGTCGCTCATTATCACTAGAATCCTAATTTCAAAAAATATTGAATGTCATTAGTACAATATAAATGATATTAGTAAGCACGACAATGCAATTGGTTTGTTGAAATTACATTATACCAAACAATTATTTCCATCATTGATCTAATATTATGGTTGGAAGATACCATTTTCCAATTGGCAGGGTGAATAGGTTGTCCATTTTCATCTACTAATTTCTTGTAATATGCTACTCTTGATAAGAGCTTTTGATGTTTTTGAAATGAAGAAATATTTTCTGCATCTGAACTTGATTATGAGTCAGGATCCTGCAAATTTGGATATATTTTTATTCAAATTGACATGGATTAAAATAAATAAGTTCAATTAGATAATTGAAATATAAATAAAATTTGAACTTAATGGAGATGGAAAGGAAGAACTCCATGAAGGAATTTGATAAGATATATGAAATGAGCTGGAATTTGAAGAATTGGCCATTTAATATTATTGAGATTTTGTCCTTACATTTGAGAAAAATCAAAATAAAATTTTGTGTGCATATTTAAAATTAATTTCGAGAACCATATAATCACAATCTGAATTTCAATATAGTTTTCAAACCATTTTTCAAGAATAAGGCAACTTTAAGTGAAAAATGTATACTATGAACTACTGCAATTTATGTGGATGTGTCCAAAAGAATAATTTTGAGATTAATATGCCATTTTATAGGAAAATAAAATGTCAAATAGTTTTTAAACCAGACCGATGCACTTATCTGAACAATGTGCACCGATTCGTTTAAATAATACCAGCACCGAGGTGTTTACATAATAACCACACTGGTTTCTAACATTCCGAAAAAAAATGTTATCATATTGGTTCTCTTGTATAAAAACACACCGATGTGTTTAAAAAAAAAAAAACAACGATATGCCCCTATATCTGGATTAAAAAAAAATGAATTCAACCAATTCGAAGCTCTTATAATATATACAATGAACTACTATAATACATAGCTTTTAAACCCTACCAGTGCGTTTATCAGAACAAAGCACACTGATGCATTTAAAACATACTAGCACCGAGGTGTTCAAATAATACCCACACTGGTTTCTGGCATTCTAAAAAAAAATGTTATCATATCGTCACTCTTGTAAAAATACACACCAACGCGTTTAAAAAAAGCAACACCACTATGCACTTGTTTCTAGATTTTAGAAAATAAAAACGAATTCAACCAACTCGGTTCTCTTATCACAATTAGAGCACCAATTCTTTTAAATAGAAACCACATCATTGTGTTAAAAAAATTAATCACATCGCTACCTCTAGTCATTTTAATTCTAAATTTTCTTAGTTACCTCAATTTGTTGAGATGATAAATGTTGTTAATAACTTTAATGATGAAAAATGATAAAATACAAATTTTGAATGTAAAGTGACAATGTAATAGTTTTGAATGATAGAAAATGTGAATAATAAGAATATAGTCAATTACAAATAGTCTTTATTGTGATTAATATCAAACTATTTTCGTCTACTATTATTATTGTCACACTTATTACTTTTGTCATCTTTTCATATCGATTGTCATATTTTCATATTGATTATATGAAAAGGACAGGTTAAATCATAAACCATTTAAATCTTTAGCTTGAGCTATTGTAGTATACATCATACCTTGTCTCTCTCTCTCTCCAATATTAATAGGTTGAATTACTATAACACAAAAATCAATGTACATTGTCAATAATTTTTGTTCTTACACTGAAATCAATGCACAATGTTAATCCAATCACTTTAAAATTAATGTACCATCATACATCCAATTACATCAAATCAAAAATGAACATCTACACTGAAATCAATGCATGTAATGCAAGCAATCAAATAAGATTAGAAAATAACATTTACATTGAAATCATGCATCTAATGCAATCAATCAAATAGGATTAGAAATCAGCATTTACACTCAAATAAATGCATCTAGTGCAAGTAAGAAAATAAGATTATAAAAAAACATCTATAATGAAATCAGTGCATCTAGTGCAAGTAAGCAAATAGGATTATAAACCAACATCTACACTGAAATCAATGCATCTAGTGCAAGCAATAAAATAGGATTAGGAATCACCACCTACACTGAAATCAATGCATTTAATGCAAACAATAAAATAGGATTAGAAATCATATACATTGAAATCAATGCATCTAGTGCCAACAATCAAACATTATTAGAAATCAACATCTACATTGAAATCAATGCATCTAGTGAAAGCAATCAAATAGGATTAGAAATCACCATCTACATTGAAATCAATGCATCTAGTGCAAGAAATCTTCTTCCCTCTCTCCCCCCTCCATCTATACGTATATCTCCCTCCATCTCTCCTTATTTGTCTCTCTATCTCAACCCCCCAAACACACACACACACTCACTCCATATCTTTCAATGTCTATACCCCTCCCTCCCTCTCTCCATCTCTCTCTTCTTCCCTCTCTTCACTTTCCATATATATCTCTATCTACCTTTGTCTCTCTATATTACCCCCAAAACATACACTTTCTTTCTCCAATCTATCTCTCTGTCACTCCCTCTCCTCTACCTCTCTATCTCTCTCTCTCCCCCCCTTCTCTCCCTCTTTGCCACTTCTATCTCTCTATCCCTCCCTCCTCCTCTACCTATCTCTCTCTCTCTCTTCCCCTTCTCTCCCTCTCCGCCACTTCTATCTCTCTTCCCTCATGTTTTCCTCTCTCAACCTCTCTCCATCTTCCTTATCACTCCCTCTCTATCTCTCCACCTTTATCTCTCTATTTCTTTCTTCTTACCTCCCTTTCTCTCCCCCTCCAACTCCATCTCTACCCCCTCTCTCTCTCCAACTCTGTTACTATATCCCTCCCTCTCTCCTCTCTCCTCTCTCCTTCTTTCCCCCATTATCTCCATATCTCCTTCTTTGTCTCTTTATCTCACCCCCAAAGATACATATTGTCTCTCCATCTCTCCCTTGTCACTCTCTCTCCCTCTCCACTTCTCACTTTCTATGTATTTATTATTCCCTCCCTATCTCCCCCTCCAACTCCATCTACCTATCCCTCCCTCTCTCCTCCTCTCTCTCAAGTCCACTCTCTTGTATTTCCTTCGTCTCCCTTTGTCTCCTACCTCCCTTTCTCTTCCCCCATCTCTCTCTCTCTCTCTCTCTCTCTCTCTCTCTCTCTCTCTCTCTCTCTCACTTTCTATCTCTCCAATCCTCCCTCTTCCCCCATCACTCTCCTCTCTCTCAAGTCATGTCTCTCGTTCTTCCTCTCTCTCTGTTTCTCTCCTACCTCCCTCTCTCTTCCCCCACCTCTCTCTCTCTCTCTCTCTCTCTCTCTCTCTCTCTCAACTATGTTACTATATCCCTCCCTCTCTCCTTCTCTTCCCCCTTCTATCTATATATCTTTATTTGTCTCTTTATCTCACCCCTAAACATACACACTCTCTCTCCATCTCTCCCTTGTCACTCCCTCTCCCTCTCCACTTATCACTCTCTACATGTTTCTTCTTCCCTCCTTCTCCCCCCCTCCAAACCCGTCCCTCTGTCCCCCTTCTCTCCTCCTCTCTTGCAAGTCCTCTCTCTCATCCTTCCTCTCTCTTCCCCCATCTCTCTCTCTCTCTCTGCCCTCCCTCTCTCCTTATCTCTCTAACCCTTCCATCGTTGTGTCCCCCTCTCCCTCTCTTACCCTTCTCTACCTCTCTCACTTCTCTCACTCACTCTTCACCTAAATAAAACCTCTTTTTTTGAGTGTGAGTAAGTATAAAATGGTTTATGGAGTAAATATAAAAGAAGTTTTATTTCTTTACCATATCTTTAGTTTATTTATCATATCTCTTTTATTTACCATGGTATTTGGCCCATATGCTTGGTATATAATTAGATGTTGATTTCTAATCCTATTTGATATATTTTTATTTATTTACCATAGCTTTTTATACCTTTTTATATTTATTTATTTACTATACTTTTTTATAAATATAGTATTTGGCCCATGGTATTAATAATTATTTGTCCCATAGGTTTCACCTAAATAAAACTTTCTTTTTTAGTTTTCATAAATATAAAGAGGTTTATGAAGTAAATATAAAATAAATAAAAAGATTTATTTATTTACCATACCTCTAGAGCAAATACAAAAAAAAGGTTTTATTTATTTACCATACCTTTCAAGTAAAAAAAAAAAAAAAAAAAAATTAAAAAAATGTATTTATTTACCATACCTCTAGTTTATTTGTATTCTTATTTATTTACCATACCTTTCTTTAGTGTTAGTAAAGCTCTTTATATTTAAAATTTATATTGTGTTTATACATAATAATGATTAGATTGATTTTTAAATAAGGGCAACATTAGATTAAAAATGTTAAATGTTAAACATTACGTTTACATTTTTACATGAGATCTCTCCGCGTAATAAAAAAATTAATATAGATTTTACTTGTAAAAAAAAATTACAGTTCCTATTTAACTTTAATTAAAAAAAAATAAAAATAAAAATTACGGTTTCTATTTAAATTTAATTAAAATTCAGAAGAAAAAAAAAAAACAAAACAAATCAAAACAAAACAAAACAAAAACAAAAACAAAAAACAAAAAACAAAAAACAAAAAAATCAATATTTACCTTAAACCCTTGCTTCTTCCTGCAAAATTTCACCTTAGGGTTTAACTTACTCTACCACTTCACCATTAGGTTTTTCATTTTAGAAATTTTAGATTTAATGGGTTGGGTGTTTGACATGTAAGTTAGGGGAATCACTTATTGAATTAGATCTAAATCTTGCCAGTCCTCTCCATTTTTTCTAGAAAATGACCATATGTTATGTGGTGTTCCCTCTCTAATATAACGCACCAGTGCACCCTACTTAATACAACCCACCTATATATTATAACATTGTCGATTATGTGTTGCTCCCGGTGTAATATAACACATCCACACACCTCTTCCAAATAAAACCGTGCTTAATAAAACCCACCGATATATTATAACATTGTCGACTATGTGTTGCTCCCGGTGTAATATAACACATCCACACACCTCTTCCAAAGAAAACTGTTAAATCATTGTTCTGCATTTAAACTTACCAATCACACCATTATAATTTAAAATTATTTATAAAAAAAAATCCATGACGGTGCTAAACAAATAAATGTCGAGTCTAATGGGATAAGCACACCAGTGCATTTATTCAAATAAATGCACTGGTTACTAGAGCTATTTTTGGCTGAAAATTATTGAATCCTATAGGTTGTATATTGATAAAAAAATATCTTAGAAGGTGTCAAGTAATGAAAATATTGATTGACACAATGATATCATATAAAAAAATTAGAGAAGGAAATTTATTTGTAATTTCTTTACAAAATTAATATGTTTGAACTATATGTAAGTTTAATTAATATTTATTGGTTGGTTTGTGTCATGCAGAGCCACAAAATTAACTAATATGTATTGGTTGGTGTGTATCATGCAAAGCCACAAAATGAATAAATTTGATAAGATTATTTCTAATCTAAGTTCAAAAGAGCGTAAAGCCTCATAGAAAAATTGGAGAAGGATGAATCAAGAGAATGAAAAAATACTATTAAATATGAGTTTTTTTTGTTTTGAATTTTCATTAATAATACTTGAGAATATTAAATAAAAAGTTTTAAACAATATATTAATTTGTATATGTTTAATGTTCTATAGGGAGCAACAATGAAAGAATAGATCAATGTTTTTCTAAGAAAATAAAAATTATAGAAAATGTAAATGACAATGAATTGGTCCTTAGATCATGTGGTCTTGGAGGTTAATGAAAGGGGGATTTTTTTTTTACAAAACTATGAGGGGAAATGAACGTATAGACATACTTTCCACTTATAATACAAAAATAAATCCAATAATTCTAAGAACCAAATTATATCTAAACCACATGAAGTGTTTCCAGAGCAATGGTCAATGAGATCCAATGATTCTAAGAACCAAATTATATCTAAACTACATGAAGTGTTTCTAGGGCAATGGTCGATGAGAATTGTCAGACTTGCAATAATGAAAACATACAAAACCAAAAATAATAATTCAAAAGGTAATATTCCTAATTAAAATGATTTTACAGAATTATATGTATGTATTGCTACAAACCATTTATTTATTAATATCGCTTTTGTTAGATTTAGTTTTCATATATCAATATAAAAATAGTTAATAACTTTTTTTTCAGGAAGATTATGAAAATCTCAAATGATCAACGAGCTGATGCTATACTTGCCAGTAGGAATGTCAAAAAAAGTGTACAATGAGATGGTCAAAGAAATGGACATAATTGCATCAAAGGAGGAGCCATATCAACAACAAATTGCTTCAAATGTATGTAATCATTTTGAATTTGTACATATAAAAACTAATTTAACATTAAATATTAATTTTCAAGTATTCTATTGTAAAAAATAAAACAAAATGGAACTCATTCAACCCATAAAACAGGACGACACCGAAGAAAAAAGTTGATTTCAATGTTTGTGAGTAATTACTAATATTTCTTTATAACAACTCAAAATTTAATTTTTGTATGTTTTAATTTGTTTTACAACAACCATCATTGAATGTCTTCAAATAGGTGTTAACATGCAAAGAAGAGTCATTGGAAGAATTGATTGACATTGGGTTAAATACGGGTTGTGAATATATGTTGGCATATCAAAAATTAATTGGGGAATTCGTAAGTATCTATGTTGTTTTACATCTCTGAGTTTATAATTAACCAACAGAGGACTTGTTGCAACAAGGCATGAGACTTGGTTTTGAAACCATGTGAACAATTTATGAGTCACTTCTTGCTATGGTACATTGTTATTCAATTTACATTGACATATATTATTTATTTCAATTTTTGTTATTCTCACCAATGTAGATACACTCATTACACTTTATTTTTATGTTTGCATATGGAACTTGAAGAATATGAAAACAATTGATGCAATCAAAAAAACATTTCTTCAAATAATCCAAGTCATGGAAGTAGCTCAAGCACTAACAACAATTCCAACGAAGAATGATGATCTATTTGGATATCAATGCAACCTGTTGTATTTTTTGAAATTATTTGCTATGAAAATCAAAGATTTTGTTTAATTTAATGGACATAATGTCCTTATTTAAAGACAAGGGGTTACTAACAATCCCATTTTGTATAACAAAGAGTCTCTTATTGATATATAATAAAATACATTTTAATTTATTCTATTTTGTTAAATATATGGATGATTAAATATTATAATGAAGAGATGTGAAATATGATAATATAACAAATTAATCAAAACATCATATATGCACTAATCAAATTTTAATTTATATGAACATTGTTAAAAGATATATGTCGATTTTAAGGTGAATGATTGATCTGAAAACACATGATTGATTATTTGCTTAATTTCACCAAATATTAACTAAGATTGCTTTTATGTGAATGAATGAGAGCATTTGATTTTTAAGTGCCTTCAAACATAAACTTGAAATCTGAATGTAAGCATAAACAACAGAGAAAATAAGAAGAAAACTCAAGATATTTGATGATGGAGTTCGTCCCTCCTGGACTACATCTCTAGGTTCACTTCCAAGTGGGCATCCGTTGTATTATGAATGTTAAAAAAGTCTCTTTACATAAAATTTATCCATTCTGGACTATTCAATAGCACCAATGAGTACTGTAAACTGGTAGGTCTTGGACTCAGCTCTCTAATGCAACTTTTTGTTCTCAAAAAGGCCCAAGGATGGCCAAGATATGCCAAAAAGGCATTTACAAGCACAAATAAAAGAAAATGTTGAAACTCACATTAAAAATCTCATAGCAAGGGCGCATTGGTAATGTCTTTTATAAGGTCTTAGGAAGGTCCCACGATCAAACCCATGGACCTCCCGTGCAATACATAGAATGTGATTGTTTTGATTTAACACCCGTGCCATATTTGACATATAATTCATGTCAACATATAATTATAGACCGGCGGCAATGCCACCACACACCACGTGTAATATTTGACTTGAATTGTTATATGGTTGAAACCATATAACCAACCATCAGATCAGCAAATAAACATATACCTTGCTACATATCAAATATACATATAGTTTAAACCATAATGTTTTAACATAGTATATAACCCCGACGGGAAACCTGCTTCAACCCATGGCATCATAGATATGGCATACAATATATTGTATGTTCAAACTTTGTTATAACCCTCACACTGTATTTGAGACTTGGTATATAGTTTATTTGTTGAATGGGCGATGATAACAAAGGCTTAACATAACATATGGTTTAAATATGTATCGATGGTGATATGGTTTAATAATAATCTTGTGCCAAGTTTGGAGGTGTCGATAACAAATTTGGCATTGGCGTTGAACATATCTTTGGATTTGACGGGGCCGCCAAATATGGCAGGCTCCAGAAACCCTACCCCCACTTTCCATATCCATGAAACTTAAATACAAATTTGTGCCATTCGTTTGATAAAGAAATTTTGTGGCCCATTGGTAAAGTTTTGTACTGAGGTAATAGAGGTTGTGGGTTCGACCCCCGACTCTACCTTTCTGACCTCTATGTTGACTTTGACCTGCCACATGTCACACCAAGAAACTACCACTTGGCCTGCAAGGCCCATTTTTTTCCCTATTTGAGAATAACTTCAAAATGAATTTTCTCACCCATACAGAAGCCATTTTTGAAACCGAATATACTTCCGGAATCAGTGCAACGAGTTGTTTGACTTGGCACTAGTTTCATGAGAATCTGAGACTTTTGAACTTTGATCATTTCAAGGATCCTCCTAGATCATTCCTCTACACTAGAAACCTTTGGACCACCAAAAGTGTTATGGTCCAAACCTAACTCTCTTATTTATGTAATAGGGTCGAGTCATAGTTATAGTTAGTTAAAGAGTCAATAAAGCCCATATTAATAATTGTAAGTGGTTGACCCGCGTTTAAAGAAGGGACCACAGTTAGTTGCAAATGGGCCATGGTATTAGATAGATGGTATTAATAAGAACCATGGTACTGACCCATGGTATTGCATGTATGAATCCTATATAAAGGATAGAGACTCTCCATTGAGGAGTTTCATGCCTTATTTTGTAGTTGAGCCTTGCTCTATTGGAGGTTTCCCCCTCAAAGAGGCAAGTGAACATTGCTTTCCTTTCTAAATAATAAAATGCATGATGTTATTTCTCATTGTTCTGTGTTCTGGGTTATATTTCTTCGCATATTTGGTATTCTGGAATCTTCCCACAGGTCAAGAGCATAACAAGTGGTATCAGAGCACTTTCTAAGGCCGGTGGGATCTCCATTTTTACTAGTTTTTTTTTTTGCTAGAGACGTGTTCCGGTGTCTTTAAACCACAAGATCTATCATTGAGTGCATAAACCTACTTATTTGTGGAGGCATGCATGCAGGAAATACAAGAGGTGGTCATGCTTGTTGGACTCCCTTGTAACCCCTGTGGGTACCCCTTTGATTAGTAGCACATTAAATAGAACCACGCACAGACTGTCTTCCACATACCCTCTAGGTATATTGGAAGCCCCCTAGGCTCACCTGAAACCTCACTGTAGATAAACCGTCGGCCATCTTGCTGCTACAGTACACCGAGAATAGCATTCGAGGAGATTACTCACATGTACAATAGGGTAGTCGGGTAGTACGGCTAATGGTACGGTTGATCCTCCTTAGTTAGTGCCCTGAAAGATTGGGTCAAGTACTATTGTTGGACTCTTATGTATATTGCGATCTATAGCACCTGACACTCCTTGAGACCATAGTTCACTTGTCTCTCTACAGATAGCTCATCATCTTCTTTTCTAGATCAGATCTAGTAGGTTGGGTTTTGTCGTATCTGCAACAATCAGATTCACCATTCAGATCTAGCAGTATGGGTTTGGTCACTGCCACATTCCTACTCACACTCTGCAGTTGAGGGTTTCGTAGACAGATCTGACTATTTGTGCAGGAAGGCTTGTGGTTCCTATACTTTGGGGTGATTCTCGCAGGACATTGGGCAGGATTAACTTTTTTGGGAATTGGCTATTGCAATATTCCTAAGTGAGGAGTAAAACTCCTTTCACAGAGGTACCATTCATTTGTCAGCTTCAAATCTTCGGGTGGTCCCAAATTTTTTCACAATGACGACAAGCGAACCAGATCTGTGCATGGTATAAACCAGAGCTCAAGTTATGGCAAGTCGGTGTTACAATCGGAGGCATATGCTTTTAATGAAGACCATGAGGGCAAATCTAGCCATTCTCTTCACTTCCATGGAAACCACCAACATTCCCACCCTCGACCACCCAAGCAGGACATGTACAACTTTGATGGCTCTCATCTGGCCATATGGCTATCACAAATGGACCAATATTTCACATTGAATCACACTAGAGATGATGAGACTAAGCTAAGTGTGGGAAGCCTTTACTTGGACCAAGAAAGATGGAAATGGTGGCAGTGGCATAAAAAATGCTATGCAAGGCCAATTACTTGGCAGATATTCTCAAAAGCCCTTTCTGATCACTTTGAACATGAATCTAAATTTTTGGGTTGTCTTATTAAGCTCAGATAGACAGGCACAGTACAAGACTATATTATAGCCTTTGAAGCATTAGCCTTCTACACAGGAGGTATGGCAGATGAATTCTACTTGGAATATTTTATTAGTGGTCTCAAAGACGCCATACAAGCCCACTTCCGGATGCACCACCCAGCCACAAGGTTGGTAGCTTGCATGATGGCTCGTAAAGTGGAACGCACGTTAGCAGCCTAATCGTCTCGTCCAAATTTCATAGCCAAGGGATGCCCCACCCAGGCTTGGAGCACTACCCAAACACTTAAGGTTCAAAAGGTGTCACCAGCAGAAATGGCGGAAAGAAGAAAGAAAGGATTGTGTTACTACTGTGACGACAAATACTCCCTGGGGCATAAATGCAAGGAACCCAGATTCTTTCAAATTGATACTACTGATCATATTTCATCTGAGGAAGCCCCACCCTTTGAGGGACCAGAGGAGGAAGATGAGGACAACTAGCAAGACAATGAGCTCCCAGCTACATTAGAAGAACCAGTTATCTCGCTCCATGCTTTGGCAGGCATTTCTTCTCCCCAAACTCTCAAAATTAGAGGTTTTATTAAACATCACCCTGTAGTAGTCTTGATTGATAGTGGTAGCACGCATAACTTTATCCATCAAAGAGTCATAAAAGTAGTGCATTGTTTTGTCAAAGAAGTATATACTTTCTAGGTCCAGATTGTTGATGGGGGGACAATTAAATGTGACGGTCACTGTGAAAATGTCAAACTTCAGATGCGCAATTACCACCTAAAGACCCACATGTTTTCCATCAACATGGGTGAGTGTGACATTGTCTTGGGTGTTGAATGGCTCCGCACACTCGGCCCAATCACAATGGATTTCCAAGAGTTATATATGAGCTTTAAGCAGAATGACCACACGCATACCCTCCACGGACTCCAAGCAGGCGCTCCTTCTATCATCGACTCGCATCAGATGGAAAATTTGTTAAAAAAGGGCCACCATGGAGTTATTTCCCAATTTAATGCCGTCCAGGCCTTCGAGCCCACTTCTCTTCATATTCATCGTGAGATGCAACAGGTCTTAAACAACCATCTGTAGGTCTTTGACAAACCTCATGAGCTTCCACCCTCGCGAGGGGAACATGATCATAGCATTACTTTGGTCCCAGGGGCACAACCACCAAATGTGCGCCCATATAGATACCCTTTCGCCCAAAAGAATGAATTGAAAAAATCATCAAGGAACTTATGGAAGCTAGTGTCATTCGTCCTAGCATTAGTCCTTATTCATTGCCTGTGATCATGGTGCTCAAGAAAGATGGGGAATGGCATATGTGTCTAGACTTCAGGGCCCTCAACAAGCTAATAGTCAAAGATAAATTTCCCATCCCGGTTGTTGATGATTTTCTGGATGAACTAAATGGGTTTCAATTCTTTACTAAGCTAGACCTTCACTCAAGCTATCACCAAATTCGCATGAATGAAGCAGACATTCCAAAGACTGCTTTCTAAACTCATGAAGGCCATTATGAATTCCTAGTAATTCCATTTGGTCTCTGTAATGCCCCATCCAGTTTTCGGAGCCTCATGAATCACCTGATCAAACCATATCTCAGAAAATTTGTCCTTACTTTCTTTGATGACATCCTCATCTACAGCCTCACCTGGGAAAAACATCCTCAGCATGTAGACTTGCTCTTGTAACTACTCAGGACGCATAAATTATTTGTCAAATTGTCCAAGTGCTCTTTTGACATGAAATAAGTCAAGTATTTGGGCCACATTGTGGGACGTGAAGGTGTCAGGGTGGATCCCAAAAAGATCCAGGCAATGCAAGATTGGCCCCAACCAAAGCCCTTGAAGAGTTTGAGAGGATTTTTGGGTCTCACTGGCTACTATCACAAATTTTTCTGCAATTATGGTCGCATTGCTAAACCCCTCACTCACTTTATCAAGAAAAATTCTTTCCTCTAGAATGATGAAGCGCAACAGGCATTTATAGCTCTCAAACATGCCATGTGTTCCACTCCCGTATTGGCACTACCCGACTTCACCAAATCTTTTGTGATTGAATGTGATGCTTCAGGTATGGGTATTGGGGCTATCTTAATGCAGGAAGGTCGAACCTTAGCCTTCACTAGAAAACAACTAAGTGGGACAAATTTGGGACAATATACCTATGAGAAGGAGATGATGGCCATCTTACATGCAGTGGATACCTAGCGACCATACTTATTGGGGTGACGTTTCCAAATCCGCACAGACCATCAAAGCCTTAAATAATTTTTGGAGCAATGCCTATCCTTGCCACAACAAAATCAATGGCTGGCCAAAATGTCAGGATATTATTATGAGATAATTTACAAGAAATGGCGTGAAAATGTCGTAGTGGATTCTTTATCATGCCAATTTGAGGAGAAAAGCACCCTGCTAGCAATATCTCTTCCCATTCCATAGTGGATTGAAGAGGTTCACAAGGAATGGTTTTCACATCCTTCACTCTCCCAACTCATTAATAAATTGCAAGCAAATCCAAATTCCACAGCGTGCTACTCTTGACTGGATGAGATTCTTCGCTACAAGGACAAGGTACTGATATCACCAACATCCACCCTCAAAAGTCGCATTTTGGCAGAGTTACAGTCATCTCCCACTGTAGGCCATTTAGGCTTTCATAAGACTTATGCTCGCACCCGTATTCATTCTTTTGGACAGGCATGAAAAAGACATTCTTACTTTTGTAGCTGAATGTGATCTGTGTCAGCGCCACAAAGGAGAAACAGTCAAATCCCCAGGAACTTTACAACCATTGCCCATCCCTGCCTCAATCTGGATGGATGTTTCTATGGATTTCATTACTGGTCTTCCGAATTCAAGCAAAAAGTTAGTCATCATGGTGGTTGTGAACATACTTTCTAAGTATGCTCATTTTTGTGCCCTACTCCAACCTTTTACACCCACTTTGGTGGCTCAATTTTTCATGGACCAAATCTTCAAATTGCATGGCATGCCCACTTCCATTGTGTCTAATCATGACCCGATATTCACCGGTAGCTTTTGGCAGGAACTCTTTAAGCTACAAGGTACCCAACTCCAACTCAGTACTTCCTACCATCCCCAAACTGATGGTCAAACTAAAGTAGTCAACAAATGTCTGGAGAGCTACCTTAGGTGTTTCACTTCAGTAAAGAAACATCTATGGGTATAGTGGTTACCTCTAGCCGAATGGTGGTATAATACTAACTATCATGCCGCCACCAAGATGACTCCATATGAATCATTTTATGGTCAACTCCCCCCTTCACCTACTTCTTATGTCCCGGAATGCTATAAGGTACAACCAGTGGATCAACTCCTACAGAATCGTGCAACCATTCTTTCCCACCTCAAATATAATATCCATCAAGCTCCATATTGCATGAAGCAATAGGCAGACCAACATCGTTCAGAGCGCACATTTCAAGAAGGGGATCAAGTATTCTTGAGGCTGCAACCATATAAGAAATTATCACTCAAAGACAAGGGTTGTCAGAAATTATCTCCAAAATTCTACGTACCATATCAAATACTTCAGTGCATCGAAGAAGTAGCCTACAAGATAGCCTTACCACCCACTGCAAAAATCCATCCCGTCTTCCATGTCTCATGCCTCAAAAAAGTGGTAGGAAACAATTGTAGAATTCAAACCAATCTACTAGAATTGGATGAAGAAGGTTCAATCTGGCTCCAACCTGAACAGGTTCTTGACATACGACAATGGCACCTGCGCGGCCGCACGATCAAGGAAGTTGTAGGTTTTAACCCCATATAGAAATTACTTGCATATGAATTCTAAAACACAAAAAATAAACAATGCGAGAGCATAACACATAAAACACATATACACAGAGATTTTCCCTTGGATCCCAAAACCAAGACTACTAGATTGATTTTTAATTATGTTCCTTTCAATGTTACAATACATATTTATACATGCCAAAGCATCCAATACCATGGACTGAAAACCATCGCATCCAAAACCATGTGTGAAAAATCATGCACAAAACCATAGGTAGGTCCACCCAACCTAATATAGGGTCCAAAAACAAAATTTTCCGGGGCACTACCCTGGACCCCATAGAGTGGGGTTATATGCACCCCTAAAACCCCTTGTGACTCCCCCCACTACACAATCGGCACAACGAAGGGGGGGCTCAACCCCCTTCTAGCCCCCCCGTTAACTACATGGGCTAGTCATGGAAAGAATATAACACAACCCAACATTCTCCCACTTGTTGTTTTCTTTCCACAGAGGACCACAAGAGAGCTTAGTCATTTATCCAGCCCTGCAACGCCCATTGTTTCTCTACACCAAGAGAAATTCTTAGAGCTCACAGATTTTGTCAATGCATCTGCAGTATTCTTCAAAGTGTCCACCTTTACCAGCAACACCTTTTTGTCTTCTATCATATCCCTCACAAAGTGATATTGAACATCAATGTGCTTTGTCTTTGAATGATATGCAGGGTTCTTTGCCAAGAAAATTGCACTTTGGCTATCATAGTCTATCCTTATAACTCCCTGTACTAACCCCATACTTGAACACAATCTCTACAACCAAACTGTTTGCTTGCTTGCATGAGTGGCTGCCATGTATTCTGCCTCTGTAGTTGATAGTTCCACTACAGATTGTTTCTTACTCATCCAACTGACTACACCTCCAAATAGGTTAAACACATACCCACTTGTAGATCCTCTCTGATCCAGATCTCCAGCCCAGTCTACATCAACAAAGCCATGAATATCCAACACTCTGTCCAATCCTGGTCTTCCTTGATAGCACAAGCCATAATCATTAATGCCACACAAATACTTGAAAACCTGCTTCACTGTTGTCCAGTGCTCCTTCCCTGGTTTTGACATAAACCTGCTCAATACTCCCACTACATGTGCAATGTCTGGTCTAGTACAGACCATCACTTACATAAGGCTACCGATTGTAGTTGCATATGGAACACGGGACATTTCTTCTTCCTCTTCTTGTGTCTTGGGACACAGTTCAGCAGATAACTTTACACCTACAGGAATAGGAACCTTCACTGGTTTACTATCCTGCATATTAAACCTCTACAATATTGTCTCGACATACTTCCTCTGGTTTAACCAGAGCTTCCTCTTTGTCCGATCTCTTTTAATTTCCATGCCCAAAATATAGTTTGCAGCACCAAGATCGTTCATGTCGAATTTGGAGGACAAATGGGTCTTCAAATCCTGGATAATTTCTTTGTCATTTGCAACCAGCAACATATCATCCACATACAAGACCGAATAAATAACACGATCACCAATTAATTTAAAATACACACAATGATCTACTTTGCTTCTGGTGAAGCCAAGTCCCTGTATAAATGTATCAAATTTCTGATACCACATTCTTGGTGACTGTTTTAACCCATACAGAAACTTCTTTAACTTGCATACCAGTTCTTTCTTACCCTTCACCGAAAAGCCTTTAGGTTGCTTCATGCAGATCTCCTCTTCCAGATCCCCATGAAGAAATGTTTTCTTCACATCCATCTGTTCTACCTCAAAATCAAAAGCAACAGCAACAGATAAAAGTAATATAATAGAAGTTACCTTGGCAACAGGAGAAAAAATATCACCAAAATCAATTCCCAACACCTAGGAATAACCTTTTGCTACCAACTGAGCTTTGTATTTCTCCACCTTTCCTTCTGCATTTTTCTTCTTCTTGAACACCCATTTGCTGCCAATGGGTTTCCTTCTAGACAACAAATCCACCAGATCCCATGCCTCATTTTTGTGCAAAAATTCCATTTCATTAACCATGGCCTCTTTCCAGATTTTTCCATCCTCTGAATCTACTACTTCCTTGACAGTTCTGGGATCATCATCAGTAATAGATAAAGAAAATTTTTAACAGAAAGCAGATGGACTATACCTTTCTGGTTGCCTTCTTTCTCGAACTAATCTTCTCACACTCGGAGTTTGTGGCTCTTCATCTTCTGATTCCTCCTCTGTGGTAGAGTCTGAATCTTCTTCCTTAAGCTCAAACTCTATCTTCTCAAGTTCCTTTGGTTGGAATTCATGTTTAATAACATCTTTCACCTCTCTGAACACCACATCTCGGATGTACACAACCTTCCTTGTTACTGGGTTCCAAAGCTTATAACCCTTTAAACCATCCTTATACCCAATAGAGATGCACTTTTCAGATTTACTATCCAACTTTGTTCTTTTCTCCTTTGAAACATGTACATATGAATCACATCCAAATACCCTCAGATGTGAAAGAGAGGGTTTCTTACCAGTCCATACCTCTTGTGGAGTCTTATCCTCCAACACTAATGAAGGTGATCTGTTGACCAGGTAACATGCAGTCTCCACTGCCTCTGCCCAGAATTCTTGTCCCAACCTAGCACCACTAAGCATGCTTCTTGCCCTTTCCATCAACGTCTTGTTAATTCTTTTTGCAACTCCATTTTGTTGAGGTGTATATGGAGTATTCTTATTTCACGCTATACCACACTTACAAAATTCTTCAAATTCCTTATTGCAAGACTCTCCATCGTTATCTGTCCTCAACACCTTTATCTTCTTCTCTATCTGGTTTTCCACCAGAGCCTTAAATTCTTTAAACCTATCAAAGAATTCAAAATTCTTATTAAGGAAATATATCCATGTATTCCTTGAGAAGTCATCTATAAATGATACATAGTACACAGACTTACCCAATGATGGAACCTTCACAGGTCCAAAGACATCACTGTGCACAAGATCTAATATTTGTTTCGTCCTCTTACAACCAGAGGGGAAACTCACCCGATTTTTCTTCCCATATACACAATTTTCATAGAAATCAAAATCCAGAGAGCTGTTATTCATACCTTATACCATACCTTTACCATGAAGTATTTGAAGGCCCTTCTCTCCAATATTTCCAAGCCTTTGATGCCACAGCATGGTCTTCTCTCCAGAGACCACTAGATTTTCTGCTCCACTTTCAGGAACCATAGAATTGTTACACCCATCAACAACAATGATACCTTGCAGCTTGTATAGAGTTCCAAACCGAACTCCCCGCATCAATACCAATGCTCCTCGAACCATCTTGCAGGAATCCTTCTTGAACATTGTTTTTACACCTGCATCATCTAGCTTGCTTACAGAAATCAAATTTCTGGCCAATGCAGGAATATGCAGAACACCCAAAAGTGTTCTAACACTTGCACCTTGCAACTTCAACTTTACTTTTCCATGACCAATGATTCTAGCCTTCCTATCATCCCCTAAGAAGACATCACCACCATCATATTTCTCATACTCGCAAAACCACTCTCTATGGGGAGTGAAGTGAAAGGATGCACCTGAGTCAATCAACCATGCTTCATGATCTACATGTGTACTTGAAGAAGCCAAGTACAAATCCTCACCTTCATCTGAGGTGGTTTTCGCCTCTGCAGAAGGAGCATCATCAAATCCCTTTCCTTTGTCAGGAGCTTTATATTTATGGTCCCTTTTGTAGTGCCCTTCCTTTCTGCATTTCTAGCAAACCACCTTTACAGGTTTTCTTGGAGATTTAGATCTCCCTTTAGATTTAGATCTCCCACTCGATAACTTATTTTTATTATGTTCTGGGACTGTCCTCGTACAAACAAGGAACCACCATTCTAGCTCTCCATATTTTTTCGTCTCATCTCCTCCATCTGTAAGGATGAGACTATTTCATCAAACTGCAAGGCAGTTGCATTGCTACCTATTACAATAACCAGACTATCCCACGAATCTGGTAGAGAACACAACAAACTGATGCAATTGTCTTCATCTGAAATTATATTATCAACAGATGATAACTGACTTACCACAATATTAAATACGTTCAGATGCTCTGTCACTGAGTCTCCATCTTCCATCCTCAAGTTATACATCTTTTTCCGTAGGAATAGTTTATTCACTAGAGACTTAGATTGGTATAAAGTCCATAACCTATCCCACAAAACCTTCATCATAGCTTCCCCTAATACATTCAACAATATTGAATCTGAGACACACAATCGTATTGTGTTGTTTGCCTTCCAATCCAACTTCTTCCATTCTTCATCGGACACTCCCGTTGTTTTAGTACCCGGATCTACCGCAATCAACTAATCATTATCCACCAACAGATCCTCCATCTTGAGTTTCCATAACTCAAAACTTGACCATTAAATTTCTCGATCTCTATCTTTCCACTGCTCACCATCTTCTTTCACCACCAGAATCGATCGCGCAGGTCTCCCACTAAATAAGGTCTACCACAGGCCCAAACGAAACCCCTCAGCAGCAAAGGCGTCCCCTTGAAGCCAAAATAGCTCTGATACCAAATGTAGGTTTTAACCCCATACAGAAATTACTTGCATACGAATTCTAAGACACAGAAAATAATCAATGCAAGAGCATAACACATAAAACACATATACACAGAGTTTTTCCCCTAGATCTCAAAAACGGGACTACCAGCTCGATTTTTCATTATGTTCCTTTCAATGTTACAATAAATATTTATACATGCCGAAGCATCCAATAACATGGACCAAAAACCATCGCATCCAAAACTATGTGCGAAAAATCATGCACAAAACCATAGGTAGGTTTTCCCAACCTAATATAGGGTCCAACAACAAAATTTTCTGGGGCGCTACCCCGGACCCCATAGAGTGGGGTTACCTGCACCCCTCAAACCCCTTGTGACTCCCCCTTGCTACGCAATTAGTGCAATGAAGGGGGGGCTCTGCCCCCCTTCTAACCCCCCGGTTAACTACGTGGGCTAGTCATGGAAAGAATATAACACAACCCAACAAAAGTCCTTGTTAAGTGGAAGGACACCTCTCGAGAAGATGCAACCTAGGAACCAGCCACAGTTCTTCAGTAGTTTCCGTAGCTTCAGCCTTGAGGACAAGGTTGTTTTTATGGGGGAGGGCATGTTAGGGTCTAACCCTAACCCCCTTATTTATGTAATAGGGTCGAGTCATAGTTATAGTTAGTTAAAGAGTCAATAAAACCCGTATTAATAATTGTAAGTGGTTGACCCACATTTAAATAAGGGACCACAGTTAGTTGCAAATGGGCCATGGTATTAGATAGATGGTATTAATAAGAACCATGGTATTGACCCATGGTATTGCATGTATGAATCCTATATAAAGGGTAGAGACTACCCATTGAGGAGTGTCGTGTCTTATTTTGTAGTCGAGCCCTACTCTATTGGAGGTCGCCCCCTCAAAGAGGCAAGTGAACATTGCTTTCCTTTCTAAATAATAAAATACATGCTATTATTTCTCATTGTTCTGTGTTCTGGGTTATATTTCTTTGCATATTTGGTATTCTAGCATCTTCCCACAGGTCAAGAACATAACAAAAAGTTTGGTTTTAAGAAGACATGAGGTGAGGGTACAACTCCCCACTCTTTCGATCTCCATCCACCTTTGAGCCCTACCCAAAGATACTCAACATCTCCACACATGGAAGTGTGAACCTTTTTGTCTAAAATGGTATATTCCTGTAACTCAGTCATATTTTCAGGTGCAAAATCATCTACAATTGGAATTTGAGCATTTTCCTCTGGATCCATGATCATTGGAGGTTCATACAACTTCAAATTTTCAACATTTACAACTGAATATATGTGCATGTATGGAAGAAAATTTAATCAGAATGCGTTGTGCCCAATATTTTCAAAAGTCTTAAAAGGACCATACCTAAAAGGTTTCAATTTTTTACCTTTAGTTTCATCCTTTCTTTGCTAATGTGTAGCCATACTTGATCACCAACCTGGAAGTGATGATCCACTCGATGCTTGACATGGCACATTTTGAACTTGGATTGACTTTTCTCCAATTGATCCTACATTACCTCATGAATCATTTGGATTCTTTGAATGAACTTGATTTCTTTGTCATAATCTCCATGTCCATCCTCTTTTGCGTATTCACCAAACATGAAGTCCATTGGTGATTTTGGCAGGTACCCAAAACATGTCTCAAAAGGAGATCTACCTATAGAAGAATGAAAGGCCCAGTTGTAAGCATGTTATACATAATGTAAGGATTCATCCCACAACTTAGGATTCTTGCTACAATAGCCTCTGAGAAGATGTACCACTTTTCTATTCACCACCTCTATTTTCCCATCGGTTTGTGGATGAAAAGTTGTGCTCTTTTTCAATTTAGTGTCCATGAGTCCCCACAAAGTGGACCAAAACTCTCCCATGAAACAAGAGTCTTGATCTGAAATGATAGAAGTAGGCAGCCCAAAATGAACCCATACATTTTAAAATAACAACTATGCAATCTGTTCAGTAGTAACTTGCTTTCTACATGGAACAAGAATACACATTTTTCTAAATCTATCAACCACAACATACAAATAATCATGCCCTTTTCTAGACATTGGAAGTCCTCCTACAAAATTTATAGATATATGGTCCCATGGTCAAGAAGGAACTAGAAGTGGCATATACAAACCTAGCTTTATGTTGTTTGGTTTGCTTGTTGAACACATGACACAACCTTTGATGTACTTAGAAACTATTTCATTCATTCGAGGCCAATAGAAATACCTTTGTAACTGTGCCATTATCTTACCTACACCAAAGTTCCCTGAAACACGAGAAGAATTTGCTTCCCTGATCACATGCACTCTTTCTCCTTGTGGTATGCACAACTTGCCAATATGGTACAATAACCTTTCATGAACATGATAATTCACTTCTTCCACCTGATCACCATCAGTTAGTGTTTCATAAACATCTTTGAAATCAATATCTTCAACATATTGTTCAATGTAACTTTCATGTGCTAAAGAACTATTTTGCAGAATAACTAAAGCATTCAAAGAAGGTCTTGATAACATATCAGCTACTTTATTGGTGGTACCTTTATTATATTTTATTACTAAGTGGAATTATTGAAAAAACCCCATCCATCTATAATGTCGAGACTATTGCAACTTAGTTTGAGACTGAAGGTAATGAACTGGCTGATTATATGCATGAATCATTATTTCCTTGCCCATTAAATAATATTTCAATTTTTTAACACTTTCCACTAATGCATATAATTCTTTATCATATGTTGGATAGTTAGCAACTTCTTTAGAAAATGTTTCTGAATGAAAAAAAAATAGGCTTTCCTTTTTACAACAACATTTCACCCATTGCATACCCACTAGCATCAGTTTCTATTTCAAATGGTTGTTGAAGGTCTGGTAATGCTAAGATTAGAGTTGTCACAATTTTCTGCTTTAAAGTATCAAATGTTTTTTGTTGTTTTCCTCCCCACTAGAAGGAGACTTTAGAAATTTTAAAGCATGAAGTGGTGATGCAATAAAAGATAAATGAGAAATAAACTTCCTCCAATACTGAACCGCACCCAAAAAACTTCTAACTTCCAACGCATTTTTAGGTCTTGGCCACTTAAGGATTACATCAATTTTAGCTGGATCTATTTTAAGATTACCTCCTCCAACTATGTAACCAAGATAAACTAAGGATGTTTTCCCAAATTCACACTTATAAAGTTTGAGATATAGTTTCTCTCTTTGCAACACATCAAAATCCTGTTTAACATGATTTACATGTTCTTCCAAACCCGAATTGAAAATAACAATATCATCCAGATAGACTATGACAAAATTATCAATAAAAGGACGAAACACATCATTCATCACTCTCATAAAATTTGTTGGAGCATTGCATAAACCAAACGACATAACCAACCATTCATAAAGCCCTTGTATAGTCTTAAATGTGGTTTTCCATATATCATTATCTGCAAGACGAATATGATAATAACCACTTCTTAAATCCAGTTTTGTAAAGTAAACAACATTCTTTAACTGATCAAGAAAATAATATCTTCTTGGAAGAGGATACCTGTTCTTAATGGTGATTTTATTTAAGGCTCTAAATTCAACACACATTCTCCAAATTCCATCTTTCTTAGGGACTAATATGACCAGTGATCCACATGGAGAAGAATTAGGTCGAATGAAGCCTTTATCAACCAATTCCTGAATTTGTTTCTTAATTTCTTCATTTTCTATGACCCACATATGATACATGCCAATATTTGGAAGAGGGGCATCAGATTGCAATTGAATCTCATGTTGCATTTCTCATTTTGGAGGTAGAAGTTTTGGTTCTTTAAACAATTCTTTACAAGAATCTATTATTTCAACCAATTTGTACTTAAACTGAGAATCACACCCTTGAAAATAATCATACTTATATTTAGGTTTTTATTTAATAAACATGAGAACATACTTTTTACTTGAACTTGTGAGTCTTTTAATTTGGTTTACATTGATTAAATCCAAGCTTGTCTTCATTTTGTGTGCCCTGACAATGTATTCAATTCCACTTCTAAAGAGATGATACTTATTCTCCTTTCTATGAAATATGGCATCTCGATCATAAATATAAGGACTACACAACACAAATCCACATATATCCAAAGGAATCACATCTAAATCAACTTCATCAACAAAATTAGTTGTAATTGCAAACCTTAAACAACATTGTTTTGTGACTTGCATTTGAGTTTTTTCTTTTAACCATCCTAAAGGGTATGGTTTTGGATGGTTTTTAGTTTCCAATCCCAATTTCCTTACTAGTTTCTTAGATATTAGATTTTCCTATGATCCACTATTGAATAATGTATCTATCTTAGTGTGCATGGAAATAATCCTGATATGAAACAATTCAACTCTCTTCTTTTCTTCAATCACATCATTAGATTTTGAAGAAGATGCAGAATAGGTAGAACTACAACTAGATTCAGAAGGATTACCTGTGAGACCCATAGCAGTTATATTCTTTTCAACATTAGAGTCGGATCCCAAATCTTGTCCAACTGCAACATTAGCTTTCATCTCACCCTTCTTCTTAAGGAACTTCTTTGTCTTAAGTTCTAGATGAAGCTTCCAACACTTGGAATCATCATGTCCAATCCTCTAACAATGAGTACAAGTAGGCCTTTCTCCTTATTTCTTAGTTGTTTTCGATTTCTTCCCTTTCAAATTTCTCTTCCCTTTGCCTTCTTTGGAAAAAAAATTCTCTGAATGCTTGAACGATTTCTTTGAAAAGTTTTACTGAAAAGGTTTGCCACCTGATTCAACATGAATGGCTTGTACACACTTCATCAAAATCAGTGGGATTAAACATAAGCAAAGTATGTGACAAATAATAATGAAAACTTCTAATGTACTTTAACAAATTATCCTATGTGTTTAATGAAACATTAAGTGCTAATGTGTTTTTCCTTAATTCCTATGTAAACTCTTACACACTTTTTCCTTTACCTTGCCTTATATGTTACCAATCCATTACAACTTGTTGCATATATCATAAAGGATAGAATTTCTTTCTAAGAGTTTTAACAATATTAGACCCTGAAGAGATAATTTTACCTTTATGCTTCAAATCTGATTGAGTTCTACTTTCCCACCAAATCAAAGTTGATCCCCCCATTCTAAGTCTAGTTAACTGAATTTTTGCAGATTCATCAACAATATTTTGAATTATACAGTACACTTCGAGTTGCTTTACCGAGTTATCTAAATTTTTAGGATTCATTTCACCATCATCTATTGGAAACTCAAACTTAACATCAAGCTTCAATAAAGGGGATTTTTTTGATTTCTTTTGCGAGTCTGAATCTGAATTGGAATGATAAGAGAATGAGGAAGAAGAAGAAGACGAAGATGGAGGGGAAGGAGGTTCATTACCATCAACTTTTTCCTTGCCCTTTTCACTTTCGTGCCTTTAGAAGACAAATTTGCATCTATAGTCTTCTTGTCTTCATAAAGTTTTGCAATCATCCTATGCATATTAAGGAACATCTACTGAAATTTCTCCTTGCTCTTTGTCTCGGGAGCTTCTCCTTCATTTGAACTTGCCATCTTTGTGAGACTTTCTTCCTTCTGATATCTGGATTTATCTCTTCAAGTTTCCCTTCCCCATGTCGTGACCTAGATCTAGTCAACATTCACATTGGAGAATATCATACTTATACATGATCAACCTTGCTCTGATACCAAAATATGATCTGAAAACACAGGATTGACTATTTGCTCAACTTCACAAAATATTAACTAAGGTTTATTTTATGTCAATGAATGAGAGAATTTGATTTTTCAGTGTCTTTAAACATAAACTTGATATCTAAACATAAGCATAAACAATAGAGAAAATAAGAAGCAAACTCAAGATATTTAATGATGGAGTTCGTCCCTCCTGGACTACATCTCCTGGTCCACTTCCAAGTGGGCATCTGTTGTATTAGGAATGCTCAAAAGTCTCTTTACATAAAATTTAGCCATTCTGGACTGTGCACACAAGCACCAATGACTATTGTAAACTAGTGGGCCTCGACCTCAACTCTCTAATACAACTTTCTGTTCTAAAAAAGTCCCAAGGATGGCCAAGATATGCCCAAAAAGGCATTTACAGGCACAAATAAAAGATAGTTCTGAAACTCACATTACAACTCCCATAGCAGGGGTGCACTAGTGATATCTTTTATAAGGCTATGGGTAGGTCCCAAGGTCAAACCCATGGAACTCCAAGGTAATACATAAAATATGACTTTTTTGATTTAACTCCTGCACCATATTTGACATATAATTCATATCAACACATAATTATAGTCCGACGGTAATGCCACCACGTGCAACATGTAATATTTGTTTTGAAATTTTATATGGTTGAAACCATATAACCAACCATCAGACCGATGGATAAACATAAACCCCGTTGCATATCAAATATACATATAGTTTAAACCATAATGTTTTAACATAGTAAATAACCTCGACAGTGATAAACTTGCTTCAACCTGTGCCATCATAGATATGGCATACAATATATTGTATGTTCAAACTTTGTTATAACCCCCTTGATGTATTCGAGACCTGGTATATGGTTTATTCATTGAATGTGCAGTGATAACAAAGGTTTAACATAACATATGGTTTAACTATGTACCAACGGTGATATGGTTTAATAATAATCCTGCGCCAAGTTTGGAGGCATTGATAACAAGTTTGGCATTGGCGTTGAACATATCTTTGGGTTTAGCAGGGTTGCCAGATATGACGGGCTCCGCCAACCCTACCCCCCTTACCATATCCTTGAAACTTAAATACAAATCTGCACGATTGGTTTAATAAATCAATGCCATGGACCGTTGGTAAAGTTTTGTAGTGATGTAATGGAGGTCGTGGGTTCAACCCCCGACTCTGCACATCCAACCTCTGTGTTGACTTTGACTTGCCACATGTCACACTGAGAAACTGCCACTTGTCCTGCAAGGCCCATTTTTTTTCTTGTTTGAGAATACTTTAGAATGCATTTTCTCACTCATACAGAGGCCATTTTCGAAACCGAATATACTGTCGGAATCAGCGTGATGAGCTCTTCAACTTAGCACTAGTTTCATCAGCATTTGAGACTTTTGAACTTTGAGCATTTCAAGGATCCTCCTAGATCATTCCTCTCCACTAGAAGCTTTTGGACCACCAAAAGTTTGGTTTTAAGAAGACATGAGGTGAGGGTACAACTCCCTCACCCTTCTGATCTCCATCCACCTTGCTTTGCTTGGATTCATGCCTTTGAGCCCCACTTGAAGATACTCAACATCTTCATGCCCAGAAGTGCAGACCTTTATGTCTAAAATGGTATTTTCCTATAACTCAGTCATACATTCAGGTGCAAAATCATCTACAGTTGGAATTTGAGCATTTTCCTCTAGATCCATGATCATAGGAGGTTCATACAACTTCAAATTTTCAACATTTACAACTGAATATATGTGCATGTATGGAGGAAAATTTAATCGGAATGCATTATGTCCAATATTTTCAACAATCTTAAAAGGACCATACCTGATAGGTTTCAAATTTTTACCTTCACCTTTCATCCTTTCTTTGCTGATGTGTAGCCATACTTGATCACCAACCTAAAAGTGATGATCCACCTGATGCTTGTCATGGTGCATTTTGTACTTGGCCTGACTTTTGTCCAATTGGTCCTGTGCTACCTCATGAATCATTTGGCTTCTTTGAATGAACTTGATTTATTTGTTGGCATCTCCATGTCCATCCTCCTTATATTCTTCACCAAACATGAAGTCCGTTGGTGATTTTGGTAGGTATCCAAAACATGTCTCAAAAGGATATCTAATTGTAGAAGAATGCAAGGCCCGGTTGTAAGCATGATGGACATAATGTAAGGACTTATCCCACAAATTACGATGCTTGTTGCAATAGCCTTTGAGAATATGTACCACTTTTCTGTTCACCACCTATGTTTTCCCATCGGTTTGTGGATGAAAAGTTGTGCTCTTTTTCAATTTAGTGTCCACGAGTCCCTACAAAGTGGACCAAAACTCTCCCATGAAACGAGAGTCCCGATCTGAAATGATAGAAGTAGGAAACCAAAAATGAAACCATACATTTTGAAAGAACAACTATGCCCCAATCACTATTTTCTTTCAGTCTCCTAATTTCTAGCATAATTTCCTATTTCGACAATTTTCTATTTTTGGCAGTTTTTCACATCTTGAATTTCTAGAGTTGTTTGAGGCCCCAAATGACATTTTTTTGAGAAAGGAGAAAATGGGAGGCCAATGGCCTTTCCATTTGTAGTAAAAAATTGTTTTCCTCAAGTAGATATTTATAATGAGGTATTTTATGAGCCAAACAGAGATTATATGCCAAATTTATGGCCCTGAGAAGTTGACGTTCTAACTGACCCCAACGAGGCCCACAAGATTTTGAAACTTCATCTCCTAAGGTTAGCTTTTTGGATTTGTATGGTTTCCATTGTTTCTCGATTATTACAAGGCCTCTTAGCCTAATTGTAACACAATTCATAAGGTATGTATCTATCACATCTCTTCTCAAAGATAAGCTACCATTGCCTAAGCTAGTTTATTTCCATTCTGCATGTAAACAACTTTTAGTATTTCTTATTAATTAATTGAAGTTTAGTTTTCACTATAGCTCTATGTTTCAATATAAATATATGTCATTTCATTCCTGCATAACTTTAGTAACTGCAACTACAAGTTCAAAATCAACATTCTTATGACAATTAGAGTATTGTATTAAAATTTATCCTTTTGGTGTGAGCCTCTTCAAGTCTAGTGTTGAACCTAGGATTTTGACTCTGTATTAGAGATCTAATTTTATCCCCAATAAAAATATCATTATTATTATATTATTTTTAACTTCTAAGACCCATCCAATTCACATGTTGAACTCAGGTTGTGATACCACTTTATAACCACCGTCCCTCCACCTTGTCTAGTCTCAAGTTGTGGGAGGTGTTACCTATTTTCTCTAACTCGAACTCTAAGGTCTATTATGGAGATGAGGTTACATAACCTCTTTTTCTCAAAGCTTTTGGAATTAAATTATGATACCACCATTCCATTAAGCTCATTGATAGTTTTCCAATGATACAAATTTCATCTCAATCTAGCTCCTGAATTGGGAGTTACACCCAATATTAATTTGGTAATTTATAGGGAACCATGTCATCAATGTATTTCCACGTGGTTCCTACCTGTTAGTCCTTACAATCTCCTAGGATAAAAAGGAAATTGACAAGGGTAACCTAAAACCACTTCAGCTCAGTAGCTAGCTCTATTGAGCATGAGAGGGATCTCTCTAAGTCTCTTATCAGTGATATGACTTTAAAGAAAATGAATTTTAGGCTAGATATGTGTATTTGTTTGTGAAAATTAGGTTTTTTCTGAACTTAGGGTTTGGAGCCACAAGTAAGTCTAGGCTGTGGGAATGCAGGAGAAAACATAAGGAGCTAAATGTCAGAAATCCATGGTGAAATTTGAGTATTTATCAGTGTAGTATAGAGGATATAGTGTGGAAGAAACTAATGAGCATAAATAAACATGATTTCATTAGCTTAGGAAGACAAAACACATAACTATGAAAACCAGATAACAGAGCTTGAAAAACAAGAATTATGAGTATTTTATCACAAGGAATTCATAGAAAGAAGAGATATAATGTAGATAAATATGTTTAGATGATGAGAAAAGAATGAAGTACAAGAACCATGAACTCATTGGGCTAGAGTTCCTTGAAAATCACTGCAACCTATATCTGTATTAGCTGAAAGATGATTATAATGCAAGCCTCCTTCACAAAAAGTTCAACCTTCTTCTCCTAAGGATAAATGATACATATAGACTCTCCTAGACCACTTTCTCACCTTCAGGAGTCAAATTCCTTGGTGGAGGAACTGACTCCAAGATTCTCTCAACCAATAGGTGAGAGTGAGAAGGTGCAACTCAAACACCTCATGAAGAGTTTGTTTAGGAGTTTGCTTTTTTTATGAGGCCTAATAAACATCAAAAACAACCTATGATGTAAATTTATTCATTCCTACATCACCTAGCCTCGTAACTAGTGCCACTATATAGAGAATCTTGGCTTTGACCAAGTCAAACTAGAAACTAGAAATTTTACACAGTGAAATTTTTCAAATAAAAACACAGAAGGTGCAGAAGCGCAGCGCCCACTTTGAGCTGATATTCAGGTGCCTTCCAAGGGTCAAAAATCAAATCTAATAGAATGGTCAACTCTCCCTTCAAGTCTAGTTTCCAAAACAGTTTGAATTTCGGAATTTGGAGCACGAGAAGACCTTCAAAACTCCATTCTCCCAAGGTCACTCCAGAAGCACAACACCTGTCAAAAAATGGTCCAGAATGCTAGTTTTTTGCCAGTCTTTTGCAATTTTCTCCAAAAATAAGCCACCTCTGCAAAATATGGGAAAATGAGTTTCTAGAGGATGGAAATAAATTTCCAAAAATGTAGACCTTTCCTCAAATGGAGGTCTGAGGAGCAACTGAATTTCTGAACTTAGACCAAATTTGTCAAAAAACTCAAAATGTTCAGAATTTGCTCAAAATTGGAGGGAAGGTGTAAAAATAGGTTTTCTATAGCTTCATGGATGCTTCAGCAAGCATCTCCAATTTTACCTCATCCTTATGATGTTTTTTGGCCTCCTTGAGCTTATTTTCAATTTGTTTTACCTTGACATTGGCGATCATGTTTTGGGCTTGATAGTGATGCACCATGTGTCTGAGCAATTGATTGTCTCTGTTTTCCTTCTCAAGGAGCTTCTCCAAGTTTTCATTGACCCTA
This sequence comes from Pinus tabuliformis, assembly GCA_031772625.1. Taxonomy (NCBI): domain Eukaryota; kingdom Viridiplantae; phylum Streptophyta; class Pinopsida; order Pinales; family Pinaceae; genus Pinus; species Pinus tabuliformis. The sequence goes on from CM062805.1 coordinate 778,310,994, forward strand.
TTAAGCAAATATATATTGATGAACCTCAAGGGCAATCCTATCCTCTAGGTCAAGGTCTTTATTCAACAGAATGTGCTCTTGCTCTTCTTGCAATGCCTTCTTTGGGCCCATTGTTCTTGGCCTTTTCCTCTTTCCAGTACCTTTTGATCCTTTAGACTTTCTTGATTCTATGATATCCTTGCCTTTTCCAACTTGTTGCAATAACTTGGCTTGTTCTTTTTCCATGATTAGTTGTTTAGTCTTAAGCTGACTATTTTCTTGCTCAAGGAAGCAAATGATGAAATGAGGGAGTTAGGGAAGGGAGATGATGATAGGGGAATTTTGGGAGATGGATACGAGTGGTAGAAAACATAGGAAGCTTAAATGTAGTGAAATGAGGGAAATAAATGATTAGGAGAAATTGAAAAATAGAGCTGCTGGGAAATCTTCTCAAAATGCTAGGTATGAGCTAGGGTTTAGGTAAGGGTGAGGCAATCTGATGATTGATAAGTTATTTAGTGAATCAAAAGGAATTTTAAACATGTACAGAGGTGTGAGGTGGAATATTTACATGTTTCCAATATCAAAACTAACCAAACTATCAGTTACACTAGTGATTGCAGCATGAAAATTTCACCTAAACCCTAGATAAAAAGAACTTGCATTTGCATTCATCTTGCTAAAGGAAAAAGGTGAGAAAAAGACTTATAATTACTTATTGTTGGAAATAATACTGGGGGAGTGTGGTGGGGTGAATCAGTATTAGCAAATCAATAACTTTTTCATTTCCATACTCTGATTCATATACGCTACTTCAGTTAAGGGAACTCGCGTGTACACGCAACTGTATTTAATGCAACTAGCGTATATCCAGCAAACTTATGATTAAGTTAATTCATCATATGTTCATCAATAATTAGTGCATCAGTTTCATTAACCATATAAATAGTAACCAGGTGCAGTAAAAATAGAACAGACCATCACACATAAGAAACAAACATGAACACCAAGGTTTAAGGTGGAAACCCAATGTGAGACAAAAACCACCTATTGTTGTCTTCTTTTAATACAAGAAAAACCTGTTTACAATCTTGTACTGGTGTAGACTCATACCAGTACACAGGCACCCACCTTCAGAAGGCTACAACCTTCTCTCCTTCTCCAGCTACTACTGGAAGGGAGCTACAATCCCCTGGCTCTTGTACTAGCCGATATATTTACTAGTACGTAGGCGTCGACCTACTGAAGGCTATAACATTCACTCATTTTCTAGCTGCTACTGGAAGGGAGCTACAACCCCCTAGCTCTTGTATTGGCTGATATGTTTACCAGTACGTAGGCATCGACCTACAGAAGGCTACGGCCTTCTCTCTTCCTCCAGCGACCACGTTTCATAAATTTTCAAACTGGATACTCCTGGAACACAACACCATAATATGAAGGCCACATTTCATCCAATTTTCATATTGGAACCATCAACAACATTGAAGCCCAAAATCAATCACCACTACAATACAAACATTTCATTAACCAATCATTAAATACTCAATCATAAATCTCTGAATCACCCACAATTGAATCACACAATCACCAGAACACAGAGCAGAACCTGGAACTCTGAAACAATCACTAGAACCATCTGCAAATTCATATATCATATTTCATCATGTATACGCTACTATGATGAACTGAACCAGCATGTATACGCGCTTTTACCAAAGCGAACCCACATACAGATCTACAAATACTAACTTAACAACTTCACAACTATTTCAAAAGTCAGTCATACCCAGATCATAACATTTGAAGAATAAAGCATGCATCAGTATTCAGATCTAGTCTATCCATGATCAAACCACATAATGGTAATACATTCCAAGCCTTAAGATCCTGATTCATCATCCATCATCATCCACATAGGTGCATCCTTAGTTCAGATCAAGGAAAGCATCACAAACCCATAACCTGCATACTAGATCTCACACTTCATCAGATATTCAATACTTGCCCACACTGGCCTAATGATCTTCTCCTCCTTTTATAGTTTTAGGCCTTTCTCAATACCATGGACCAAAACCGCTTAGGACCAATAACTTAGTTTTCCAACATGTACGGACTTTCCCTCTTGTGAAAGTGTGTGTGTATGTTATACGTTCCTTTTGGTCTGTTAACCTACGTGTATATGCTTCTTTGTCAAGGTGAACCTACGTATAACCCTCTTTCTTCATTCGTTGTAGTCTGATCATTAATTCTTTGCTATTGACCTACTACACTATGATCTGTCATCTGAGTGAGTTGCCATCAAGGACAACACCTGTATCATAATGCCAACAATCTCCCTCTTTGGACTTGATGGCAACAACCACACCAAGTCACTCTCCCCTTTGACATCAAGGGCAAAGGGCAGACTAAGATATTCTCTCTCTTTGATATACATTATGTTGTCCATACTCCCCTGAGTACATGCTGAATTCTCTGATTGATCCCCCCCTTTGTACATGCTAAGATGTACCAATCCGTCCATGCTCCCCCTGAGCACATGTAGAGTCTGCAAAAAATATTTTTCAAAAGAATAACATGACTCTACAACTCAACTAAGTGAGTATGACCTTCCTATCACCAATGACTCATACATACATCAATCTCCCAACCAAGTGGGGATATACCAAATGTTTATACATGACTAAAATAGAAATTATTACATCATCCTTCCCATGCAAAGTGGGGTTAAAAATTAGGTCTTCGCATGACCTTTACATCAAATGATATACATGAATTTTATAACAAATACCAACAATCTAAACAAGACCATGATAGTCATCAACAACTATCATACACCATATATGATCTGCACCATAGGAATCTTTCAACGGCATCCAGACCTGTAACCTACAATACCATTCTCTTGGCCAACCAACAATAATATGCCACTGAAGTGATCATCCATGAATCTGATCTGAATACCAACAATGTGACCCCAAGTATCATCGCAAGATGTATCATTTAGCCACATAAGCATCATCACCAAATACTTTTAACCATAATGCCAACAATGCATTTTCGAAGCATATGCTCCCCCTGAACCTGTTCCATAAGTTCACTGTCATATCTGATTATGCATATATCAACAAGAAGTATCAAGGCATCATCATCGATCAGATATACATCAAGTTAACTTGTGAGGATCAAAAGCACTTCTAAATAACATCTTATGAGTACCAACACATTTCCACATATCATCAGCAAATTGTAACCATCATCAAACAGAGCAAATAATTCATTGAACCATATCAGACCCTTTTTCCTTAGTTTGTCCAACTGCTTTTCCTCAAACCAACATATACATGACTGTATAGCTTGAACTCGCGTATATACATGACTTGTATTCATGAAACTTGCATATGAGATTCAGAGCACTGAAGTTTCACACTTTCAACTCCCTTTGAGTCTGTCATGTCTGTATACTCTGCTATGCCACATCTTTCTGACTTTACTTCCTTTTTCTTCCATATCTTTGAGTGTGATGATGTTTTCTCCCTGTGGTATGGTGGCTGAATTCTGCTCATGCATTCCTTTGCTATATGTCCAAACTTGTTACAAGCATAACATCTCATATGTTTCATATTCCTTCTATAGCAATCAATGGCTTTGTGACCAAACATATTCCAAGAAAAAAAATATCCCTTAAAGTACCTGGAACATGATGATCTTTCTGTGTGATGGTCTTGAACCATTCTACTTCTACATTTGGCTGCAACACGTCCAAAATTATGACATATGAAACATTCAACATTATTCATCAGAGGAAGTAATCATCTATTACTTCCATAGTTTGGAGTAAAATATTTTCCTTGAAGGGTTTCTTTCCTTGGTTGTTGATGGGGTTGACCTCTTATCTCCTTGTTGAGCATTTCAGGTTTTGCATTAGAGTTCCTTGCCCCACCCTGTGAACTAGATTCACCTTCAACAGATTCATAAAAACCAAGACCAATTTTGATAGCAGGAGAACTTTGACTATTAAGAATATCATCTAAAATCTTAATACTGTCTTGAAATTGTAACAGTTTATCTTTTTCTTCTAATTTACATTTTAAGATATTTACCTCAACCTGATGTTGTTCTTCCTTTTCCAGATATTTCTTCTTCAATATTTCTTCAGCCTTTCTTCCTTCTTCCACTTGTTGCCTTAATTTGAGAATATCATTTTCTTGTTCTTTATCTGCTTGAGATGGTTCTTCATTCTGCTTATTTTTTAATGAGATCACTTCGTCCTATAGCATTTGACGTACTTTTAAGGCACACTCCAACTCAGCTTTTAATCTCGTAACTTCTTCTTTGAGGGCACACTCCCTTTTTTTAAATAGATCTTGTTGATCTATGATTTTATTTGATGCTTCATTTGCTTGTTCATTATGAGGTGATTTGGAATCTGAATCCTTGCTTCCATCTAATGGCCAATTGTCTCTCCTGCTGTCACCATTCCTTTGAGTTGCGCTCCTCTTCTGAGGTACTTTCTTATTTAGCTTCTTTCCCATTGTTTCTACGGATCTCCTTCAAGTGATCAAGCTTCTACCAAAGGACCTGCTCAAATACCAATTGTTGGAAATAATACTAAGGGGGGGGGGGGTGAATCAGTATTAGCAAATCAATAACTTTTTCATTTCCATACTCTGATTCATATACACTACTTCAGTTAAGGGAACTTGCGTGTACACGCAACTGTATTTAATGCAACCAGCGTATATCCAACAAACTTATGATTCAGTTAATTCATCATATGTTGATCATTAATTAGTGCATCAGTACTTAATTAACCATATAAACAGTAACCAGGTGCAGTAAAAATAGAGAAAACCATCACACATAAGAAACACACATGAACACCAAGGTTTAAGGTGGAAACCCAATGCAGGAAAAAAACCACCTGCTGTTGTCTTCTTTTAATATAAGAAAAACATGTTTACAATCTTGTACTAGCGCAGACTCATACCAATACATAGGTATCCACCTACAGAAGGCTACAACCTTCTCTCCTTCTCCAGCTACTACTGGAAGGGAGCTACAACCCCTTGGCTCTTGTACTAGCTGATATATTTACTAGTACATAGGCATCAGCCTACTGAAGGCTACAACCTTCACTCATTTTCCAGCTGCTACTGGAAGGGAGCTACAACCCCCTGGCTCTTGTACTGGCCAATATGTTTACCAGTACGTAGGCACCAGCCTACAGAAGGCTACAACCTTCTCTCTTCCTCCAGGGACCACGTTTCATAAATTTTCAAACTGGATACTCCTGGAACACAACACCATAATCTGAAGGCCACATTTCATCCAATTTTCATACTAGACCCATCAACAACATTGAAGCTCAAAATCAATCACCACTACAATACAACCATTGCATTAACCAATCATTAAATACTAAATCATCAATATCTAAATCACCCACAACTAAATCATACAGTCACCAGAACACAAAGCAGAACCCAGAACTCTGCAACAACCACTAGAACCATCTGCAAATTTGGATATCATATTTCATAATGTATACGCTACTCTGATGAACCGAACCAGCGTGTATACGCACTTTTACCAAAGCGAACCCGCATACAGATCTGAAAATACTAACTTAACAACTTCATAGCTATTTCAAAACTCAGTCATACCCATATCATAACATTTTCAGAATAAAACATGCGTCAGTATTCAGATCTAGTCTATCCATGATTAAACCACATAATGATAATACATTACAAGCCTTAAGATCCTGATCCATCATCCATCATCATCCACATAGGTGCATCCTTAGTTCAGATAAAGCAAAGCATCACAAACCCATAACCTACATACTGGATCTCACACGTCATTAGATATTCAATACTTGCCCACATTGGCCTAATGATCTTCTCCTCCTTTTATAGTTTTAGGCCTTTCTCAATACCATGGACCGAAACCACTTAGGACCAATAAATTAGTTTTCCAACATGTAAGTTCTTTCCCTCTTGTGAAAGTGCGTGTGTACGTTATAAGCTCCTTTTGGTCTCTTAACCCTCATGTATACGCTTCTTTGTCAAGGTGAACCTGCATATACCTCTTTTTCTTCATTCTTTGTAGTCTGATCATTAATTCTTTGCTATTGACCTACTACAATATGATCTGTCATCTGAGTGAGTTGCCATCAAGGACAACACTTGTATCATAATTCCAATAGTGAGCAGGCTTAGAATAGAAATAAATAGGTTTTCAAGCTTGAAAATCAAAATTTGGGTGAGTTTGGATGAGTTTTGGGCTGCTCTGGCACAAGCACAGCGCAGTTCACAGGAGCGCAGCGCAGTTCACAGAAGCACAACACCATCTTCCAAACCACTTTTGGGGGCCTTACACTACTCCAAATTGAGAGCTTGATAGCTCGTTGGAAAGCTCTTGAAGTCTTCTATAAGATGGACACCTCGAGAATGTATTTTTAACACTCCATAAGGGAGAAAAAATGTTTTTCCAATGGTCACTCCAAAAACTCATGGTTTCTCTGACAAAAGAGAAGCTCCAACTTGCAGAGAACTTTTGGATGCCTTTGACTAATCCAAATCATGATCTGAAGGTACAATTGGAAATCTTAGGATGTCTACTACACAATAGGGTCCTTAAGAACTGCCAACACCTGCTCTAAACCACTGAAAAACTGTCTTGAATTCAAGTTTTCTAGAAGTGCACTAACTCTCCCATATCAAGTGTATTTTGGGAATTTATTTCAAATCATAACACCTATGCATAAACTGAAGGAGGTGTTTGTTCCTTTGACTATAATGGATAAAAACCTATTTCACGTTTGTAAAATTATTCTCCATTTGGTCAAAAACATATTTTGAATCAAACATGTCCCTATGAGGAATGATGAGGCGAGGTAGTGTACTGAAAAATTGTCTTATTTGAAATTAAATATTACCTTTATCTTTATTTTGATTTCACTAAGCTTATAAATCCATTTACCCACTTAATCACATGATGGACATGTTTTTTTTTGACATATGGTATCATGACGACACATGGAGTGAAACCCTAGACCATGACCTAAAATGAGTAATTTAACCATTCCATGACCCAAGACACTTAAATGAAGATATGATACCTCGAAGAAGACAATGACCATGATGAGTGATGAAGACCATGAGTAAGTGAAGGGAGCAGCAGTTACCTAGACTCAACAACCAGTGACCAAATTTTTATTTGAAGACTCACTGAAATGACAAAAAATTGACTTGACACCCTAACAACACCTTGTAAGAGCATATTTGATCACTGGTGATAGGCTGAACTGACTAACACTAACATTGGCTCCAAATGGGGATGGCAGCTCCTTGGAGGTGTCAAGAACACCGTAGACCAATTAGCCTTATCCATTGGGTAATGGAGTCAAAATGCAAAGACTAAACTCAAACTGAAAACTGATTGACTAACTAACTGACTTGACTATAAAAAACATACTGACTGAACTTACTTATGGCAGTAGACCATCGAGATCTTAGGGCCTTCACCTCAGGCTTCAAATCCTGATGATAACCGCCCACCTACTGAAGTTGTATATACAATCATTTGTAATGATTCCTCCAGTGTAACCAATCCAGCAAGTAGCTACTTACTTGAATTTTGCTTGTACCTTCCTTGAGCAGGTAGAACAAACAAAAGCTAGGAAACTATGAGCATCCATTGAACATGTGCTCATGATCCATAAATACAAGAAAATTCATCTTTCTAGATGGCTACAACAAATTGGCAATAGGGTCTATAATAATCTGGAACATTAGCATATCTTGGAAGCCAGAAGAAATACAAGCACACTCTTCATTTTCTGAATGTGGAGGAAGATCTCTTCTTTATCGTTGCTCTCCTCTTCATAATCTATTTGTAATGTTTGATTATTATTCTCTGCCATGATTACATTGTCCAAAACCTTCACACATGCCAATTTAAAAAATTTATTTACATGAATCTACCCTTGAAATAGTGCTTCAGAAAATGGATGAGCTAGAGAGACATATGAGTGGTGAGTGTTTAGAGATCCTTGTTCATACACTTCATCAGAAACCTTATCTTGGTCTTCATGAACTTGATCTTGAAATAAAACCTCAAATAAAGAACAATCTGAAAGAATAAGTGAATGACTATCTTCATACCTATCATCCAAAAGACAGGGTTTTGGATGGTCATGGAAAACTTTAAATCCAGCAACCACTTCAAGTATATTTGATTCCTCATGTTCTTCAACAGGAAGAATATCAATTTTACTGCCACAAGAATCAAGGGAAACAACTTCTTGTTCACTATTTCCTTTCAAAATTAGATGATCATTGTCATTAGATGGTTCACTGCTTAAGTTTTATGTACATGCAATTTCAAAATTCTCACTTGGACCAATTTCATTTTGACTGTTAGGATGCAGATCCGTTTCATCTTCAAGCAAAGAAGGAGTTGATGTGTGTTTTGAATGATCCTTTGTATCAAAGCAACTAATCTCTGTTATTTTTTTTGGGAAGAATATTCATAAAAGGCCTCTATGATCTCATAATCTAGACATTCTTCATCACCAAAAGTTTCTTCAAGGTATTGAATGAAGTTTTCATAAGATTCACAACAATCTTCAAACAAAAAGAATGAATGATGATATTTTCCATAAAACTCAAAGAATGTTGTGTGGAATTTGTTAAGAGAGAATAAGCTACATGGCTTCAATCCTTCATACCATGATCTTGCTTTTCCTTCTAGGGTAGCCATAAACATTTTCATCAAACAATCCTCATGAATTTAAGTATGGGGGATTTACGCAGTGCATTATATTAGATATCATTTTTGGGATTCAACTGCGTTAAGTAAGTCATTCAAAGTATGGCCATTTCCATGAGAGGTAGTCGTAAAGTGACTAATTTCTCATGATTTTTGAATAGTTCACTTAGCACTCATTGCATCGGGTGATGCTCACAGGGGTGAAGAAGTGGGATTGAAACTAGTGAAATGTGGAAAACGAATCACATAGCATCAATCATCACTTCCGGGGCTTGCACCCGGTAACCAAGACTTCCCAGGAGGTCACCCATCCCAGAACTCCTCTGGCTCAAGCGCGCTTAACTGTGGAGTTTTTCCCCACAATCAAGCCCACTTAGCTTGCTACCCCATTTGCAAAACCTTAGCAAGTATTGTGCCTCATGAACCATTCAAGTAGAGTTCCCTTGACTCTTTTTGAATTTAAGTATGGGGGATTTACGCAGTGCATTATATTAGATATCATTTTTGGGATTCAACTGCGTTAAGTAAGTCATTCAAAGTATGACCATTTCCATGAGAGGTAGTCGTAAAGTGACTAATTTCTCATGATTTTTGAATAGTTCACTTAAGTTTCATGAGGATTAGATATCATTTTTGGGATTCAACTGCGTTAAGTAAGTCATTCAAAGTATGACCATTTCCATGAGAGGTAGTCGTAAAGTGACTAATTTCTCATGATTTTTGAATAGTTAAGCGCGCTTGAGCCAGAGGAGTTCTGGGATGGGTGACCTCCTGGGAAGTCCTGGTTACCGGGTGCAAGCCCCGGAAGTGATGATTGATGCTAAGTGATGATTGTAAAGTGACTAATTTCTCATGATTTTTGAATAGTTCAATCCCACTTCTTCACCCCTGTGAGCATCACCCGATGCAATGAGTGCTAAGTGAACTATTCAAAAATCATGAGAAATTAGTCACTTTACGACTACCTCTCATGGAAATGGTCATACTTTGAATGACTTACTTAACGCAGTTGAATCCCAAAAATGATATCTAATCCTCATGAAACTTAATCTCGAGCTTATGTATATGCCAATGAAATTTGATTAGATGTAGAATAGCCTCATCCTCGTTTCCATCTATGAATTTGGGCAAATTAGTTTGCCAATCTATGCAAGGAATTGGATTCAGAAAACCAGGAATATGAGCTCGATTCATAGGAGCATACCTTCGAGTAGTTGAATCCATCTTGAAAACAATTAAGACACCAAGAAGTTTTTCAAACTAACGGTTTTTGAAAATTCTGAACCTTTGGATTCTTCAACACCAGAGTCGCTAGGTGAAATATGCACAACCTTTCTTGTGTCTGATCACTGTTCACCATCAGCAATCAAATTTAATCCTTGTCGTTCTTTCCCAGGGAAGATATGATCATCCGTTCCCCGGTAACGGCGCCAAAAATGTTAGGCCTTACAATCTCCTAGGCTGAAAAGGAAATCGATAAGGGTAACCTCAAACCACTTCAGCTCAGTAGCTAGCCCTACTGAGCATGAGAGGGATCTCTCTAGGTCTCTTATCAGTGATATGACTTTAAAGAAAATGAATTTTAGGCTAGATATGTGTATTTTTTTGTGAAAATTAGGTTTTTTAAGGATTCGATGAACTTAGGGTTTGGAGCCACAAGTAAGTCTAGGTTGTGGGAATGCAGGAGAAAACATAAGGAGCTAGATGTCAAAAAGCCATGGTGTAATTGAGTATTTATTAGTGTAGTATAGAGGATATAGTGTGTAAGAAACTAATGAGCATAAATAAACATGATTTCATTAGCTTAGGAAGACAAAACACATAACTATGAAAACTAGATAACAGAGCTTGAAAAACAAGAATTCTAAGTATTTTATCACAAGGAATTCATAGAAAGAAGACATATAATGTAGATAAAGATGTTTAGACCATGAGAAAAGAATAAGAATTAAGTACAAGCACCATGAACTCACTGGGCTAGAGTTCCTTGAAAATAGCTGCAACCTGTACCTGTATTAGCTAAAACATGATTACAATGCAAGCTTGCTTCACAAAAAGTTTAACCTTCTTCTCCTGAGGAGAAATGATATGTATAGACTCTTCTATACCACTTTCCCACTTTCAGGAGTCGAATTCCTTGGTGGAGGAACTGACTCCAAGATTCTCTCAACCAACAGGTGAGAGTGAGAAGGTGCAACTCAAACACCTCATGAAGAGTTTGTTTAGGAGTTTGCTTCTTTTATGAGGCCTAATAAACATCAAAAACAACCTATGATGTACATTTATTCATGCCTACATCACCTAGCCTCGTAACTAGTGCCATCACATAGAGAATCTTGACTTTGACCAAGTCAGACTAGAAACTAGAAATTTTACATAGTGAAATTTTTCAAATAAAAATATAGAAAGTGTAGAAGTGTAGTGCCAACTTTGAGCTGATTTTCAAGTGCCTTCCACGGGTCAAAATGAAAATATGAGAGAATTATCAACTATCCCTTCAAGTCTAGTTTCCAGAACAGTTTTAATTTTGGAATTTGGAGCACGGAAAGACCTTCAAAACTCCATTCTCTCAAGGTCACTCCAAAAGTGCAATGCCTGTCAAAAAATGGTCCAGAATGCTAGTTTTTTGCCACTTTTTGCATTCTTCTCCAAAATAAGCCACCTCTGCAAAATCTGGGCAAATGGATTTTTAGAGGATGGAAGGACCTTTCCAAAAATGTAGGCCTTTCCTCAAGTGGAGACTTGAGGAGTAGCTGAATTTCTGAACTTAGACCAAAATTTGTCAAAAAACTCAAAATGTTCAAAATTTGCTCAAAATTGGAGGGAAGGTGTAAACATAGGTTTTCTATAGCTTCATGGATGCTTCAGCAAGCATCTCCAAGTTTACCTCATCCATTTGATTTTTTTTGGCCTCCTTGAGCTTATTTTCAAGTTGTTTTACCTTGACATTTGCGATCATGTTTTGGGCTTGACAGTGATGGCTTGATAGTGATGTGCCATGTGTCTGAGTAATTGATTGTCTCTGTTTGCCTTCTCAAGGAGCTTCTCTAAGTTTTCATTCACCCTATTAAGCCAATATTCTTTATCTTGATGAACCTCAAGGGAAATCCTATCCTCTAGGTCAAGGTCTTTATTCAACAGAATGTGCTCTTGCTCTTCTTGCAATGCCTTATTTAGGCCCATTGTTCTTGGAATTTTTCTCTTTCCTGTACCTTTTGATCCTTTAGGCTTGCTTGATTCTATGATCTCCTTGCCTCTTCCAACCTACTACAATAACTTGGCTTGTTCTTTTTCCATGATTAGCTGTTTAGTCTTAAGCTGACCATTTTCTTGCTCAAGGAAGAAAATGATGAAATGAGGGAGTTAGGGAAGGGAGATGATGATAGGGGAATTTTGGGAGATAGATACGGGTGGTATAAAACTTAGGAAGCTTATATGTAGTGAAATGAGGGAAATAAATTATTAGGAGAAATTGAAAAACAGAGCTGCTAGGAAATCTACTCAAAATGCTAGGTATGAGCTAGGGTTTTAGGTAGGGGTGAGGCAATCTGATGATTGATAAGCTATTTAGTGAATCAAAAGGAATTTTAAACATGTATAGAGGTTTGAGGTGGAATATTTACATGTTTCCAATATCAAAAGTAACAAAACTATCAATTTCACTAGTGCTTGCAACATGAAAATTTCACCTAAACCCTAGATGAAGATAACTTGCATTTGAATTCATCTTTCCAAAGGAAAAAGGTGAGAAAAATACTTATAATTACTTGTGACCAAGCTTAGAATAGCAATAAATAGGTTTTCAAGCTTAAAAAACAAAATTTGGGTGATTTTGGATGAGTTTTGGGCTACTCTGGCACAAGCGCAGCGCAATTCACAAAAGCACAATGCCATCTTCCAAACCACTTTTGGGGTCCTTACACTACTCCAAATTGAGAGCTTGATAGCTCGTTGGAAATATATTGAATTCAGCTAGAAGATGGACACCTCAGGAATGTAATTTGGACACTCCATGAGGGAGAAAAATTGGGAGAAAAATTGATTTTCCCAGGGTCACTCCAAAAACTCAGGGTTTCTCTGACAAAAGAGAAGCTCCAACTTGCAAAGCACTTTTGGGTGCATTTCACTAATCCAAATCATGATCTGAAGGTATCATGGGAAATCTTAGGATGTCTGATACACAATAGGGTCCTTAATAACTTCCAACGCCTGCTCTAAACCCCTGAAAATCTGTCTTGAAGTCAAGCTGTCCAGAAGTGCATTAACTCTCCCGTAGCAAGTGTATTTTGGGAATTTCTTTCAAATCATAACACCTATGCATAAAATGAATGAGGTGTTTGTTCCTTTGACTATAATGGACAAAAACCTATTTCGCGTTTGTAAAATTATTCTCCATTTGGTCATAAACATATTTTGAATCAAACATGTCCCTATTAGGAATGATGAGGCGAGGTAGTGTACTACAACACTTTATTATTTGAAATTAAATATTTCCTTTACCTTTATTTTGATGTCACTAAGCTGCTAACTCCATTTATCCACTTAATCACATGATGGACATGTTTTTTTTTTATATATGGTATCATGACGACACATGGAGTGAAACCCTAGACCATGACCTAAAATGAGGAATTTAACCATTTCATGACCCAAGACACTTAAATGAAGATATGATACCTTGAAGAAGACAATGACCATGATGAGTGATGAATACCATGAGTAAGTGAAGGGAGCAGCAGTTACCTAGACACAACAACTAATGACCAAATGTTTATTTGAAGACTCACTGAAATGACAAAAATTTGACTTGACACCCTAATAATACCTTGTAAGAGCATATTTGATCACTGGTGACAGGCGGAACTAACTAACACTAACATTACCAACCCATGTGGTACTACCATGAAAACATCATTAAGGATCTGTAGAGTCCCCACACCATGGAATTTCCATGCCAACACCATGCAAGGTCCACTGGGTCCTCCATTGTCGCAAGTGCATATAGCCATGGTTAGATTTGGGCCTATGCATTTGTGCAATTCCTTTTCTACCCTTGAATCCCCAAACTCCCAAATGGCTTGGTGGCGAAGTCTAATTAGACTTCATTATGCTAGTGGACCGACCCTTCAATAATGAATGGATTTTGAAATGATATCGAATCCAAATCTTATCTGGGACCTTTGAAAGATGTGATCCCTTGCCACTCCCAGATCCCAGATTCATTCATTGTGTGTGGTAACCGATGCAATAACCACAAGATTTATGTACTGTAGGCCCCACCTTAAGGCTATAATTTTATATCCAACTTAAGTCACATTTGGGCCTTTGTAAAGGCATCTGCCTTTGCCACTCCCAGATCCAAATTCACTGAGAGGTTGAACCAACCTTGGTTTAATCTGATCCCTATAGAAAATGTTAGCCCCTACCAACCCTTGATTCCTTGAGCCCCTAAATTTTGGCGACACATAAAGAAAAGGGAGAAGGGAAATTTCTCAAGGAAAAGGTGTGATCACACAAATTCCAAATTCCTTAGTTTATAAAGCACAAGGGTTGGATTCCTAAAGTTAAAAAATCTACTTGAGATCCATACCAGGAAACTGATGCCCAAGACACTCATTATATGGTTTCTAACGGGAAAGGGAATGTATTCCCAATATTAAACTTCACAATTTCTCAACATAACTACATCGGGAATTGTTATCAATCAATCCATCTCTGCAAAATATTACAAGATGGTCAAACATGTTCAAAATCATGTGTTCATTAAATAAACTAAGTGCTATCATACAAGATCTGATATCCACATAGGATGAGGTGCAAACCAATATTGAATATTAAAAGTTAAGTGAGCTAACAAGTTAATATATTCCTCGACCATAGTATTTGAAAAGGACAAGCATAAGTATGCAATTTATCTCATCAACCATGAACACAACATTGGACACCACAATCCAATCATTAATCATATTCATCTTATAAGTCATCATGCAAATCATGAACATAGCAATTATCTTCACCATTCATACTTTCAATATCATTTATGATATATAAGAATTCATACAAACATATCAAATTCATAAAACCACACATTTCATAACTCAAATATTCAACTGCAATAGACTTATCTAAGTGTATCAAGATGGTTTTCATAAGATGGAGGGATTTCCACTCTCCACCCAACCATAGGCTAACTATACCATAGTTTTTTTGCATATAACCACCCCTAAGATGGATCCAAAGTATGAGGGCATTCTTTCTAAGGGAAAATTTCATGCTAATGGCTTGGAAACACTCAGGAGATGTAGTCCATTATCTAGGTGACTTATCAACTACCCTCTGGAAGTAAGAACCACAATGATTCACTTACTCATCTAATCTCTTTCACAGGTCTTAACCGTTATAGACATATTTGGGCACTACAACCCCAATCACATATGTCCATAAACAAAGGGCTTATAAACCCCTAAAAGTGTTGTTTCATACCCTAAAGGAATAAGGTCAGCTAATTACATCATCTCCCAGAAGTTCTCCATGAAAAAATACTCATAACTGGTCAAAACAAGACCATACAGACTGCTCCATGCATAGGGTGCGATGCATCTCACCTATTAAATAGGGGGGGTGCGATGCATACTGGAAATCCCTTCTGTAGGGTGCGATGAGTGAGAGCAGACAAATGGCAGAAGCAGTTTGCTAGCTGGAAACCCAGAGAATCTTCTATAAACTGCTCATATGACACTTGCCTCTCTGAATTCGTCGAAGGATGAGTAAGAGATCTGAAATATCCAAGTGGAACCAAGAACTATCAGTGAAATGACACTAATCAAAATCCCAGAAGCTGACTCACTCTCCTGTAAACATCTATATATGGATCCCCCATCTTAGAGATCCAAAAGGCTGGAATTTTGTAATTTGCAAGGAAGTGTTGTGGTTTCTCTTTGAAGACATTGTTGGGTGATCTTTCTTTGTATGAGGTGAAGATGGCTTTCATTCTGGGAGGATGATGCTGGATCAGACAACCTGGTTTTAATCCTATCTTCTACTACTTCTATCAATTAATCTATTTGAGTTTTCCTCCATATTCTTGTATATCTCAAAATCTTGTATTTGTATATGCATTTATATGGTTAATGTACATCTGATCCTACATTATTTATGGTTATAGATCTCTATGCTTTGATGGTATTTTTCTACCTTGAATCTACAGGTGTTCTTTGAAGTGAGACAAGTGAGAAAGGAGTGGCAAAAGCTCTATCAAGGGAGAGAGGAAACGAGCAAGGAGACTAGCGAAAGACTAAATTTGGTACTCTCTGCTTCTCTCTCATCTATCTCTCATAAAGGAAAACACAAGTGACTTTAGTTTGTTTGTTTCTAAGGTAGCTACCCGTCTTAGTGGGACTAGCAGCTATGAATGGACACTAGTTTTCCTAATAACAAAATGGCGACTCCGTTGGGGAGAGAATAGTTTGTTTGTTTTGTTACTATTGTTTGCTTTATAAACCACAGACGGAGCCTGAAGTTAAGCCAACTAGCCTTCGAACTGATTTTGCTATGCAACTGAAAAGTAGATCAACGCTGCTTCAGTCAATCTCCGGGTTGGTTTATGAACTGAACATCTAGCTTGCAAACATCCTAAGTGCCTTGGTGGTAGCTCAAATAACCTCATTAGATCAACCCCTATACATTTTGTTTACTGACAATCATTAGCTCAGCCTAAATCCCTGAACTTAGCTGCAAATTGTGAGTGAAAACCAAGAACAGTCTCGTCCTTGGACCATTGCACTATCTCTTCTTGGCAACCTGGATCAATCACACCTCTCGTGTGTTGTAGGTGAGATGCATCCCTGTTTCCCTGTGTTACAGGTGCGATTATTGACTAAGACTGTTTCTGCCTCCAGACTTTGGTTGTTTCTTCATTGTCTTCAACTTTATTCAGTAGTTTTGTTGTCTATGATCAGTATATCTCTGTTGAAACCATCTTCCTTTGCATTATTTAGCCTCCATCAGAAGGAATTGTGAATGTTTTTTATGTATTTTTCATCATTTACAGTTCTCCTTTGCAAATAGTAGCTTAATCAAACTATCGTCTTTTGATTTGAAAGTGTTGTAAGTGTCGTTTTCAGTCAAGAAAAAGAGTGTCACAAAGAATTCCTCTTTTAGATAGTCGATTACACTTTTGCCATTGTATTAGATTTGAATCATTAGTATTTAAAGTGTTGAAAGAAATTTTAAATTCAAAATCGCAAAGTATCTACTTGACCTTACTTTCATTTTTTGAAAAGAAAATTGTTAGTACTATCACTTTGAAAGAAGATAGTTCAAATCTATACTTAGTTTTCTTTTTGTCATTCTCACATTAAGGAAACTAAAAAGAAATACATGCATGTGCATTTGCATTAAGACTGCATGTTGAAGTTGATTTAGGAAAAGTGCACCTAGTGTGTGCTCTCTGCTCTATGTTGAAAGAATTCATTTCTCTCTCCTTAGTAGCTAGGATTTTCATTGCAAAAAGAAAGCAAATGATTGTTTATCATCTTATATTGCATATTTAGGAATTGTATATCTACATCACACGGTGAAATTTAAAGGCAAACTTCTTAAGAAATATCAACTGTAAAATAAACTTCAATGAACATAAAAATGCTTTGGAACCTAATGCACAACATCTAGAAGTCTAGGCTAGAGACGTAATCCGGCGTCGTAAAGCTTGGTAACTATCATTTTCATTGTAGGTTGGGTGATTCCTCCTCTTTGATACGACAAGTGCCAGTACGGACTTGTGCTCCCACGTACCGTTGAGTATATATTGGGAGACCACAATAGGCTACATCCTTTATCCTTAGGAAGCCATGTCTGCCGCCCTATCGATCGTAACGCACTGAACACAGCATTCGGGAAGATTGACTACCATACCGTAAAAAGTATTATGCAGTTTTGTGATTGGTTTGGTAATCCCTTTGTCTAGATTTCCAGAGTAGTCACTTTTGTTCCTTTTCAGACTCCTTATAAGAAAAGGTCCATCTGAGCACTTGTCACTTTAGGCTCATTAAAAATCGAAGGCGACTAGAGTCATCTTTAGCTTTTTCTCGACTCTTAAAAATTGAAAAAGCAAGTTGTGTCAAAGCGTCATAAAATTTATTTTAATCGGAATAACATCATTACTCCGTCGTTAGTCTTAGGTTGAGAAAATGGAGTCCACCAATCAAGGATTTCTCCTTGGGGGGGATCCTAGTCCCTTCTCCTCTTGGGGAGATGTTGGGGAGAGTATGGATTTTATCGACCTCTATCATTCAAAACACCGTGATTCTTGAGCAATCAAATCAAAAACCAGATGATACTAGAGTTACCCCCTAACCTTCTACTTCGTTTATTTCTCCCTCTCCTTCTTCCTCTTCGCTTGGTGAAGCTAGTAACGCTAAAAACCAAGTAACTGAGAAGAAGAAGAAAGGGAAGGAGAAGAAGAAGAAGAATCCAATGACAAAAGGGGGAAACCATGCATTGTCTGGAAAAAATCCACGCACTCCACCTTCCAAACCAAAATCTACATGTTTCATTTGCAAGGGAGACCATTATCATCGAGATTGTCCCTGCATCCCACAGATCCTAAGGGACTGGTCTCCTCGCTTGTACAATCTGGTGTCTTCAACTGCTGACGATCATGTTGAAAGCACACCATCAACTAGTGAAAATGAAGCCAACGGAAAGAAAGGAAAATCTAAATTTCCTTGTAGACTGTGTGAAGGCAATCATGTCCTCCACTGTTGTCCTTTCCTAGAAAATAGTCTTGGATAACCGTCCTGTGTTGTCGCAGTGACTTCCTCCTGGATAGAAGAAAATATTGTCGAGTCCATCGCTAGTTGAAAGTCCGACTGACACACCGTTGTTGTCGTCGAAGCACCTATCATTGAAGATAAACACTCTGAGTCCACACCGGACAAAAGTCAACAGATTGAGACGACAGTTACCCAATCTTGTCTTTAGAGGGTCCACCTTCAGATGATACTGTCACCAAAGAGAATGAGAACGACACTGTTCAAATTCTTTTCATAAACACAGACTCCGATGAACATGGGGGAAATCTACCCATTCCTTTACCGCAGGAAGGAAGTTCGTCAGAGGTTCATTCGGTCGTGTATTCGGTCCCACCTCAAAGCAATCTAGTCGTTTCCTTCGATTGGAATCTACTAGGTAGACCCCGCCTACCATCTAATGTACCATTCCAAATCATAGTACAAGCTTACAGAATGATCATGGTTGGCACTATCATAGATGAAGGGGCTTATGTGAGTTTCCTTTCCTCAACTTCTTGGAAAGCACTTGGTTTGCCATCGCTTCTGCCTGAGGTTCGAAATCTGATAGGCTTCAACAAAGGAACCAGTCGATCATTAGGGATCCTTTCAAATTTTCCTATAACTTTGAGAAGGAAAATTGTTCATCTAAATGTGATGGTAGTCGAAAGACCTCTAGATTACAATCTACTCCTTGCGCATGACTAGATTTCTAACATGGGAGCTATCGTTTCCTCACTCTTCCGAGTGATGTGTTTTCCACATGAATGTAGAGTGGTCCACCTAGTTGATCAACTTTCATTCCCTGGTTCAATCACAACTATTAGTCAAATGCCATCCCTAACTGGTCTTTTTGCACAAGGGATGTCTAATCAATCTCCAGTCCATCCACCTGATGATCGCAAGTGATTCAGTGATTGTGACTGAAACCCAGGAGGCATGTGCCCTGGTCTGCTTCGGTAGGAAAACCCCAGATATAAGGTAGGTTTTTACGTAGGAATATGACTAGTATGATACCCCTGTCTGTTTAGGAAAATGGATTTGCATTGGAAAAGGATTCCCTTGTCAAAGGTTATGTGATTGGCACTAACAATAGTCACCTTTGTCCATTTCGATGGACATCACCAAGGAAGTGTTTTGTCTATGACACAGATCGAACAATCTTGTTAATGCAAGAACTTCTATATGGTGACTTGGAAACTCTACTTTATACCTGGGGGCGTGCAAACCTTTTTGCATGCAAGTGAAAAACAACCATTTATTTTCTTAGTTTGTAGGCTCTTAACCCTTTACACTCGTAGGTTCGTCATTCCTAGCTTGCATAACGAAAGGCTCCAGGAGAAAAGTTGCGCATGGGGCAAGCTCCCTACAAATGAACCTACTGATGAGACATCCTTATTATATGACTGGAATGAGCAGTTTTACATGAAGTTCAAGCTCGTTAGAAAATAAACCTAGCAATGAGCAAATGTTCCCCCAGAGTTTAAGCTCACTAAAAAATGAACCCCACCTTTAGTAAATAATCTTTGTAATCGCATAATTATCAGCTTTTGAACCTTGGTCATGTTCTTACCATCACCTCCACTCTTTTTTTAGTTGATCATGCACCTCCATTTGATTGTTTACCCTTTTGAGGAACAGTTGCGTCGAGTGATTCTATTAGCCACCTTCTTTACACTGTTTTGATTGAAAAGTTCCAAACCTTACCTGGAACTAGTTGCTATCCAAAAACATCACTCGTTCCTCAAAAAACGAGTCTCCTTTAAGCTCTTTTCATCTGACTCATAAAATATGAAAATATTGTCGAGAAATTGGCCTCTCCAACTCATTAAAGTGATCGGAAATGCCATCCCTCCTCTAGATTTTAATATTTTTGGACCTGAGGGATCATTACACAAAAATATCGAGCGCTTGTCTTGTTCGGCTCGTTAAAACTATCGAAAAGTCATCCCTTTTGTATTATTTTATACTTTTTTGTACTTAAGGGATTATATTATGAAAAAGGACTACTGGAGTTGCCTTTATGTCTCTTTTAGACTCTCTAAAATTGAAAAGGACCGAGTTATATTTGTCGTTAAACTCGTTAAAACAATAGCAACAAACTTGTCCATTACAGACAAGAGCGAGTTTCACTATCGCTAGGCTCACTAAAACATAGCGACAGGTTTGCCCGAAGGGCAAACTATAGAACAAGCATATGTTATCCTCCTCAAGCTTGACAAAAATAAAGAGGTACTGGTCAGAAATGACTGGGGAAAAGTTGGGAAGAAAACTTGAAGAAACTTTATTGGTAGCAAGTCACTCTTAAACATGACACTCTCACTCCATCACCATGATTGAGTCAGGTTGGGTTATTCTGTTCACCGTTCATATCACCATTGGTCCTCCGTACCATCCATTTTTTGGGTTTACACTACCAATCCATTTTATTGTCACTGATATGTTCAAGAGAAGTCGCTCAGAGAATTCACCAACCTAGCTAACGCCTCATCCACTACAATACCTTCACTCTCCATTTTTCATGACCGCCACCCTGAACCTTATATCATCAGATCATTTTCACCTCCACAAAATCATTTTCTCCATTCCGTGTCGTAGATGTGGGATTCATTAAGGCCCTCCTACGACAGGTCACTTCTTGTCGACATCAGCTCATTATCCAAGAAGTTGACTTAGGAACAACCCTTTTAGTACTTTGAAGCTTGCATGCCTCAATGGCAAGTTTCTCACTTCCGACAACAGGTTTAGATCAATGGCCTTTGACCAAAAGATTTTACGTGGTGTTCGACATCAACTCATGTATTCACACCACATGAATTGTACTGTAGTACCTTGAGGGTCATCATCATTATCGGTGATTCCTCTCGCGCCTATTAACAGCTTACATCATTGGCTGGTAATCAGGCGATGTCTTTCCATGTTCGACATCAGAACATCTTTTCACATGGATCGACTTGTACTTCAGGCGAAGATTGAACGAGTTTGAAGACCACAGATCTAGTTTCATCCATACGGGCAGCGATATATTCAAGAAAATAAAGACATCAAATGTACATCATAGCTGCACAAATAATCATCCAAACTAAAGGATGATGGCTCTACCAGAATCATCAGTTTTCGACACAGATGGTTGTCTGTCTTATGTACATAAATATGAATTTATAAAGTTGAGCATGGGAATGCCCGCCTCAGCTAGATCATGAAAATATTGTGAAGATAACATATTTTATTGTATCTTATTACAGGTCACCTTCCAGTTCGAAAAACCTTGGATCCTCATTATAAAGCATTTCACCCGACATCAAAAGATTTACGACCTCATGCTTTAGGGGGCAACTGTTATAGACATATTTGGGCACTACAACCCCAATCACATATGTCCATAAACCAAGTGCTTCTAAACCCCTAAAAGTGTTGTTTCATACCCTAAAGGAACAAGGTCAGCTGATTACATCATCTCCGAGAAGTTCTCCATGAAAAACTACTCAGAACTGGTCAAAATAGGACCATACAGACTGCTCCATGCATAGGGTGCGATGCATCTCACCTATTACACATGGGGGGTGTGATGCATACTAGAAAGCCCTTTTGTAGGGTGCAATGAGCGAGAGCAGACAAATGGCAAAAGTTGTTTGCTAGGTGGAAACCCAGAGAATATTTTAGAAACCGCTCATATGACACTTGCCTCTCTGAATTCGCCCAGGGATGAGTAAGAGATCTAAAATCTCCAAGTGGAACCAAGAACTATTAGTGAAATGACACTAATCAAAATCCCAGAAGCTAACTCACTCTCCTGTAAACATATATATATGGATCCCCATCCTAGAGATCCAAAACGCTGGAATTTTGTAATTTGCAAGGAAGTGTTGTTGGTTTCTCTTTGAAGACATTGTTGGGTGATCTTGCTTTGTATGAGATGAAGAGGGCTTTCATGCTGGGAGGATGATGCTGGATCAGACAACCTGGTTGTAATCCTTTCTTCTACTACTTCTATCAATAAAGCTATTTGAGTTTTCCTCCATATGCTTGTATAGCTCTGAATCTTGTATTTGTATATGCATTTATATGGTTAATGTACATCTGATCCTACATTATTTATGGTTATAAATCTGTATGCTTTGATGGTATTTTTCTTCCTTGAATCTACAGGTGTTCTTTGAAGTGAGACAAGTGAGAAAGGAGTGGAAAAATCTCTATCAAGGGAGAGAGGAAACGAGCAAGGAGACTAGCGAAAGACTGAGGTTGGTACTCTTTGCTTCTCTCTCATCTATCTCTCATAAAGGAAAACACTAGTGACTTTAGTTTGTTTGTTTCTATGATAGCTACCCGTCTTAGTGGGACTAGTAGCTCTGAATGGACACTAGTTTTCCCAATAACATTAACCCAAGCTCTATATGGGGTATCACTCAGTCCAAGAGATTGAATCCAATATCTAGGTGGTTTATCAACTATGTTTTCATAACAAGAACCACATGAGGTTTGTAGCCCACTGTCCAGGTGGTTTATCGACGCTCCAATAAGCACCACAATGACAAATATTTCCCTATCTAAGTGGTTTATCAGTTATACAACAAGAACTATAGTGATTTGGTCATCTACTGAGCCTCCCACTGATCATTTAGGCATAGACATGTAGTCTAGTGGCATCAAACACAACATTATAGGGAATAATACCCAAAATCACTAGGTATTGGGCTGAACAACAACTACAACACTTCTTAAACTTCTTTTTCTGACCTCTAGTAGCTCCTTGCACTCTTCTCCCAATAACAAATGAACTCTCCACACTTCAAAGATATTAATCAATACAATTGGAAGTAATCGAGAGAACCAATCAACCCTCTCAGCGTGAGTTCCTTTTTTTACCCAATGTTTTGTTTGCCTTCCCATATTTGTTGATTGTGCTTCTTCTCCTCCCATCTACAACCTCTCAAACTTTCATTTTTCCTTAGAAATGGGTGTGGTCGCGTGCCAACACCGCCCAATCCCATCTCATTACTACTTATTAGTGAAGTTGGTTCATTGTCCTACAATGAACTCCAAATTTTAATGTGGGTATCTCTTGTTTCTTTAAGGCACACAACCTACCTTACCCTTAGATAATGGATTCATGGTGTCTCTCCCTTCAAGCCCACATTAAATTAATATTTAGTTTTCAAGTTTTACAAGGTCTAATTTAGCCAACCATGGCTCTCTCAGTGACATTACCAAATTAAGTTTAAAAACATGGGGGTGAAATAAAATAGTTGTTATAAATAAGGCCAACTATAAGGTTATACCATGATATCCTTATTTTTTAGTACTTGTGGGCTTAGGGGTGCCCCAAAGTTGCTAGTCCTAAAAAGCGCATCAAAGCTTGCACTCTGAACATAATTATGATCCAACAAATCATGTGTTCTAGTGTCAAAGAAGTGGAGTAAGTCTCTCCCTACTTGAAGTATTAGTCCTTTAGTTTCTTAGAATTTGATGGAATGAGTGGAGGGTTCATCACTACTTAGAGACCTATGCTCAACGTTGCTTCTTATTTAGTTTTCAACTTGAGAATTCCTATTGAATTGGAAAAATGTGATTTGGCCTCTTATATTCATCTAATAAATATATATGGTCCTTACAGAAATAGAATATCACTCTATAAGATCCTAGTGCCTTGATCCTGGAAGGATTTAGGGGCCCATCTAGGAAACAACGTTGAATTTTCCTTGCAAATCCTAGCTTGAACCTAAAATCTATGATCAATCTTCTAATGGCTTGAGACAATGGAGGAAGGCTTACTAACTAATCTAACCCTAATGTATAATCTAGCAAAAGAGAGATGTCATAACCCTGATCCAACAACATGGAGGTATTCTTAAGTCTTTCAACTTATTGAGATGAATTTGAGGTGAGTTTCTAATTTTATTTTATTTTCAAGTTTTGGATTTTTTAAGGTAGTGTAGAACTCCACTGAGAAAGTGTCAAGTGCTATAGTACCTCCTGTCTATTAGACCAATTCCATTGCCTCACGCTTGATCTTTGAATGTGGGTTTCTTCCTCTTAGCCTATGTGTAGCACCATATTAAGCCTTTAGCCAATGCCATATCACCCTACTAGTCCTCAACCTAGGGTTACACTCTCAGGGAAAGCCTCCTCTTGAGTCCATCTCTCTAAAAAAAAATCTTGTAAAGATACCATAATACCCTCTTAAGAATCATTGTAGTTCCATAATGCCCTATTGGGCTTCAAAGTAGTGCCACACTCTCAAACTTAGATTTAAGACTTTATTTTCTCTTCTTTTTGGCCTCTATATTTCTCCATTAAGCCTCTATGGAGCTACATATCACCCTACTATCCCTCAACATTGTGCTAAAATGCAAAAATATCACTCTAAAACTTATCTTTTGGCTTTAGTCTTCCTATTGTTGCTCCCATAAACCTTAGTGGAGCACTATAGTGAATCATTGGGCTTCTTCTAAGTGCTACAATGATATGTTAAGCTTCATGGAAAAGTTTTATATTTGTTAGAATTGACCCATGGGGGATTTGAACCTTGAATCTCGTGGTTTACATAATACTTCATAATATAACGATCACCAATTGAGCTACCCCTATGGGCTAGCTTCAAGGTAGAGTTAAGATAACTCTCTCAAACTTTTCTCTCTCAAAGGATTTTGTTAAGCTTTTCTTAAGTGGCACTGAGCTAACAGAAGTAAAAAAGGTGAATTAAAAGAGGAAATTACTAAAATAACCAATGCGCAGGTTTTAGTGCCTGATCGTCCTCACATCGACAAGTTGATGTACTTTGGAGGGTAAAATGCTCTACTAGCAGAGTTTTCACCTTAGTCTTCCTAGTCAACATTACTTTTTAGCCATCTCAACCAAGGTAAGTGATCTTTTATGCTCATTCAACTTAGATTTTGTCTTGTATGGTCATTTTTCATGCAATTATTTACCCAACAATTATTTTATTTGCATTTTATAGTTTCTTTGCTTCATATTTGACAAAGTGAATGCGTTTTAGGTGGACCTTAATGATCTTTGGACCATTTTAAGCTAATTGCTCTTCATTTATTTGCTCTAGACCCTATGACTCAATGCATATTTTTCATATCGTATGACTTATGCAAAAGAGGGAAAATCATGAACTTGACTCCAGTAGTAGAATTATAGTGTAAAAAAAGTCATTGAAGCCCCAACTAGATGCATATATGCCTTTCTCTTGCTCAAATAAACCTCAAGGTTGTGCCCAATATGGCCAACACTTGTTATTTTTTGCTTCTGCTATGTTTTCTCATCGTTAAAAATCCTAGAAATATTTTTCCATGGCACAATAGCTCTAAGTTGTTGATTTTCTTCAACCTTCTATGGTTTCCTTGAAAAATCACATAAGGATTTATATTCTCAGTTGTTCTCAAGATTTCAACTAAATTTTTTGTTAAAATTTTGACCAACACTTCATTTCCTAAAGCTAGATACGTGAGAAAATATATCTTGTCCAAAAAACCTAGCTTGTATCCCTATACCCCAATGAGTTTTTTCATGTGAAGGCACACAACCATATTGGTCAATATTATGAATATGGCAATATTTCTTTTCACACTTTTGAAACCTGATTTTTTTCTCAAACCAAGTGAGCCTTCAAACCCATCCTTAATACTCTACATTCTGCATTATAAGTTTCTTCATAATGGGTACTTTTTTATTTTATTGGACATGCGGGAAAACAATGTACATGTGCAAGAAATGAACCTGCAAAGCTCCAATAGCTAAGTCATTTTATGGATAACCTATCAATTACTATGGACCATAATTCTCAGGCACTATGTGTTTTACTAAAAAATTCACCATGTATAATTTATTAGAGATATATAGGATCTTTTAGAGAGAAAATATGCTTATAGATGATCTAGATTCAGAAATTTACAACACTGCAAAGAGATCTTGGCTACCAAAAGTAGTTGCCCATACATCTGTATTCCCATGCTCTAAAGTTGTAGAATGGTTAGTGAAGCATGTAAATATAGAAGAATCCATGATCAATATAGCCATGTGTTGATGGCTAGAACTTGACTACCTCAACATTGGGGAATACCACCTAGTCGGGAGCTTAAATCAACGCCGTTTTCGTTGAAATTGGTGGGTCTGATTGGGTATAAAGGGACCAGTTTCCCGTTTTAAAGAGATTTAATATAATAACAAAATAAAAAATAATGAAATTATTTTATAACTAATGATAAAATTACTAAATAAACGTATTCTACTTATTTCCCGGGATAACTCATCCTTTATGTGATTCAAAGAAAGATTTCACAATGTATATAACAATATAGATAATTCAATACTTCGATGAAAGGAAAGCATACATTATAAAAAAAATTATTTAAATAGTTAATTAATTTAGTTGGTTAAAACTCAGTCACATAAAAGATCTCACTATCTCATACATAATCATAAGTCATTCAATTATGTACATCAATAGTGATAATGAATGATTGTTTTCAAAGAATTTATATAACAAAATAACGCAAAAGAGATTCACTATCTAATCCAGAAACACATAATGATAACACAAAGATAATAGTACTTGATGCATTAGCACTCTGCTTATGAAAAAGATAGCTTTCAGGCTCAACTTCTCAATTAGATAACTTTGGATCAAACAATAGTGCAAGTTCAAAGTTGTCTTCTCAAAATTATGGACCCCTTTGTAAAAACATGAAAGGGGTTTAAATAACCTATTAATATTACAAAAATAGTAAACTTAAAATAAAAGTCTTCAAAAGAGCTTCAAAAAACTAAGCTAAGATAAAGGACAACTAAATTAGTGATTTGTTGTAACAAGAACTCATGATTGTGATCCAGATTGATTCTTCATCTTCTCTTTGAGATCATATATGTCCGTGAGCAGCTTCAGATGAGGGGAATGTACCAGTTGCATGCGCAATTCTCTCGTAAATACTGCATCACTAAGCATTGGAAGAAGTTGTACTGATGCATTCGAGAGACACCTCAGCATGAGTCACTCACTATGAGGCTTCACATAAACTCTTAATATATTGAACCTTCTTCTTAGATGTTTCCTACCAAGATTGTTTTAAATCTTTGACATCTAGCAAGGTGTCCTTCGGGAATTCCTGAATTAGATTGGCCTACAATAAGGTATCTGTAATGTATTCAATGAAATTTGTGGCAAGATTTATGGCTCTGATAATAGCCATTTCTGCATGTTTCATTTTGATATCCCACTCACTGAAAATGATATCCTTTCATGATTCTTCAATTCAAGGAAGATCAGCTAATCTTCCCTGAGCACTGTCTTGACAATCTATATACTCAGAAATTTTCTCATTAATTTCTTCATAAAATGTCCTCAAATCAAACATTTGGTTTACTAAAGAATCGCTGGTCTTTGAAAAGTCATGAATTAAAGCCAATTTGTGACAGAAGATAGCTTGCTTCTTTGTTAGGAGTATATCCAGTTCTGATGCCTCCTTCCAGACTTCATTTATCTTTGGCTTTTCCCTCAACTGGTTTATCTTTTGTTGCAATTGTAGTATCTGTTCATCTTTTTCCTTCACTTTAGATTCAAATTGTAGCCTTAAATCATTAAAACATTATGTAACTCGGTAAGGTTTTCTTGTCATTGTCACTCAATTGCTTGATTTTCAATCTCGAAATTTTGTTCTAATTGAACAATCCTTCGATATTTTTCTTTCATTAGCAGTTGTATTTCTGCAGCTTTATCAATTGTATCACTAGCGTAAGCCCCTACGAACTGATAAAATCATTTCAATTCCTAGCCAGGGGTTGTTTGAGTTCCTTTCCAAAGAACTTGAAAAGGAGTTTCATCTAAAACTAGCCTCAATAGTAAATGAGGTTGTCCATGTAGTTTCTGGAACCTGTTTTGTCTCTCTACTAACTGTAACTTGTTCAGCTTGTATATCGGTTGAGATACCTGTAACCCAAGTTTAGTCTATTGTCAAAACAAGGTTGAACTCCTCCCATACTTCATCGAATTTGTTCTCCTCTTAATTTAGCATGTTTTCTCAACAACTATAGGAGTTGTTTTAGAGACTTTGGGAAATAATTGGAGCTTTTTAAGAGGAGGTTGATGCATCTAAAACTTCTGAGTTTTTTCAAAATTGTTTTAGTGGAGATTCTGGAAAATGGGCTATTCTTTGTTGACGATATTGATTGAATCTAATCAATTCGTCACGACTTAGACGATCTACTACCAATTTTTCTACCATATAATACTCTGGAACCATTTCAAACAAATCATCGAACATGTCAAGCTCGCTTGAAAATGGTTTGAGCTTAGCCTGTGTTGTAACATCCTTTGTTACGCCATTAGGGTCATATGCCCTGTTTAGTATGGTTGGAAAACTAAAGGCTTTTAATTGTTTAATGGTTGGAATAGTAAATGAGGTTGTCCATGTAGTTTCTGGAACCTGTTTTGTCTCTCTACTAACTGTAACTTGTTCAACTTGTATATCGGTTGAGATACCTGTAACCCAAGTTTATTCTATTGTCAAAACAAGGTTGAACTCCTCCCATACTTCATCGAATTTGTTCTCCTCTTAATTTAGCATGTTTTCTCAACAACTATAGGAGTTGTTTTAGAGACTTTGGGAAATAATTGGAGCTTTTTAAGAGGAGGTTGATGCATCTAAAACTTCTGAGTTTTTTCAAAATTGTTTTAGTGGAGATTCTGGAAAATGGGCTATTCTTCGTTGACGACATTGATTGAATCTAATCAATTCGTCACGACTTAGACGATCTACTACCAATTTTTCTACTATATAATACTCTGGAACCATTTCAAACAAATCATCGAACATGTCAAGCTCGCTTGAAAATGGTTTGAGCTTAGCCTGTGTTGTAACATCCTTTGTTACGCCATTAGGGTCATATGCCCTGTTTAGTATGGTTGGAAAACTAAAGGCTTTTAATTGTTCAATTTCAACTAAGGAATGCTTGAAATTATCTAAGGAATAGGTACCACAGGGGATAGGAAAACATGCCCAGGAAAATTTCTTGGTATCTTTAAGTACTTTAGCTAAGCCCTTACCAACTATTTTATAAGCAATTTCCTTGGTCAACAATTTATCTAGGACAAAAAGGGGAAAAACATGAGGATGGGAAAGGCTATCAAAAACCTGAATGTAAGTAATTGACTCTTCCCCAAACCACTTTCCTATAGGCTTTAAGTATTTCTTGGCTTCTACAGTGAGTCTAGGGGATTTTCTACCAAATACTTCTTGGTGGATCGAGAGCATGACCTCATGACATATTTTGTAGAAGTGAGCATGGTATTTGGTCTCCCAAAGGATATCGAGATAAACATATATAGGGCTAGGAAATTGGTCTATCCATTTCCATCCTAAAGATGGAAAATCATAAGAAAAACAAATTACGTTCATGACATAGGCGCTCATAAAAAAGGAGGAATCGTTCTTTCAAGAAAAATGTGCTTCTGACTGTAATTGTGTATTTGAGTGGTCAAATTGTTGGATAAAATAGTCGCCCAATCCATGATATAGCCATCAACAGAGCTTTTATCAATGGAACCCATTCTTCAGAAAATTTCTTTGTATTTGGATAACCATAGAGGTGACATAACATAGAAACAATATGAGAGAAATGGACAACAATATAGGATAATTAATACATACCATTGTCCTCTCGCTTGTGTTTGTTTGGGTCCCTTCTCCATTCTCTGATCAGCTCCATAGGATTCAGATTCTCTTGCATGAATTTCTAGACGAATTGTGTATCATATTTCTTCTGAGGTTGAGGTAGATGATACATTTTCCTTAAATCCTCAGCTTTAAAAGACCCAATAACTATCTTCTTTGGAGTTATAAACGTTTTTTCTGTAATTTCCAGATGGTCAACAACCCATCTCACCATATCTGTATATGGTAGAATTTTTGGGCGGGCAACAATTCTGTGGAGAAATGAATTGGCCACATCATTCCATGTGTCGTTGTTACTTGGAGGAGAATCATCAATAGCAGCTTCCTGTTTCACGATTATTATTGGATTTTCATCCTCAAATAGTTTGTATATTTCCTCACATGAGGAAGAACTTGCATCCGGAGTGCATGTAGTATCTGTAAATAGTGGAGACATCTAGAACACTTCTTCAGGGGGCAAGACTGGTTCTTGTTGTATTACAAACTTCCTCCTCGCCTTGATTATTCTTAACATGTCCTTTAATTTCTCTTTATTGGAATTTACCTGTAAATAAACAAACCAATATAAGCAACAAGAGCTTCAAAATATGCAAAGAGTCATATCAATTCAATGCGAGCTTTATGGAAAATCCTTTCACATTAACTCAAAATTATTACAAATCATCAAAAAACCTTGAAATTAGAACTACACAAAGTGATCATTTAATTTTCAAACGTTTGTTCATGTGACGCTGACACTTGTCATTATATTGGAAAATATTTTATCGGCGTTTTGTATCAGGTGATATTAACATAGCTTAGCAATATGCCATTTCCAAAAAACATATAGGTGCGGGATCTATATTAGTGAAATACTAGAGTTTTAACAAAGTGTGATATCAGAATCCATCAATTGAAAGAAAGTGATATTGGCTTTTTATGGATTGCAATATTGGTTTCACCATTTCGCATTTTGGCTTTTCGCAATCACTTATCAACTTTTTGTTGTTCTGAAATCGGCTTTTCGTTGTTTTTCTATTCTTTGAAACCGGCGACACTATGTATAGGTTTTAATAAGACCAATCTTTTTATGATATTTACATTTATTTTTTATGATTTCGGGATTCATAAGACTTGTAATTTATTTCCTAAAACTACAAAAGGATTCCTAAAAGATTTTATGCCCTTTTCTTAAACTTTCTTGTTTTATTAAAAAATAAAAGAGTAAATATAAAACTTATCCTATTTTATCTAAACAAGGAAGGATTCTATCCTAGTTTTTTTTTTAAGGGTCCCTGTTATCCGTTCTCCTAAGTCTAAATATTATGGGAGGTTGTTGAGTACAACAACAATTGGCGACACACTAGATGAAACAATTAATCTCTATAAGATGTGAATCTTTATCAATAATTTTCTTTAGAAAGTTTAAAAATGATTGAAATCTAGATCGATATAGATAATTTTCAAATGAAATAATTTATGTTATCATAATCTTTCTCAAGGTTTGTTTATAGATGAAAATGTTTTTGTGTAAACGAGTCATTAATAGGTTGAAAGGATAAAGTAAAAACTATTATAAGCATAGCGTATTTAATAAACTTATTAGCTATTGGTAGAGCCTCTACTGCAAGCAAGCGTTCATAGCCTCGACGGGGTTACCATTTAACCAAAATGAACCAGTATCGCATCCATATTATAATAACATTCTTTAGAGGCAATGAATTTCCTTTTTTATTTTTTTTTTACTTTAAAGTCATTACCCTCGTTTGGTAGCAAGAAAATGATAATTCCATTCACAAGTTGTAATAAAATTGAACAATCTGACTCGTGATGAGGTCTCTTGTCTCAGATTCTGGTGACTAAAAGCCACTATCTTGGTTTGGTTGCCAATAGTGATAATGCCAGTTTTATTAGTTTCCTATGATCATGTTTAGTAGGCTCGTGATGAGACCTCTTAACATTTAATTTTTTATATTTTTGAATTACACTCTGATTTTTTTTAAATAAATGGATGGGGGGGTTTCATTCACTCTTTACGAGCCTTGGAGGACCTCTTTAAGTAAAATATGCTAAAGACCTCATAGTAATTTCTACTTTTATAAAGATAAATTTTCAAAACCAATTCACAACAAATAGATTTTTAAAGAGTTTCAAACCAAAAGATTTCACAACTAATGATTATCTTATTTCAAAGCTTTAAAATAGTTTCAATACTTAGATTCCAATTTAAAGTTTTGCTTTCTAAATTGTTCCTTAAATACGTTTAGCAATTCAAAAATAAAGAGAAACTTCCAATGTGTTTTTGAAAAGTGTAGTACTTTTAGTAACAAAAGGAAATGATATATAAAAATATTTACATGTTGCCCAAAAGAACCTATGTTCTTTCAAGAAAAATATTTTTGAGTATAAGTTCATTAACAGGAAGAATTTCCTTCTTCCCTTGTAAACCTTGCAAGATGAAAGTTGATGGACCTATCTTCTCAAAAATCTAAAAGGGACCAAACCAGAGTTTTTGAAATTTTGTATGTTTTCCTTTATCATCATGCGCTTTATCCCATTTCAAAACTAAGTCTCTGATTTCAAAATTTTTATATTTGACTGAATTGATATCAAATGAATCTTTGACCAATTATTGATGGTGAGCATGGACTAGCTTAGCCTTATTTCTTTCTTCTTCCAGCTTAAGGATTTGAGACATTCGTAATTGTAAAGTAGAAGAAGATTGTTCTTCAATAAATTGGACTAGGGCTGATGAGGGGAGAGATAGATTTGGAGGTAGGACAGATTATTTCCCTTATACCAAATGAAAAGGAGAAGTACATATTGAGGTTTTCTTGGTTATTCTATCAACCCATAAAGCAAATATTAAATCTTTGTGCCAGTTATTTTGATTTTGGGCGTTAGTTCATTTGATGATCGTTATAAGATTTTTATTTGTGGATTATGCTAAGCCATTTCCCCGGGGGTAATAATTTGCAGAATACTTAAGTTTAAATCCTCTCTTTAAAACAAATTCAATCATTGGATTTCCATAAAAATAAGAAGCATTGTAAAAAATAAGAGCATGAGGGAAACAAAACTTGGTAATAATAATTTGATCAATGAATCTAATGATGCTCTTAGAATTTGCTAGCTTCAGAGGTATTGCCTCTACCCATTTTGTACAATAATATGTTGCAATCAAAGTGTACCTATGTTTTTTGGAAGAATTAGGAACGATCTCACCTATTATGTACAGTCCCCATTCCTCAAAAGGTTGTTCCATGTTAACTAGTTGAAAGGGAATGGAAGAATTCCTCCATCTTCCTGAAATGACACATTTTTCATCTTCTTACATACATGTGGGTGTCTTTGAATAAAGTCGGGCAGTAATATCCAACATGCAGAATTTTGTGAGTCGTTGTATCTCCACTGTAATGTCCACATGCCGACCCATCATGAAGTTCATGTAAGACCTTTTCTGCTTCATTCTTTTCCAAACATATTAACAAAACATAATTATAATTTTTCCTAAATAACACATCATTGATGAGTTGATATTGATTGGATTTCAATCTCAAGGCTCTCTTTTTCTTCACATCTAATTCAAGTGGAGCATAACCATTTTTCATTTAAAAGATTAAGTCAGCATTGTGAGACTGAGTATTAATAGGGAGTACCTCTGTGATTTGTTCAGTATTATATGTTACTTCATCTATTGATGTATCATTCATTCTTATGACTAACCTATGAAAACCTTGACCTTTTACAACTTTAGCAGGTTTGATTTCTAGATCATATTCTTGTAATGTAGTAACCCCGTTAACCCTTTTTTCTCCTAACCCCTTTTGAATAAGCAATTTCCTGACTGTTGATAAAGGAACAATAACTTTAACATGAGTTCTTAGAAGAAAAGGTCTAAAATATTTTATATCTTTGTAAAATTCAAAGGCTTTCTTTTCTACTCCTAAATAATTTAATTCAGTTCCTTGAAGATTTGAGCTAAAAAATGCAATAGGAGCTTCGATTTTATGTTCATTTGGTTGTGTTAAGACTACTGGATATGATAATTCAGAGGCAAAAGTGTATAAAATAAATTTATCATAAAAATTGGGAGTTGATAGAGAAGGGGAATCAACTACAACATATTTGATTACTTTAAATGATTCTCTTTCATGATCACCCCATTTAAAAATCGAATCATTTTTTATCATTGTTTGTAATGGTAGGATAATTTGAGAAAATTCGGGGACAAATCTCTTAACAAAATTGATTTGACCAAGAAAATATTGCATTGATTTTTTGGTATGTGGTAATGGAATTGATGAAATTGTTTTAATTCTTTTTGGATCAATACAAATTCCTTGTTTGATACAATAAAACCAAGGAGTTTACCTTCACTAAGAGAAAAAAAATGATTTCTTGTGGTTTAGAGAAATTCCATACCTTCTTCATCTTTCAATTATCTACTTTAAATCATGCAAATGATTATTTCTCTTCTTTGAATATATGGTAATATCATTTAGATATACCACAACAGTTTCATTAATCAACCCTTTGAACGCAATGTCCATCGCTCTCTTGAACATAGATCCTGCATTCATTAATCCAAAGGCATTTTCTGATATGCATATGTTCCCCACTTTGTTATAAACGTATTTTTTAATTGGTCTTCTGGATGAACAAGGATCTACTTGTATCCTGAAAATCCATCTAAAAAATTCATTAATTCAGAACCAGCAAATGATTGCAGAACTTGTTCCATTGATGGGAGGGGAAAATTGTCCTTTAGACATGCCTTATTTAAATTCCTAAAATCAATACAAATGAGAATATCACCACTCTTCTTTCTAATCGGTACAAGATTGGAAACCCATTTGGAATGTCTCATTGGAAAGATGATTTTGGCTTTTAAAATTTTATTCATGTCGCTTTTAATCTGAGTTTCCAAATTTGGATGTATCTTCCTAAGTTTTTGCTAAGTGGGTTTAGCATCTGGTACCATTGGGATAATGTGTTGAATGATGGAGGCATCATAAGTTTTCAGATCTTGATATCTTTATATTTCTTTAACAGATGAATAAATTCATTTCTTTCTTCAGATGAGAGACCAAGACCTAAGTTAATATTTTGGGGTTTTATATCAGATCCTAGGTTATATAATGAAAATTTCAAATTTGAACTTTGAAGTTTGCAGTTGTTGACCTTTTTAAATATGTCTTTAAGATCATAAAGATCCTCAAGCTTAACTATAGGTTTTGGCAGAGAATTTTTTTCCTTTGATTTATTCAATTGAGAATCATGTTCATCCTCATCAATTACTTGGTCAAGTTATGATTCTTTGGATGTTAAAAAATCTAGGATATCTCCATCATCGTTGAATACTCGCCAATCGGTAACATTATCGAGAATGGATGGGCGAAAAATCAACTCTATAGAAAATTTGTATGGACTAAAATCTTCGGGTGGGATTAATTTATATGCAACACTATCCAAAAGATCAACACTCACGTTCTGTATTCTTGGTATTGGAGAAATATTGAATGCTACAAAATGTGAAGTAAGATTTTGAAATAAGGATTGATAATGCTTAAGGAGATTTGAAACATAATGGATATTGTTTCTGACTTGTTTTATAACAATTTCAGAATCACCAAATATTTGAAGATATTCAATACCAAGATTTATCACTTTATACAATCCTTGTAGTAATGCTTCATATTCTGCAATATTCTTAGTACATTCAAATTCGAACCTACATGCTAGCATAATTTTTTCACAAGTAGGGCTTATTAATATACATCCAGCTCCTGCACCATCACTAGATTTAGAACCATCAAAATAAAGATTCATGCTTATTTACAACAGTATCTACAACATTAATACATCTAGTCAAATTTGTTTGCGAATAATTTTCTATTTTAGAAGAAACATAATTTGCTAAAAGGGGAGATTCCTGAGCTGTAAAAATTCCAAAGAAAGATTCTAAAGAATAATTGCCAAGGATGCTATTTGTAAAAACTACAGGCTCATTCTCTACATCCAAATCAATAACCGAGTGTTTCATAAGCTTTTCTCTATCTACCCGAATTTGATTTGGTTTTCCATCGTAAGGAAGCCATATATGTGACCAATCTGTGGCGAAATAATAATGTAATTTATCAAACCAATCCCTGCGTAAGATAAGACCGTAAAATTTAGGAATATCCGCAATCAAAATATCAATAATCTAACAAACCCTTGAATTTGAGGATAATCTCATTGAAACATAATTTAATTCTCCTAAGACCTTAACTTTGATTCTATCTAATTGCACAATTTGCACAACATATTTTTCAGGTGTTATGTTCAGTTTGAGACAACCTGAATATGGTATTATATTTGAGGAAGCACCTGAGTCTATTAGGAAATTGGGAACATTTTTATTGAAAATCTCAAAGGTTAATAAAAAAGGAGGGGTATGAGAATTGGACCGATCTCCAATTAGAATTGCATCTGAGACATCAATTCTGTTAGGAGTACCATTTGGATGATTTCCTTTTCCTATTGAGACTTTTGTGGTTGGAAAAGGGTATGCAAGGACAACATTTAATTCTTTGAGCAAAAAATTTTGTTGCTGCTTAAGTTTATTTACCTCATACATGGAAATATTAGATTTTAATTTCTTCATATATTCCACAGTATTATACTCTACATCTTTATCAGAAACAATAATAGTTTTTGTTGTAGAAGGAGAATTGGAAGAGGAAGGGATGGATTCAATAGATTTGGGAGGAGATTTCTTCATTGTGTTTTTATCCTTATTGACAGGAGTAATTGGTTTTTGTTTTTCACTTGAAGAAGGTGCATCAATGGATCTTTTACTCCTACTCTCTACAGGTAAGACTTCTCCTTCTTCCTCATTTTCCAATGTACTGGGAATGAAATACCATAATCCATGTGCTTCGACCAACTCTTCTTCTTCTGATTCATCTATAGATAAAGATAATTCTTCATCCTCTTCTAGATCTTATTCAGTGTTAGATATGACATTAGGTGGTTGAGATCACGAAGTTTAAGCTTTCTTAAATTGTATAAAATGATTTTTTGAGGAATCTAAGACCTGTTTTTTAATCTCGACCATTTCATTTGACATTGTTTTAAGGACTTTTTGTAATCCTTCTAAATCTAAAGGGTCTTTAAATGAATTCTTTTTGGTATCTTCTTTGAAAGTCACTTTCTTATATTTTTTCTCTTCTATAATGGTTTTCTTCTTTAAGGATAAAATCCTTTTTTCGACAGATAAAGATTCTTTCATATTATCACTTAAAGTGATTTTATTATCTCTATCTGTGAATATGGCAATATGAGAGGGCAATGCAGAAATATATCATTCTACCTGTACATCTTCACCAGGTTGTGAAGTATATGAATCTTGTTAATTAATTTATTGAACCTATAATTAAAATCTTTGATTCTTTCATTTGGGTTTGTTTTAATATTGGAAAGATCATTAATTAGGGTAGCAGTTGTACGATCATCTCCAAAATTTGTCAAAAATTTCTCTTGAAATGCACTCCAATTATTAATTGAACCTGATGGTAAGGAAAAATACCACAATCTTGTTGATCATATACATGTGTATGGAAAAAGTCTACATACGCAACCTTATTCTATAACATCTTTAAGATTAATAGCCAACATATAATTATGCAAATGTTCTTCAACCTGAATCCATTCATTATGATTGAATTTAGGTAACCATGTTTATGGATATTTAGGCAAAGGATGAAGGGGTGATGGCATGTTAACAACACCTCAATTTATCCAAGATCTATTAGCCATTGTGGGAATTTGAATAGAAAACGTTGTAGTAGTAGAAGAGTTTGATTGTGTGGAATAAGTAACCCATGCCCTAGTACTACTTGAACTAGCACATGTTTGTTGGGAATTGGCGATAGGGATGAAAGGATTGGTCGGATGAGAAGAAGCTAATGAAGAAGAATGAAATAAAGGTGTTTTTGGTGGAGACAGAGACAAAATTTCACAAGTGGATGATTGAACTTCAGAATTTTGGGTCTTTCTTCAGTGGGAAGGTAAGGGAAACTCAAATGGAGTGATCCTAAATTTCTCACTTTGAGAACGAGTCAAAATACGTGAAGTGGGAAAATATGATGATACAATACCTTCAAATAACTCAGAATGTTGAGGCTTTTCTTGGGAAATAGAGATTCCTTCTAATTTCTCAAATAAATTCTAAACTTCAGGTAACTCCTGTAAAGGAGGTTGATCAGTTGTCATAGGGTGTGTACTAGGCAATTTGGTTACAACTTCCGATCTAGGGGTAGGATATTTCGAGTGATATCTAGAGTTGGAAGAGATTTTGAGGGAGAATGACTCTTCAGATGACCTTTTGATTTGGGATTAGACTTTATTTTCATTCATAGTCAAGGGCCCTCCTTCTAATGCCAAAAATGTTGAAGGCTAGAACCTGACTACCTCAACATCAGGGAATACCACCCAGTCGGGAGCTTAAAGCAACTTCGTTTCCGGTGAAATTGGTGGGTTCGACTAGGTTTAAAGGGACCAGTTTCCCTTTTTAAAGATATTTAATATAATAACAGAACAAAAACTAATGAAATGATTTTATATCTAATGATAAAATTACGAAATAAACTTATTCTACTTATTTCTCGAGATAGCACATCTTTATACGTGATCCAAAGAAAGATTGCACAAAGTATATAACAATATAGATCATTTAATACTTTGATGAAAAGAAAGCATATATGATAAACTAAATTAATTAAATAGTTAATTAATTTAGTTGGTTAAAACTCAATCACATAAAAGATCTCGTTATCTCATACATAATCACAAATCATTCAATTATGCACATCAATAATGATAATGGCTAATTGTTTTCAAAGCATTTATATCACGAAATAACGCAAAAGAGATTCACCGTCTAATTCAGTAACACATAACAATAACATAAAGATAATAGTACCTAATGCATTAACACTTTTCTTATGAAAAAGATAGCTTTCAGGCTCAACTTCTCAATTAGATAACTTTGGATCAAACAATAGTGCAAGTTCAAAGCTGTCTTCTCAAAATTCTAGACCCCTTTCTAAATGCATGAAAGGGATTTAAATAACCTATTAATATTACAAAAATATAAAAATTAAAACAAAATTGTTCAAAAAAGCTTCAACAAACTAAGCTAAGATAAAGGACAGCTAAATTAGTGATTTGTTGTAACACGAACTCATGATTGTGCTCTAGATTGATTCTTCATCTACTCTCTGAGATCATATATGTTTGTGAGCGGCTTCAGCTAAGGGGGATGTATCGATGGCATGCACATTTGTCCCATAAACACTACATCAGTAAGCATTGGAAGAATTTATATTGTTGCATTCAAGAGACACCTCAACACAAGCCACTCACTATGAGGCTTCACTAGAAAATGCTAATTACTTTCAAGGTTCTCTTGTGATAAACACTAAATATGTTGAACCTTCTTCTTATATGTTTCCCACCAATATTTTTTTTTAAATATTTGACATTTGGCAAGGTGTCCTTCAGGCATTCCTAAATTAGATTGGCCTGCAATAAGGTATATGTAATGTATTCGGTGAAATTTGAGGCAAGATTTCGAGCTCTGATAATAACCACTTCAGCCTGTTTCATTTTGATATCCCAGTCACCAAAAATGATATCCTTCTATGATTCTTCAACTTAAGGAATATCAACTGATCTTCCTGAGCACTATCTTGCCAATCTAGATACTGAGGAATTTTCTCATCAATTTCTTCATAAAACATCCTCAAATCGGACAGTCGGTTTACTAAAGAATTGATGGTCTTTTACAAGTCATGAATTAAAGCCAATTTGTGACAGAAGATAGCCTGCTACTTTGTTAGGAATATATCCAGTTATGATGCCTCCTTGCAGACTTCATTTATCTCTAGATTTTTCCTCAGTTGATTTAACCTTTGTTGCAATTGCAGTATTTATTTATCTTTGTCCTTCATTTATAATTCAAATTGTACCTCTAAATCATTAAAACTTTAATGTAACTCGGTAAGGTTTTCTTTCCATTGTTGCTCAAATGTTTTCTTTTCAATCTGGAAAGTTTTTTCTAATTGAACAATCCTTTGATCTTTTTCTTTCATTAGTAGTTGTATTTATGCAGCTTTATCAATGGTAGCACTAGTGTAAGCTCCTGTGAACAGAGATAATCTATTCAATTCCTCATTAGGGGTTGTTTGAGTTCCTTTCCAAAGAGATTGAAAAGGAGTTTCATTTGAAACTAGCTCTTGTGATTTCTATAACTTTCTTTTCTTCCTTGACCTTCTCATTATTGCTTTATGCTTTGGACTATAAAATACGTCCGAAGGTGGGATTTATTCAATCTTGAGGACTATATCGGTAGTAGGGAATGAATGAATTATTTCCATATTATCGATAATAGTTGATTGATTGACA
Organism: Pinus tabuliformis; assembly: GCA_031772625.1. Taxonomy (NCBI): domain Eukaryota; kingdom Viridiplantae; phylum Streptophyta; class Pinopsida; order Pinales; family Pinaceae; genus Pinus; species Pinus tabuliformis. The sequence goes on from CM062805.1 coordinate 778,351,645, forward strand.
ATTTCAGCATCAATGTTATTCTCGGTATTTTTAGGAATAGTATTCCCTTGGGAAGCCTCAACAGTAAACGAGGTTGTCCCTGTAGTTTCTGGAACCTGTTCTGTCTCTCTGTTGACTATAACCTGTTCTACTTGTATATCGGTTGAGATACCTATAACCCGAGTTTCTTCTGTTGTCAAAACATCGATGAACTTCTCCCATACTTCATCCAATTTGTTTTCCTCTTTAATTTCACTTGTTTTCTCAAAAACTATAGTAGTTGTTTCAGAGACTTGGGAAATAATTAGATCTTTTGAAGAGGAGGTTGATGCATCTGAAACTTCTGAGTTCTATCAAAGTTGTTTTAACAGAGATTATAGAAAATGGGTTAGTCTTCACCGACTATATTGATTGAATCTAATCAATTCGTCAGGACTTAGATGATCTGCTACCAATTTTTCTACCATATAATACTCTGTAACCATTTCAAAAAAATCATTGAACTTGTCAGGCTTGCTTGAAAACAATTTATGCTTAGCCTGTGTTGTAACATCCTTCGTTGTGCCATTAGGGTCATATGGTCTGTTTAATATGGTTGGAAAACTAAAGGCTTTTAATTTTGCAATTTCAACTAAGGAATGCTTGAAATTATCTAAGGAATAGGTACCACATGGGATAGGAAAACATGGCCATGCAGATTTCTTGGCATCTTTAAGTACTTTAGTTAAGCCCTTACCAACTTTTTGATAAGTAATTTCCTTGGACAACAATTTATCTAGGACAAAAAGGGTCAAAACTTGAGGATGGGAAAGGCTACTAGAAACCTGAATGTAAGTAAATGAATCTTCCCCAAACCACTTTCCTATAGGCTTTAAGTCTTTATTGGCTTCTATAGTGAGTCTAGGGTCTTTTCTACCAAAGACCTCTTGGTGGATAGGGAGCATGACCTCATGACAGATTTTTTAGAAGTGAGCATGTCCATGATATAGCCATCAACAAAGGCTTCTATCAATGGCACCCATTCTTCACAGAATTTATGTGTATTTGGATAACCATGGTGGCGACATAACATAGTAGCAATATGAGAGAAAGGGCCAATAATAGAGGCTAATGAATACATAACCCTATCCTCTCGCTTGTTTTTGTTTGGGTCCCCTGTCCATTAAATGATCATCTCCGTATGATACATATTCTCTTGCATGAATTCATGGACGAATTGTATATCATATTTCTTCTGAGGTTGAGGTAGATGATACTTTTTCCTTAAATCCTTGACTTTAAAATACCCAATAGCTATCTTCTTCTGAGTTATAAATGTTATGTCCATAATGTCCATATGGTAAACAACACTTCTCACCATATCTATATATGGTAGAATTTTGGGGTGGGCAGCAATTTTGTGGATAAATGAATTGGCCACATCATGTGTCAATGTTACTTAGAGGACAATCATCAGTAATAGTAGCATGTTTTATGATTATTCTTGGATTTTCATCCTTAAATAGTTTCTATATTGCCTCCCAGGAGGAAGAACCTCCATCCGAAGTGCATGTAGTATTTGTAAACATTGGATACATCTCAAACACTTCTTCAGGGGGAAAGATTGGTTCTTGATGTATTACGAACTTCCTCCTCACCTTGATTATTCTTGACATGTCCTTTAACTGATCTTTATTGGAATTTACCAGTAAAGAAACAAACCAAGATAAGCAGAAAGAACTTCGAAAGATGCAAAGAGTCATATCAATTCAATGTGAGCTTTATGGAAAATCCTTTCACATTAACTCGAAATTATTACAAATCATCAAAAAACCTCGAAATTAGAACTACGCACGGTGTTCATTTAATTTTCAAATGTTTTTTCACATGGCACTAACACTTGTCATTATATAGAAAAATATTTTATCGACGTTTGGTATTGGGTGATATTAACATAACTCAGTGATCCAGGATTTCCAAAAAACATATATGTGTGGGATCTTATTAGCGAAATACTGGAGTTTTAATAGAATGTGATATCAGCGTCCATCAATTGATAGAATGTGATATCATCTTTTGATGGATTGCGATATTGGTTTAGACATTTCGCATTTCGGCTTTTCGCAATGGGATTTTCATTGTTTTTCTATTCTCTTAAACCATCGATACGACATGTAGTTTTTAATAAGACAAATCCTTTTATGATATATCCATTTATTTTTTATGATTTCAGGATTCGTAAGACTTGTAATTTATTTCCTAAAACTACAAAAGGATTCCTAAAAGGTTTTATGCCCTTTTCATAAACTTTCTTGTTTTATTAAAAATAAAAGAGTAAATATAAAACTTATCCTATTTTATCTAAACAAGGAAGGATTCTATCCTAATTTTTTTTTAAAGGGTCCCCATTATTCTTTCTCCTAAGTTTAAAGATAATGGGGGGATGTTGAGTACCACAACAATTGGTGACACATTGGACAAAACAATTAATCTCTGCAACATGTCAATTTTTATCAAGAAATTTCTTTAGAAAGCTTAAAAATGATTTAAATCTAGATCGATATAGATAAATTTGAAATGAAATAATTTGTTTTCGTAAAGTTTCTCAAGGTTTGTTTATAGATGAAAATATTTTTTGTGTAAACCTGTCACTAATAGGGTGAAAAGATAAAGTAAAAACTATTAGAATCTTAGCGTATTTAATAAACTTATTAGTCATTGGTAGAGCCTCTACTACCAGCAGGCGTTCATAGCCTCGACAGGGTTACCATTTAACCAAAGTGAACCAATATCCCATCCACATTATAATAACATTCTTTAGAAGCAATGGATTTCCTTTTTTCTTTTTTTATATTATTTATTTTTTTACTTTAAAGTCATTATCCTAGTTTGGTAGCTAGAAAATGATAATGCCATTCACAAGTTGTAATAAAATTGAACAAGTCGACTCATGATGAGATATGTTTTCTCAAATTTTGGTGACTAAGAGCCACTATCCTGGTTTGGTTGACAATAGTGATAATGTCAGTGTTATTAGTTTCATATGATCATGGTAAGTAGGCTCGTGATGAGACCTCTTAAATTTTAAGTTTTTTATATTTTTGAAATACACCGATTTTTTTTTAAATAAATGGATGGGGAGGGTTCTTTCACTCTTTACGAGTCTTGGATGACCTCTGTACATAAAAGATGCTAAATAATTCATAGTAATTTCTTCTTTTATAAAGATAACTTTTCAAAATCAATTCACAACAAATAGATTTTTAAAGGGCTTCAAACCAAAATATTTCACAACTACATGATTATCTTACTTCAAAGCTTTAAAATAGATTCAATACTTAGATTCCAATTTAAAGTTTTTTTTTCTAAATTGTTCCTTAGATAAGTTTAACAATTCAAAAATAAAGAGAAACTTCCAATGTGTTTTTCAAAAGCGTAGTACTTTTAGCAACAAAAGGAAATTCTATACAAAAATATTTACATATTATACAAAAGAACCTATGTTCTTTCAAGAAACATATTTTTGGAGTATAAGTTCATTAACAGGAAGAATTTCCTTCTTCCCTTATAAATCTTGCAAGATGAAAGTTGATGGACCTATCTTCTCAAAAATATGAAAGGGACCAAGCCATAGTTTTAGAAAGTTTGTATGCTTTCCTTTATCCTCATGCACTTTATCCCATTTCAAAACTAAGTCTCCGATTTCAATTTTTTTATCTTTGACTAAATCGATATCAAATTAAGCTTTGACCAATTGTTGATGGTGAGCATGGACTAGCTCAGCCTTATATCTTTCTTCTTCCATCTTAAGGATTTGAGACATTCGTAATTGTAAAGTAGAAGAAGGTTGTTCTTGAATAAATTGAACTAGGGCTGATGAGGTGAGAGATAGATTTGGAAGTAGGACAGCTTCTTTCTTGTATACCAAATGAAAAGGAGAAGTACCTATTGAGTTTTTCTTGGTTATTCTATTAGCCCATAAAGAAAATATTAAAGCTTTATGCTAGTTCTTTTGATTTTGATCGATAGTTTGTTTGATGATCCTTGTAAGATTTTTATTAGTGGATTCTGCTAATCCATTTCCCTGAGGGTAATAATTTGTAGAATACTTAAGTTTAAATCATCTCTTTAAAGAAATTTTAGTCATTGCATTTCCAGAAAAATAAGCAACATTGTAAAAAATAAGAGCATGAGAGATACCAAACCTGGTAATAATAAATTGATCATGATGCTCTCAGAATTGGCTAGCTTCAGAGGTATTTCCTCTACCAATTTTGTAAAATAATTTGTTGCAGTCAAAATGTACCGATGTTGTTTGGAAGAATGAGGAATGATCTCACCTGATATGTCCAATCCCGATTTCTCAAAAGGTTGTTCGATGTTGATCCAAGTCCGGGTGTAATGAAGGACCCTTCCAAGATCTTTTACTTCCATGATGTGTTAAATTGCATCTTTAAAAGAACATTAATGAATACATATACATGCTATAAAGAATAGGAACATGTCAATCATCAACAACATAAAAACAAAAGCATTGATAATGGAGTTCATCCAGGAGGGACTACATCTCTGGGCCCTGGTGTCAAGATGGTGTAGGTTGCTGCATTAAGTGTTGTCAATAGTGATGATGTACACAAGAGATGATGTCATGATCATACAAGGAAAATGCCCTCATGTAGGAGTGGCTCTAAGAGATGTTCCACTATAGGAACTCTTATTCAAAAGACTCCTATCAGTATGACACAAAACTCATGCACGATGAGCATCCGACCAACATGGCATAAAAGGAATCACAAAGCAACATGCATGGTGACACATGAGTATCCCATCAACATACAACAAAGGGGATCTCAAAACACAACCTGATGAATCATGACAATAAGTACATCACATAGGCAATTACGCGTCACATCAAGCAGGAATCATAAAAATGAGTAAGAAACGGGTCCCACATCAAACATCAAGCAAGGACCTGTGCAGCACAATGCATAGCAAAATAATTACATGAACACTGCATATACCTCACAACCAAGTGCACTCTAAAGAAGCGAATGCCAAACTGCTGAAGTTGCTCGGACCATCGATCTCAAGGCATCAATCACATGACTTCTCACACATGGATGTTGACACCTGCATTCCACTTAGAAAAGTGGCTAAATAATGTAATGAGCAAAGAGAAATCTGAATGCACCATCAGATTTGTGGTGTCGAATAGTGCAAAATCGAATGTCCAAAATCTGAATTCTGAGAAGTTGAGAATCTGGGGCTCAAGGAATCTTTTAGATTCCCCCTAGATTCCTCAAAGATTCTGCTCCATGGGTGGACTGGAAATCTGCAACTCCAAAGGTGAATCTGAATCCGCCATTGCAATCCCTATGGAAAACCATGAAAAGTAACTATAAAATTGACTATATTCCGACATGGAGAAAAATTACCTCCTCAGGAAAATTGCAAGGATCATGGTTTTGCCCCCTGTTTTTGCAGCAATCATGGTTCCACCCTCATACTGAAAATGGCCAAAAATTGCAAAACTCTGATGGAGACATGGACAATTCCATTGCATTCATGGTGTCAAGAAGTGTCGAAACCATATAAAATTTGTCAAATTTTTACAAAGTGAAATTTCGCTCCTCCTGCAAAATTCTGCCTCAAACTGCGTGCACTTCCTTCCTCTGTCTCAAAATTCATGCCCACTCCTGGTTATTCGATCTACCCCTGTGCACTGAAAATCTAGGTTCTTTTAAAAAATTTCAGGCAGATCACCCAATACAAATGGTTTGGCATAGTGGTAAAAATAGGAGTTGGTTGAGGAGGGGTTGGGTGGTCAAACCCCGCCCCTCCTTGTTTTATACATTCACAACTGCATATATATATATATATATATATATATATATATATATATATATATATATATATATATATATATATATATATATATATATATATATATATTTGAATTTATTATCGGGAAGCGGGTCCACTGTTTTGGTGTCCCACGCCCCCATCCCTTGCCACCGGTTTTGTGGTACATGGTTGTGTTGCGTTAATATTGGGCGCGTTAATATTTGGAGCATCGTATCAAGGGGTTGGTACCTTGGGTTTTGGCGTATGCCATACGAGGCTGCCCGGTGGGGGCTAGCCCACATGGGCCGGGTGGGTTCGATCCCCACCGGCCTCACATTATTTCCAGTCATGTTAAAGCGGTGAGGGTATTGGGGTGTAGGCCGAGTCCACCGGAGGTGGCCCGCCCAACCCCTTAACAAATGTTTTTTTTTTATATGCATACGGTTATGTGTATGGTGGAGGGCTCAACAGGGCAGTGGCCACCGAGCCAAACTTGATTTCAATTATTTTTGTAACTTTTGTGATTAGGCCGGCAGGGATCATGGCCCGTCGGCCTTATAAAAAAAAATTGTAATGTAGTTTTTGGGGTGGCGGGGGTCGTGGCCCACCACCTCATTCATATTTTTTTATTTTTAAAGAGGGGGGTATTTTTCAAAGTTTTAGAAAATAAGGGATATTGGGAAAATTAACAAGGCTGTAGTTTCGACTAATTTTAGGAGCTAGGTTTCATGCCTCGGGGTCGATCAAATTGTAGGACACTTAAACCTGGCCCACAACCCAACTTTGACCAAAACTTTGACTGGCTCGTTCTCCTTCATACGAGCTCAGATTGATAAACCGTTCGCACCTCCATGATCAAGACGATGAGATCTACGCTCTGGTCCTAGGTCGAAGTCATTCTAACCACTTTTATTTTCGAGCATTCATAAGCCTTCTTTGTCTTGTGTGTCTCTGGAGCCACCTGGATCAATCCTTCCCACTGAGGAGTTTTTGGTCCTCCAAAAGCATGAAAAATAATCTGCAACTTCTCTGTACCTTGTCTACATCACAAGCGTCCTGAAAAGGTCTCGCTTCCATCTCCTTCACCTTTGTTCATCAGACCCTTAAGTGATGAGTTGACACTTGCAACCTCTACAACCTGTAGTACATTGTTTTTGCAAATTACATGCTTTACTTTTATGACCAACTAATGACCCAAATGTCCCACACTTGCCACAAGTTTATAACACATACTCGGTGGTCAAGTTTACAACAAGATGGACGCAATACCCCAGCTACAAAAACAAGGCCAACATATCATTGTTGCTTCAACAAGTGATGGAAAACACATCATCACTGCAACACATGATTTACAACAATAAGGCCAAACACTATTGTCTCTTTAACAAGTGATGGAAACATGACATCACTTTCACAATTTAACATGCAACACCCAACAAGACCAGACATCATTGTTGTTGAACAAGTGATGGAAAACACATCATCACTTTTACATCTTAAAATGCAACAAATTATTTACAAAAGCACAACCATGAAATGATAACATGTCTAGAAACCATTTTTCACTTATCAACGTGAATGGGTCACCTCCTTGTGGCGGTTTTTCTTGTTGAACAACTGCTTCACCTAGTTCACGCACCGACGCTTTGTCTTTAAGGCTCTGGATGGAGCCTCCAACAAGTGGCTCTTTGATGGCGACTTATGCCACAATGACTACAATACATCTTCTTTCTCCAGATCTATTTAACATGTTGTTGAGAGGATCTTTCATGCCTCATCCTTTTGTGTGCTGCCATTCTTTTCCAACACTTAGAAAATGTATGGTTATGTAATCCACAAAAGGTACATGTTTTTCGATGCCATGTTTTATGTTCATCATTAACAACATGATCATAATTGAAATGAACATTCGAATGTTGAGAGTGGTTATACCTTTCCTTTCTATCTCTAGGGTAAGTATGGCGATGAGAGTTGGCCTCAGCTCTTTCCCTGCAATGGAAACTTCCATGGGATGATGGGGATGTTTTCCCATCATTTTCTCTCCTCGATGATTTCAATGATGCCAAGGGTGAATCTGACACCTTCGCGCATTCTCCTTTAGTGTAACTTGAGCCTACAAATCGATGTTCGTGCACAACCTCCAAAGGTTGAGTTATGCCTTGGTTATTAACACCAAGTTCTTCTTCCTCCTCGTGCTTCGTCCTTTTAAGGAGCCTCATGTTTGTCCCTGTAATTTGGATCTCCAAATCTCCAATAGAACTCATACTATGTGAAGACGAATCCGAAAGGAAATCAACTTCTTTTGCCTCCTCTTTTGATTTGGAAAGAACTGATGAGGGGTGTTCATCATCTATTGCTGGTGGTTTGCTTCTTGTCTCAGTACATTTCCCAACTTATTTTCTCACATACCCAAGTCTTGCCTGACGAGGTAATTCTTCTACTTTGATGGGGTTGACAATGCCTTAGCCATTAACGCCTAAGCCTTTTCCTTCATACCCCATTCTCTTCAACAGTTTGGAGCCAATTCCTATGGTATGATTTTCAAAAACAACGAAATCATCATCAAGACACATACATGAATTCAGAAAACTACTTTTTACCTCACATGGGTCACATTGCAGCTTTTCCAAGGCCTCATCCTTTTCTTGCAGCTATCGTAGCAAACTATGTTTCTCCTCTTTCTTTTCATGTAGAAGCATCTTCAATTCAGCGTTATTTGTTTGAAGACTTTGGTTTTTGTGCTTCAGTTCTTCCAAGGCCTTTTCCATGGCTTTCAAATAAAGCTGCAGTCGCTCCTTTTCCTCTGTCTCTTTCTGTTGAGTTTCATACATTATCTCTACCCTTTTTGAAATTTTGAGCATGGTCTCGTACATCACTTTTTCATCCTCTGTCGCTGCACATTCCATTGTTCACGCTGCAATTCACATCAATTCAAAGACCGCTCTAATACCACTTGATCCAGGTCTGGGTGTAATGAAGGACCCTTCCAAGACCTTTTACTTTCATGATGTGTTAAATTGCATCTTTAAAAGAACATCAATGAATGCATCTACATGTTGTAAAGAAGAGGAACATGTCAATCATCAACAACATAAAAACAAAAGCATTGATAACAGAGTTCGTCCAGGAGGGACTACATCTCCCGGCCCCGATGTCAAGATGGTGTAGGCTGCTGCATTAAGTGATGTCAAAAGTGATGATGTACACAAGATAATATGTCGCAATCATACAAGGAAAATTCCCTCACGCAGGAGTGGCTCTAAGAGATGTTCCACTACAGAAACTCTTAGTCAAAAGACTCCTATCAGTATGACACAAAACTCATGCACGATGAGCATCTCGCCAACATGGCATAAAAGGGATCTCAAAGAAACATGCATGGTGACACATGAGTATCCCATCAACATACAACAAATGGGATCTCAAAACACACCATGATGAATCATGACAACAAGTACATCACATAGGCGATTACGCATCACATAAAGCAGGAATCATAAAAATGAGTAAGAAATAGAGTCCCACATCAAACATCAAGCAAGGACCTATGCAGCACAATGCATAGCAAAAGAAGTACATGAACACTACATATACCTCACAACCAAGTTCCCTTTGAAGAAGCAGATGTCAAACCACTGAAGCTACTCGGACCATCGATCTCACGGCATCAATTGCATGACTGCTTGCACATGGATGTTAACACCTGCATTCCACTTAGAAAAGTGGCTGAAGAATAGAATGAGAAAATGAGAAATCTGAATGCACCATCAAATTTGTGGCGTCGAGTAGTACAAAATCGACTGTCCAAAATCTGAATTCTGAGAAGTTGAGAATCTGGGGCTCAAGGAATCTTTTAGATTCCCCCTAGATTCCTCAAAGATTCTGCTCCATGGGTGGACTGGAAATCTACAACTCCAAAGGAAAATCTGACTTTGTCATTGTGATCCCTGTGGAAAACCATGAAAAATGACTGTAAACTTGACTATATTCCGACATGGAGAAAAATTACCTCCTCGGGAAAATTGCAAGGATCATGGTTCCATTCCCTATTTTTGCAACGATCATGGTTCCACCCTCATACTGAAAATGACCGAAAAATGTAGCACTCTGATGGAGACATAGACAGTGATAATGCGTTCGTGGCATCGAGAAGTGTTGAAACCATATAAAATTTGTCAAATTCTGACAAAGTGAAATTTCACTCTTCTTGCAAAATTTTGCCTTGAACTGCATGCACTACCTTACTCCATCTCGAAATTCGTGCTCGCTCCTGGTTCCTCCATTTTCCCCTGTGCACTGAAAAATTTGGGTTCTTTTAAAAGTTTTCGGGTGGATCACCCAATGCAAGAGGTTTTGCATAGTGGTAAAAATAGGCGTTGGTTGAGGAGCGGTCAGGTGGTCAAACCCCGCCCCTCCTTGTTTTATACCTTCACAACCGCATACATACATACATACATACATACATACATATATATATATATATACATACATATATATATATATATATATATATATATATATATATATATATATATATATATATATATATATATATATATCGTGCAGTGGGTCCACTGTTTTGGTGGCCCGCACCCCATCCCTTGCCACCGGTTCCATGGTACATGGTTGTGTTGCATTAATATTGGGCACGTTAATATTTGGAGTTCCATATCAAGTGGTTGGTACCTTGGGTTTTGGCATATGCCATACGGGGCCGACCGGTGGGGGCCAGCTCACGTGGGTTGGGCGGGTTCGATCCCTGCTGGCCTCACATTATTTCCGGTCATGATAAAGCGATTGGAGGAGGGTATTATGATGTGCACTGAGTCCACCGGAGGTGGCCCGCCCAACCCCTTAACAAATGTTTTTTATATATACATACGGTTATGTGTATGGTGGAGGGCTCGGCGGGGTGATGGCCACCGAGCCAAACTTGATTTCAATTTTTTTTGTAAGGTTTTTTATTAGGCCAACAGGGGTCATGGCTCGTCGGCCTTATAAAAAAAAATTTCAATGTAGTTTTTGGGGTGGCGGGGGTGGTGGCCCGCCACCTCATTTATAATTTTTTTTTTTTAAATAGGAAGGTATTTTTCAAAGTTTTAGAAAATAAGGGATATTGGGAAAATTAACGAGGCCACAAATTCAACTGATTTCAAGAGCTAGGTTTCATGCCTTGGGGTCGGTCAAATTGTAGGACACTTAAACCTGGCCCATAGCCCAACTTTGGCCAAAACTTTGATTGGCTTGTTTTCCCTCATACGAGATCAGGTTGACGAACCGTTCACATCTCCATGATCAGGACGATGAGATCTACGCTCTGGTCCTGGGTCGAAGTAATTTTGAGCACTTTGATTTTCGAGCGTTCATAAGCCCTCTTTGTCCTGTGTGTCTCTGGAGCCACCTGGATCAAATGTTAACTGGTTGCAAGGGCATGGAACGTTTTCTTTGTCTTCCAGAAACGGTTTGACAAATTTTGGATCTTCTTACATACATGTGGGTGTCTTTGAATAAAGTCTGCCAGTAATATCCAACATGTAGAATTTTGTGAGTTGTTGTATCTCCACTATAATGTCCACCTGTCGGCCCATCATGAAGTTCCTTTAAGACCTTTTCTGCTTCAGTTTTTTCCAAACATCTTAACAAAACAAAACCATAATTTTTCCTATATAACACATCATTTATGAGTTGATATTGATTGACTTTCAATCTCAAGGCTCTCTTTTTCTTAACATATAGCTCAAGTCGAGCATAACCATTTTTCAAATAAAAGATTAAATTTTCATATTGAGACTGAGTATTAACAGGGAGTACCTCTATGATTTGTTCAATATTACATGTTACTTCATCTATTGATGTATCATTCATTCCTGTGACTAACCTAAAAAACCTTGACCTTTTACAACTTTAGCAGGTTTGGTTTCTAGATCGTATTCTTGTAATGTAGTAACCAAGTTAGCCATTTTTTCTCCTAAATCATTTTGAATAAGAAATTGTCTCACTGTTGAGAAAGGAACAATAACCTTAACATGAGTTTTTGGAAGAAAAGATCTAAAATATTTGATAGCTTCGTAAACTGCAAAGGCTTTCTTTTCTACTCCTAAATAATTTAATTAAACTCCTTGAAAATTTGAGCTGAAAAAAGAAATAGGAGCTTTGATTTTCTATTCATTTGGTTGTGTTAAGACTATTACATATGAAAATTCGGAGGCAAAATTCTATAAAATAAATTGATCAAAAAAATTGGGAGTTGATAGAGAAGGGGAATAAATTACAACTTGTTTGATTGCTTTAAATGCTTCTCTTTCATGATCACCCCATTTTAAAAGTGAATCTTTTTTTATCATTTTTTGTAATGGTAGGACAATTTGAGAAAAATCGGGGACAAATCTCTTAACAAAATTTATTTGGCCAAGAAAAGATTGCATTGATTTTTTGGTATGTGGTAATGGAATTTATGAAATTGTTTTAATTATTTCTAGATCAATATAAATTCCATGTTTGGATACAATAAAACCAAGGAGTTTACCTTCACTAAGAGCAAAAACTGATTTCTTGTGGTTTATAGAAATTCCATATCTTCTGCATCTTTCAAAGATCTGCTTTAAATCATGCAAATGATTATTTCTCTTCTCTAAATATATGGTAATATCATCTAGATGTACCACAATAGTTTTATTAATCAACCCTTTGAAAGAAATGTACATCACTCTCTAGAACATAGTTCCTGCATTCATTAATCCAAAAGGCATTTTTTGATATGCATATGTTCCCCACTTTGTTTTGAACATAGTTTTTAATCAGTCTTTTGGATGAACAAAGATCTGATTGTATCCTGAAAATCCATCCAAAAAATACATTAATTCACAATGAGCAACTGATTGCAGAACTTGTTCCATTGATGGGAGGGGACAATTTTACTTTAGACATGCCTTATTTAAATTCCTAAAATCAATACAAATGAAAATATCACCACTCTTCTTTCTAACCAATACATTGTTGGAAACCCATTTGGAATGTCTCACTGGAAACATGATTTTGTCTTTTAAAATTTTATTCAAGTCCTTTTTAATCTAATTTTCCAAATTTAGATATATCTTCCTAAGTTTTTGTTGAATGGGTTTAACATCTGGTACCATTGGGATAATGTGTTGAATGATGGAGGCATCATAAGTTCTCAAATCTTGATAATTCCGGGGAAAGACATCTTTATATTTCTTTAACAGATGAATAAATGCATTTCTTTCTTGAGATGGGAGACCAAGGCCTAAGTTAATATTTTGGGGTTTTATATCAAATCATGGGTTAACTAATTCAAATCTCAATGTTTAACTTTGAATTTTGAAGTTGTTGACCTTTCTAAATTTGTCTTTAACATCATAAAGATCCTCAAGCTTAACTATAGGTTTTGGCAGAGATTTTTTTCTCCTTTGATTTATTCAATTGAGAATCATGTTCATCCTCATCAATTACCTAGTCAAGATAGGATTCTTTGGATGTTAAAAAATCTAGGATATCCCCATCATCATTGAATACTCGCCAATTGGTAACATTATCATGTATGGATGGTGGTGGGCCCCAGTATTGCAGCAATAATGCTACAACTCCTGGAACTCCCTTCTTTAATTTTATCAACCCGGTAGTTCGCAACAAACTTGGAAGTGACAGTGCTGTATGCACAAGTACTAGCTCTTGCCGCAGCTGTCACTTGGTCAGATGGCACAAGTCCGCTAGGGCTCAAGCCAACTTCTATGAGCTCTTAGAAGAAGGTTTTTAACTGATGTATGGAAGCTAACTCAGAGGAAGCTGATCTACTTGCAGAAAGAAACTGAAAGCCAAAAAGTAACATAAACCCTAGCAAACCCTAATTCTACCAGCTAGTCCTACTAATGCAGAGGAGAGAATGAAAACTATTAGAAGAGATGCCATTACTTCTATGAAGGTAAAATGCACATGCCTAGGCTATCTATATTTGAAGGAAACATCTTTTTGTGTTTTCAAATAAGCTATCAGAATTATCATGCATGTGTTTTAACTGGCTCTTTACTCTGCAGGGGTGGATCAAGGAAGGGGAATGCTTGGAAAAGGTTGGGAAGGCTCAGAGAAGGTCTAAGGAGTCCCTAACACCCTTCTAGAGAGTTTCACAAAGTTTGGCTATCCAGTAACCTCACCTGTGAGCTTCTACAGGAAGTCTGCAGGGGTTCTACAGGATGTTTCAGGGATTTCTACAGGATGTTCAGGAATTTCTACATGATGTTCTAAAATTGGATTTTGGAGGATGGGTGAGTGAAAGAGGATGCATGAATGGATAGAGGGGTAGGGTAGGGGTCTGAAATGACCCAGTGACTGATGGATGAAGCGATGAGAGGATGTGGAAAGCTAACTTGACTTAAGTAAGGCTAAGGCAATGGAATAGAAAAAAGGTAGGGTTACGTGGGCAGAAGAGTAGCTGTGAGAGGAGGAAGCTAACTAGGAGATGGAGCAGTTGGCCTAGAGGAAGCTTAGGTATATGAGAGAGAGATGGATATGCCCCGCACGGTGTGTACTTAACCGAAACAACCAAATCCTGCACACAATCAAAATCTTAGCCAATCTATCCTAACTATCAACGAAACAAATGAATAGCAGCTTTATTTCCAAAGAGAACCATGTACAACACTTAATCAAAGAAACATCCACAAAGGTCTGAATGCATGACTAACTTCTACAAATGAAGACATTACACCAAAGATTTCATGGTCAAGCAAACTAGTGTTTTTGTTGGGCAGCACTGTTTCTGCAATTCCAGCCCCTGATCCAATAAGGGAGAGGTGAAACTGAGAGTGCAGGCAACCCATTTTCTGGAGCTTTATCAATTATTATCCTATCAATCTATTCTACACATCTGAGGCAATTCTATTCCTCAACAATGACCTATTTAACCAACACAACTAAATCTTGCTCAACAAAACCACGTTTCAAATGCATAAAAGGAAAATCACAGTGCTTAAAGGAAAGATAACAATACAAATAAGGAGGCCCTCGGCTCTCAGGTTGGGCCCAACCCCGAGAGCTATGGCTCCTATAGAAAACTCAGAGCTGATATCAAATCTGACTGCTTCCCATTATCAAAAAATAATCATAAGTCAAGAGTTATGCCAACAATGGCTACAAAAGAACAAAATAGAGCTAGTAGCACTGTAGTACAGAATATGCAAGGGTTTTTCAAAAAGTCCTTTTCGAAGGCTAAGGCCTTAACATTTATACACCACGAGGCCCTAGCTGGCCTCCTAAATCTATGGGACTTGGCTGCCCAAACTGTGAGTGAACAGCTCCTTCCAAGAAATCTGTTTGGTTGCCTTCTAGATTCGGTTTTGGTGGCCTTTGGAGCTCGAAGTTGGGGGTGAAGATCCCGAGGGAGGCTATTTAATGCCATTGACAACCCCCCTACGAATCCTAAACCAAAGCTTGGCTGTCTCCTAGCCCATGTCTGCTCGGTTTTGCTCCAACATGTGTCAAAAAATCCTGAAATGAGCACATGTTAACCACCTAGGAATAGTGACTACCCTTATTCGTACAAATGACATAAACATACTAAAAAATAATGCATAAGTTACGAAAAATGAAGGATTGAACAAGGGTAATTAGGCCAAATGAGCCCAAAATGTTACCAAATTTGGGGCTCATCATCACCCCCCTGCTAAAATGATTGCCCATCCCTGAGCAACTAGTCCAGCTCCTCGTCTTTCATTCCTTTAATTGCCACTCTCACATCCCAGGCTTCTGAAGTAGTATCCTCCTCACTATCATGGAACCTGGCCTTCTTTTCCACCTCTTCCCACTGCTTATGCTCTTCTTTTTCTGTGCTTCCTTCTACCAATCCCAAAAGCAAAGGTGGGCTTAGCTTGAGGCCGATCCAGCTGGCCTGGAGGTTCTACATGGACTTCTTGTAGAGAGGTACCCGTACTAGGTCCTCCCTCATTCTAGTTGGAGTGTGATACTCCCTGATTTTGAGGCTGTGGGACAATGTGTTCCACCTTCGGGTGCAAGCATGAACACAATTGTCCCCTAATAATCGCTCCATATCCTCGAAATGTGTTATAGCCTGAGCCTGCTGATCCATGTATTTTAATAAAGCCTGAGGGTTGGTTGCTAGGTGTTGGTGGGCGGATATCAAAGCAGTGGGGTCCCCTGGCTCTGCTCTAATTAACAGTGGTTCATGTAACTCTCGGTTCATAACATCTTTGACCTCTGTCACTCTCTTTTCTTCGTGGTTTAACCATGAGGTAAATGCCATCAGCTGCATATCTCCCATGACTGTGTTGGGGTCCCATGAAGTTACGTTAGGAAGGTCCAAATTATGGAGGTAGAACTCTGATAGCTTGGCCTTGTCCTCTGTGGAGCTACTGTTGCATAAATTTGTGAACTACTGGGGGTTTTGGATCTGGGAGATACCCCTCTGTGCTAATGCATTAATTTGGAATTGCAGCCACTGGTCCCGTAGGTATAGGCCATAAGATTTGGTCGGCTGCCTACATTGTAGAGCATCCATAGCCCAACTGGCCATGCAGGCCAGTTGTGCCTCTTTTTCTTGCAACTGTTATTTGAGAGCTTGTATCTCTATATTTGCTTGCAATTCCATTTCCTGTAGTTGTTGGATTAGTTCCTCAAGATCAGCTTGCATTCCTTCTTTGCCTTGAGCTTCTGCTGTAGTTTCCTCTGATGCTGTGCCCCTTTCTTTCCTCTGTTCCTGTAGCTGCAGTTTGAGCTTCTCATTCTCTTCCTGTAGAAATACTCGCTGGCAGTTTCCCACGTGTTTTGCCATAGCTAATTCCCTTCTTGCCTCCTTGAGTTGTTCCTCCAAGGGGCCTATATCTGCTACTCCTTTAGATTTAGCTATCCTCATCCATGTGTGGGTCCTCACTCTTTCTTCCTCCAGCGCAAAGAAAAGCGGCACTGTGAATTTTTGTGGAATAATTTTCCCAGCCTCCAAAAAGTTATAATAAGAGCTCAAGTTGGGCTGGGGGCTAGGCTCCATAATGTGTTCTACCTCTTCTTCCCTTTGTGGTGATGTAGCTACCTCCCCCTCCATTCTTTCGGTCTCCTTGAGCCTGGCTAGTGTTTCTGTAGAACTGCTTCAACATCTTGTAGAGGGGTTTTTGAAGCTGACCTTTCCATTCTCTCCCTCCAGGTAGTTGTCTTCGGGCTCCCCCACTCATAAGTGACTGATACTTTGGAGGGGGACTTATCCTTTGGCGAGGTAGGGGTGTCTTCAATGGTGATTGGGTCTTTGGATGGAGGTTGGGGCCTGCCGGTTTTAATTCTTACACTTCTCCTCGCTTTGAAATACAGAGGAGTCTCCCTCTTTCGTTTCTCCTTTGGCTTGGGAGAGGTACTTAGGGTGGCCAGCACAACTGTTGCCTCCCTAGCAAGAATTTTGGCTATTTTCTCCTTTTGTTTTCCTTTCTCAGGACTTCCTGTAGAAAGCCCTGTAGTGGCTAATTTCTGGCTTCCTGTAGAAGCCGTTTTTAACTTTCCTATAGAAACAGACGACACCGTTTTAGCCTGCTTGGCTGAGGGTGCTTTTTCTTTCAATTTTGTTGAGGCTGCCTTAGAGGTGCCCTCACTGACATGGACTTTTTCATTCCTTTCCACCCTGCTCTGTAGTCGTTTCTCCCTGGGTGTTAGTGTGGTTTTGTCACCCTCTGTTTTGGCAGCTTGGTCTTTCTCTTGTTTTCCCTTGTGTTCTTTCTTTGGTATTTTGGCCATGGTTTCTTGGCCTTTACCTTCCTTCTCTGCTTGAATGGGTTCCTTCTCCTCATTGCTGGAGGAGGTGAGCTCCTCAGCCAACACTCAGATGTCATCATCCTTAGTCAAATTTCGAAAGGTTTCCCAGGAGAGAGGGACGGTGTACGTGTGGAGTGCATCTTCCACGAGGAGCTTAATGAGCCCATGATGGGCTATCTGGTCTGGTGTTCCCTCTCTCAATTTGGTGGCACACTCAGTCATGGACTGCAGGAGGAAGTAAGGAATGCTCAACTTTTTCTCTGAGGGTAGGTCCATTTGGTGCCTAAGTTCTGTGAGCAACCGGAAATGATATCCATACACGATGTTGAATCGCCCCTCGCACATGATATACTTCATAATTTGGAGGCTGACCTCACTCCAGAACAGCTGTAGGCTGGTTCTTCGAACTCCATTCTTGTCTTCTGATAATTGTTCCTCTGGCAAAAAGAACTCCTTCTTAGCTTTCTGACCCAGTTTTCTCTCCTCCTTATCCCAAGGTAACCCCATCGGTAGATCAGTGACTCTGCTAATGAACTGTGGGGTGAGTCTGAGGGTCAAACCTCTGAAGTTGACAACGGCCAACGTCTTTGACTTTGGCTGCAAGGATCGCAGGAATTCTTCTGCAACCTCGTCATCGTGACCTTGAAGCTTGTCACAGAATGACATCCATCGTGCACGAGAAAACAGGTCCACCACCTCAGGGGTTTCCCATAACTTCTTTGAATCTGTAGGCTCTTTTCTAATGAACCCTCCCGGCATGGTAAACACTTGCTGTGTTGGCCTGAGCCTGCCTGCTCGTATACAAAAGTGGGACTATGGGATTTCCTTAGACAGAGCACAGAGCTATGCCTCTGTTATGCACACAGTTTATAAAATTCATGACTGTCTATGAGTGAGCCTTGACAATGGCTCAATTATGAATGAAACCCTGGAGAAAATCCCGCATACACACTACAACGACAATTCTCATGCAACAATAAGAAGACGCTTGCAAATTCATGCACAGACTGTAATTCACAGTTTCCTACCCCTTTAACATGTCGACTTCACCACCTTTCGAACCAATTGCATGGGAGGACTATGTTCAAGCTTACCTCGTTCCAAAATTGCCACATTCGACGTGAACAACACAATTTCCTCCCTAACATTGAGCTTCCTGTAGCGCAACTTCCTGTAGAAGTCGTGCACGGCTGCTGGGGAGCGCTTCAGTGGTTCTGGGCCTTCTGTGCAGCAACAGGACATTGGAACAGGCCAAGAAATCGAAGTAACAGCCTTCAGAAAATTTAGGATGCGTACTCGGCTGCAAAGTGGTTGAGAATAAATGAGTGTAGTGCGCCATACATGATCTAGCCGGTGGATTTGAATTTCTGCGGAATTCGTGGCGCGGGGGTGAGCTATCCCCATCGGCCCGTTGGCCGACGTCACCTGCTATCATTCCGCTGCATGTCTGCCTGACCGCCGAATCATTCCCTGTATATCTACCTCCGCCACTCCTGTTAGATCACTGCTTCTCTCCGACTGGACGTTTCCCACGTGTCCATTTCCTGTCTCATCGACACAACCAAAGCTTTTCGGGTCGGACTAGTTGTGGTGGCCAGTTGAATGGCTACCCGACTTGTTCAATCCATTCATTTTCATATTTATACACATTTTAGAGCATCGTTCATGTAATTTGACGAAACAAGGTGAGGCACTTACCTGTGCGGCCATGGACGTGATTTTTCTCATGCTTCAGGACAAGGGGTGATGGATCTACTTGCTGCCGCTTCGTGCACAGGCACGGGAGCTCCTTTTCGTTGACTGTTGCTGGTTATGAGACCAGTTGCCTGGTTATGGATGGTGGATGCGCCGGCTTCATGAGTTGCAGGTATCTTCATGGTGTGTGCTCTAGCCGGATCAACTGCTACAGGATTCCTATAGGACATCCTGTAGCCGTTTCTCCTCCTAAGGTGCATGCCGAAATGGTGGAGTCACGTTCACAGGTGCAGGGTCCTCGGATCGCCTTGATGGGTAACGCATTGGGCCTCTGCATGCTTTATTTTCCATTTGAAAATTATTTCTTCTAAGAGTCCAACGTTCTGGTATGACTGTGCAGGTATTTCAATCGTATGGCAACAATGGTGGTGGAAGGAGGCGACAACAGTGGGTGATGGAGAAAAACATTGGTTGCATGCCTCCTTATTGGGCTTCGAGCTTCAAATTCTTCTACATAGTCGGTCCTGGCCCGTCCAAAGATTCTACAGGAAGTTTCCTGTAGAAATACAGAACTTCCTGTAGAAAATCCTGTAGCTTCCTATAGAAGGTTGAACTATGACCAGATTGTGCCCAAACCTTGGAAGAGATGAGTGTTTATGGAGGGAATGCTAGTGAGGTCGCCTGGTAGCATGGTAGGGACCCTTGTTCTTGAGTTGAGAGGCCTCCTTTTTGCATGGAATACTTGCAACCTGCATTAATTTTCAAAGATTGAGCCTATTTTTCTGTTTGTGCCTCCTTCTTTTTTCCTTTTCCTTTGTTTTTTTTTTTTTTTTTTTTTAGGAGACAGTAGGGGCGCCTCAAGGAGGTTTTCACCCCTTCTATCTGCCTTGGGTGCCTCAGAGAGGTTTTCACCTAAGGGTCTTTTTTTTATTCCAATTTTTTCAGAGAGACAACAGGGGCACCTCAATGAGGTTTTCACCCCTACCATCTGCCTTGGGAGCCTCAGAAAGGTTTTCAGCCAAGGATCTTTTTATTATGATTTTTTTTTTTTTTTTTTTTTTTTTTATGATGCTCAGTGTATGCCAAAAACAGAGGCAGAACCCTTCTCTATGACCAGCACTGATTTTTCCACAGTTTTGATGACCTCTTGCCTCGAAAGAGGTTGCCTGTAGATCTTTAGTCGATGCCCATTGACGAGCATGGGGATGGCTTCCTCATCAATTGTCCGAATAAGAACAAACCCATTATCATTACACTTCTCCACTGCATATGGTCCTAGTCGTCTTGTCCTCAGCTTCCCCTTGAAATCCTTATGTCTGGAATCATACAGCAGCGTCCAATCTCCCGGTTGGAATTGCTTGTCATTGAGGTGCCAGTCATGCCATATCTTCCTCTGAAGTTGAACCACTTCTGAGTGGAGAAGGGCCTGCATTTGGTGTTCATCTAGCCCATTCAGCTGCAATAACCTTTCTTGTTGGGCATGGCTGAGATCTAGGTCCAGCTGAGCTGCCATCCTCAATGTGTTGTACTCGAACTCAATTGACAGCAAAGCTCTCTTCACATAGACCAGTTCATAAGGTGTGAAGCCGGTTGTGGTCTTCCAAGTGGTGTTGTAATCCCAAGTGGCCTCAACCAGGCGATCTGCCCAATCCTTTATGCTGTTGCTCACCACCTTAGTCAAAATCCCTTCTAATGCTCTATTGGTGACTTCCACCTGCCCATTTGCTTGAGGATGATAGGGGGTGGAAGTCCTATGCTTGATCTTGTGATGAGCAAGCAAGTCTTCAATTAAGTTGGAGGTGAACTGGCTTCCTTGATCGGTGACTAGCTCTCTTGGGTAGCCAAATTTGTAGAAGATGTTTTCTCTTAAAAACTCAACCACCTTCTCTTCTGTAGCTGCTTTGATTGCCTTGGTTTCTGCCCACTTTGTCAAATAGTTTGTGCACACAATGATGTAAGACCTTTGCCTTGAAGGAGGATTGATAGGACCCACAAAATCCATACCCCACTTCTCAAATGGTTCAAGAGTCACTTGAGGTTGGAGAGGCATTTCGTCCCTTGGGGTCGGCTTCCCCATCCTTTGGCATCGATCACATTAGCTGATATATCTCTTGACATCTTGATGAAACTTGGGCCAATAGTAGCCTTCCTGTAGAACTTTGAAGGCAGTCCTCTTGGCTGCAAAATTTCCTCCACAAGGCCCATCATGACAGGTTAGGAGGATGTCAAAGACTTCCTCCTCCCTGACGCAACACCTTAAGACCTGATCGGGGTCAAGTTTGAACAGGTTTCCCCCGATCCAAGTGAATGAGGCACTCTTCCTTACAATTCTGCTTTTCTCTTTTGAAGATAGATGTGGAGGGAACTGTGCTAAGACCAGGTAGTTTGTTATATCAGCAAACCATGGAGAGAGTACTGAGATAGCAAACAGATGTTCATCTGGCATCTGGTCATCCACTGTTCCATCTTCACCTGCAGGTAAATCCAGTCTAGACAAGAAGTCAGCAACAACATTTTCTTTACCTGGTTTGTCAACGATAGTCAAATCAAACTGTTGCAACAGAAGTAACCATCTAATAATACGAGCATTCACATCTGGTTTATTCATTAAATATCGAATTGCAGCGTGATCAGTATGTACAAATGTTTGATAGCCAGTGATGTAGTGGCGGAACTTGTTCAGGGCATGGACCACGGCCAAGAACTCTTTCTCAGTTACAGTATAATTCAGTTCTGCCTTGGATAAGTTTTTGCTGACAAAGTATATGGCATATGGGATTTTTTGTTCAACCTGTCCCAAGGCTGCCCCTATGGCTTTGTTCGAGGCATCAGTGTGGATGTGGAAAGATAGGGCCCAGTTTAGACCTCTCAATATCGGGGCGGACACCAACTTATCCTTTAATTCATTCAGAGCCCTTTGACAATCGTCCGTCCATTTGAACTCAACATCCTTTGCTAAGAGGCCAAACAGTGGCGAGGCTAGCTTACTGAAGTCTTTAATAAATCTTCTATACTATCCTGCTAAGCCTAAGAAACTCCGAACATCTCTTACCTTATGAGGAGGTGGAACCTTTTTTATGAGAGAAATTTTATTAGGATCCACCTGCAATCCTTGGCGAGAAATGGTATGTCCTAGCACAGTCCCTTCAGTCATCAAGAATTCACATTTTTCAGGACTAAGGGTAGGTTCATCTCAATGCACTTGGTTAGAACTTTTCCCAGATTAGACAATGCTTCCTGGAAGTTGGAACCATAAGGGGTGAAGTCATCCATATAGATTTCCACCGAATCATGGACCAGCTCAGAAAAGATGCTCAATACTGCTCTTTGGAAAGTGGAAGGAGCGTTGCATAGCCCAAAGGGAAGGACTCGGTAAGAAAAGGTACCCCAAGGACAAGTGAAGGTGGTCTTATCTTGGTCTTCCGGGCTGATTTGGATCTGGTTATACCCACTGAACCCATCTAGGAAAGAGAAAAACTTCTTCCCCGCCAGTCCATCCAACACTTGATCTATGAAAGGTAGAGGAAAGTGGTCTTTCTTGGTGGCTTTGTTCAATTCTTGGTCGTCCACACAGATTCTCCACTTTCCATTTTTCTTGGGTACCAACACCAGAGGGGACACCCACTCGCTATCTAAGATGGGGTAGATGAATCCTGCATCCGACAGTTTTTGCAACTCTTCTTTGACAATGTCCTTAAGGGCTGGATTCATTCTCCTCTGAGGTTGCCTAACCGGTTTACAATCTTCTTTGATGTAGATGTGATGGGTACAGACCGAAGGATGGACTCCTTTCATCTCCTTATAGTTCCAGGCGAAAGCATCTAGATGACTGGCCAACAGACTATACAGTTCCTTTTCCTGGGAAAGAGATAGGGAGGAGCTGATCTTTAACATTCTCTTGGGGCCAAAATCCACATTTTTTACTCTGGGAGAGAGTGGATCAGTCACACAAAGGTCCACTAAGGTGCTGGCTTGAGTATCTTCCACCAATTTCTCTAAGGACAATGCACTGGAAGGCTGATTCTGAATCAAGGTCTCAATCAAATCGTCCTCGGTTTGAGGACCTCCCCTAGTGGTTTCTAAGGTGCACAAGGGTGCAGAGTACACCTCATCCTCTTCTCCTTCTTCCAACCAAAGTGGTAAGTCATGCTCTAATAGAGGTTGGGCAGGAGGGTATAGGACTAGCTGCTTGGACATAGGACCATTTTTGATGGTCATGTTTCCTGCTCGGCAGCTTATGTAAGCATCCACAGTGGCTAACCAAGGTCTTCCAAAAATAAGGGGGTATCCAGTAATCTTTGCCTTTGGTTGAAGAACCAAGAAGTCCGCAGGATACTCCCAAGAGTCAACGGAGACCAAGACATCCTCCACAATCCCTTCGGGAGTCACGGTGGAACGACCTGCCAACTACAGGACCGTCGAGGTCTTCCTTAAGGAACCTTGAAGGTTGAGTTTGAGCATGGTATCCCTGGTCATCACATTAATGGCAGCCCCTAAATCAATCAAAGTGTGGGGTATGATGGTGCCATTGATGTGGACATCAACTACAGGACTCCGAGGATCCAAATACTTTGGACAGATTACTTGCCCCAACATAAGATCAGACAGTTGTCCTATGACATTGATGGTTGAGTCATCTCTTTTTCGCCTGCCTGGGTGCCTGAAACACTTTTCCTTAACCAATTTGTTGTATATCGGTACATATTTGATGGCTTGGAGAAGTGGTATTCTCACACACAACCGTTTGAGTTCTCCCAGAAGCTCATTCTCCTCTGGGTCGGGTTGTGTGGTGACTGTTAGTCTTTCAGGAAAGGGTGGAGTGGCCTTGGGTTCACTTTCCTATTTATCTTCCTTGTCCTCTAGGGGAGGAGGTTGGCGATCCGGAAGAGTCTTCCCGGATCGCAGGTTGATCTCCTGGATCTCCACAGCATAGGTAGGGCATGTTGTTTCCCCGTTATATACCTGTTGGGTCTGTCGGTTGTTATGGTTCGGGTTTGGTTGAGCAGGAATTTGGGGTTGTCTTGGAGGAGCAGGAGGTGATGGTTGTGGTTGAATTGGTGGTGGAGGCAAAATGGTGGGAGGAGTGTTTTACTAGGGCCTCCACCCCGGTTGAGGTGCATTCCACTGAGGCTGTGGCTGGACATGGGAGTGAAACGAATGAGTAGTGGGCTGAGTATGGTATTGAGGTGGGTAAGACCATGGAGGAGGCACAAACAAGGAACGATGAGCAGGGGGACCCCAAAAAGGCATAGGAGCAGATTGGTTAGGGCTATAATAAGCTTGGGATGTCCCTTGCATCCCCTGCCGGTAAGGTCTAGGTCCATGCGGCCTCCTTTGGTTGAGGAAGTAGAGAGGTTCAGTGGGTGCCTCGGTTCCTTGGTACATGGCCTTGAACCCAGGTAAGGTTGGGCATTGGTTTGTGGGGCGATCCTCCTCACAAACGAAACATACCTCTACCGAGTGTAATGGACACTCGTTCCTATGGTGCTTCCTTGTACACCTAGGACAGAAGATGGCCAAAGCCCTCTCAGCTTCCTCTTTCTTTTGCTGGATTCAGAATGTATCAAGTTGCATGGCAATGGTCTGTCTCACCTCACTTTTGAGGTCCTCCAGCTGATTAACAAACTCATGCTTGGAGAAAGCAGCACTAGCTGAAAGGGGGTTTCCCCTACCTCTTTTCTGGGCTGCCCTAGAGTGGTTTCTAAACATTGTCTTTATATCCTCATAAGGTAGTTGGTAAATATTTCCTCCAGCTAACATGTGAAGGGTATCTAAAAGGTCTTCAGGTACTCCTCGGAGCAGGACCAACTTAAGAGATTCAGGGTCAAGTGTGCACCTGGCCCGTTTATAGCTAAGTTGGAACCTTTCCTCATAATCTTCTAAAGACTCATCATTTCCCATGGTCATCTGAAAGATCTCTCCCTTGGCTTCCTTGGACCTACAGTAGTCTCGGTATTTGGTATTGAAAGCTTGCTGCATCTGAGCCCAAGTGGTGATATTGTTTCCAGGTAAACCCATGAACCAGCGTAATGCTGCATCCTTGACGGTAGAGGGAAAGAGTTTCAGTTTTTTCTCATCTTCTGTATGGTCATAGGTTCGACAAAGGACAACAAACTCAAACAGGAAGGTATCAGGATCTTCAGTAGTCAATCCATGGAAGTGAGGTAAAGCGGAGGGGCTTATGTTTTTCATTTTCATGTCTCCATTGGTCTCTCGGATGGGAAAGGCACCTTCTATTCTCTCATCTTCTCTTCCACTCTCAACCATGGCTTCAGGTGGAGTGGTTTCTAACTCTTCTTCTAGTATAGGATCTTTGTGTATCTCAGGAGGCTCGCCTATAGGTTCTTCTGGATCACTGTCACCAAAGAAGAGAGAAGGGTGACTCAGTGAAGTGGTGGGGGTGTTGGGTAAGAATTTTCCGGTTTTATCTCTGTTCCTACGAGGCATGAAATGGAAAGGCTTTTGATTGCTTTTTTCTTTTTCTGCTTGTACCTGCAAAACTGAAATAGATTGAACTACAACTAGCTATCTTGCTGAAAAGAAAATGCGGAATTGAAATGAAAGCAGGAAATGGCTAATCTATTTTGCTCAAATGAAATTGCAGGAATGAAATGCTAGTCTACGCTTGCAGAATTGAAATTGCTAATCTACGCTTGCAGAATTGAAATGCTAATCTATGAAAGCAGGAAATATCTATTTTACTTTTGCGGAAATGAAATTGCAGGATGGAAATGAAATAAACTATCTAGCAGAAGGCGAGTGTAGGAAAATAGAAGAAAAGCAACAATCACCAATACTCTGACGCTTCCCTAGCAACGACGCCAAAAAGATGGTGGGACCCAGTATTGAAGCAATAATGTTGCAACTCCTGGAACTCCCTTCTTTAATTTTATCAACCCGGTAGTTCGTAACAAACTTGGAAGCGACGGTGTTGTATGCACAAGTACTAGCTCTTGCCGCAGCTGTCACTTGGTCAGCTGGCACAAGTCCGCTAGGGCTCAAGCCAACTTCTATGAGCTCTTAGAAGAAGCCTTTTAACTGATGGATGGAAGCTAACTTAGAGGAAGCTGATCTACTTGCAGAAAGAAACTGAAAGCCAAAAAGTAACATAAACCCTAGCAAACCCTAATTCTACCAGCTAGTCCTACTAATGCAGAGGAGAGAATGAAAACTATTAGAAGAGATGCCATTACTTCTATGAAGGTAAAATGCACATGCCTAAGCTATCTCTATCTGAAGGAAGCATCTTTTTGTGTTTTCAAATAAGCTATCAGAATTATCATGCATGTGTTTTAACTGTCTCTTTACTGTGCGGGGGTGGATCAAGGAAGGGGAATGCTTGGAAAAGGTTGGGAAGGCTCAGAGAAGGTCTAAGGAGTCCCTAACACCCTTCCAGAGAGTTTCACAAAGTTTGGCTATCCAGCAACCTCACTTGTGAGCTTCTACAGGAAGTCTGCAGGGGTTCTACAGGATGTTTCAGGGATTTCTACAGGATGTTCAGGAATTTCTACATGATGTTCTAAAATTGGATTTTGGAGGATGGGTGAGTGAAAGAGGATGCATGAATGGATAGAGGGGTAGGGTAGGGGTCTAAAATGACCCAGTGACTGATGGATGAAGTGATGAGAGGATGTGGAAAGCTAACTTGACTTAAGGAAGGCTAAGGCAATGGAATAGCAAAAAGGTAGGGTTACGTGGGCAAAAGAGTAGCTGTGACATGAGGAAGCTAACTAGGAGATGGAGCAGCTGGCCTAGACAAAGCTTAGGTAGATGAGAGAGAGATGGATATGCCCTGCACGGTGTGTACTTAACCGAATCAACCAAATCCTGCACACAATCAAAATCTTAGCCAACCTATCCTAACTATCAACGAAACAAATGAACAACAGCTTTATTTCCAAAGAGAACCATGTACAGAACTTAATCAAAGAAACATCCACAAAGGTCTGAATGCATGACTAACTTCTACAAATGAAGACATTACACCAAAGATTGCATGGTCAAGCAAACTAGTGTTTTTGTTGGGCAGCACTGTTTCTGCAATTCTAGCCCCTGATCCAATAAGGGAGAGGTGAAACTGAGAGTGCAGGCAACCCTTTTTCTGGAGCTTTATCAATTATTATCCTATCAATCTATTCTACACATTTGAAGCAATTATATTCCTCAACAATGACCTATTTAACCAACACAACTAAATCTTGCTCAACAAAACCACGTTTCAAATGCATAAAAGGAAAATCACAGTGCTTAAAGGAAAGATAACAATACAAAGAAGGATGCCCTAGGCTCTCAGGTTAGGCCCAACCCCAAGAGCTATGGCTCCTATAGAAAACTCAGAGCTGATATCAAATCTGACTGCTTCCCATTATCAAAAAATATTCATAAGTCAAGAGTTATGCCAACAATGGCTACAAAAGAACAAAACAGAGCTAGCAGCACTGTAGTACAGAATATGCAAGAGTTTTTCAAAAAGTCCTTTTCGAAGGCTGAGGCCTTAACATTTATACACCACGAGGCCCTAGTTGGCCTCCTAAATCTATGGGACTTGGCTGCCCAAACTGTGAGTGAACAACTCCTTCCAAGAAATCTGTTTGGCTGCCTTCTAGATCCGGTTTCGGTGGCCTTTGGAGCTCAGAGTTGGGGGTGAAGATCCCGAGGGAGGCTATTTAATGCCATAGACAACCCCCCACGAATCCTCAACCCAAGCTTGGCTGTCTCCTAGCCCATGTCTGCTCGGTTTTGCTCCAACATGTGTCAAAAAATCCTGAAATGAGCACGTGTTAGCCACCTAGGAATAGTGACTACCCTTATTCATAAAAATGACATAAACATACTAAAAAATAATGCATAAGTTATGAAAAATGAAGGATTGAACAAGGGTAATTAGGCCAAATGAGCCCAAAATGTTACCAAATTTGGGGCTCATCAGATGGGCGAAAAATCAACTCTATAGAAAATATGTTTGGACTAAAATATTCAAGTGGGATTAATTTAGATGCAACATTGGCCAAAAGATCAACACTGGCATTTTGTATCCTTGGTATTGGAGAAATATTGAATGCTACAAAATGTGAAGTAAGATTTTGAATTAAGGATTGATAATGCCTAAGGTGACTTGAAACACAATGGATATTGTTTCTAACTTGTTTTATAATGATTTCAGAATCACCAAAGATTTGAAGATATTTAACACCAAAATTTATTGCTTTATACAATCCTTATAGTAATGCTTCGTATTCTGCAATATTATTAGTGCATTCAAATTCTAGCCTACATGCTAGCATAGTCTTTTCACCAATAGGGATTGTTAATATACATTCAACTCCCGCACCGTCACTAGATTTAGAACCATCAAAATAAAGTGTCCAAAATAAAGATTCATGCTTATTTACAACAATATCTACAACATTACTATATCTAGTCAAATTTGTTTGCGAATAACTTTCTATTTGAGAAGAAAAAATTTTGATAAAAAAGGAGTTTCATGAGCTGTAAAGCCTCCAAAGAATAATTGCCAAGGATGTTATTTGTAAAAACTACAAGCTCATTCTCTTCATCCAAATCGGTAACCGAGTGTTTCATATGCTTTTCTCTCTCTACCTGAATTCGATTTCATTTGCCATTATAAGGAAGCCATATATGTGACCAATTGGTGGCGAAATAACCATGTAATTTCTCAAACCAATCCATGCTTGAGATAAGACCATAAAATTCAGGAATATCAGCAATCAAAATATCAATAATCTGACAAACCCTTGAATTTGAGGGTAATCTTATTAAAACATAATTTAATTCTCGTAAGACCTTAACTTTGGTTCTATCTAATTACACAATTTGCACAACATATTTTTCAAGTGTTATGTTTAGTTTGAGACAAACTGAATATGGAATTATATTTGAGGAAGCATCTGAGTCTATTAGGCAATTGTGAACATTTTTATTGAAAATCTCAAAGGTTAATAAAAAAGGAGGGGTGTGAGAATTGGACCGATCTCCAATTAGAATTGCATCTGAGGCATCAATTTTGTTAGGAGTATCATCTAGAGGCTTTCCTTTTCCTAATGAGGCTTTTGTAGTTGGCAAAGGAGATGTAAGGAAAAAATTTAATTCTTTGAGAAAAAACTTTTGTTGTTGCTTAAGTTTACTTACCTCATACATGGAAATATTAGCTTTTACTTTCTTCATATCTTCCACAATATTATACTCTATATCTTTATTAGAAAAAATAAGAGCTTTTGATGTAGAAGGAGAATTGGAAGAGGAAGGGATGGATTCAGTACATTTGGGAGGATAATTCTTCGTTGTGTTTTTATCCTTATTGACAGGAGTAATTGGTCTTTGTTTTACACTTGAAGAAGGTGAATCGATGGATATTTTACTCCTAGTATCTACAGGTAAGTCTTCTCCTTCCTCCTCATTTTTCGATGTAGTGAGGATGAAATCCCATAGTCAATGTGCTTCAACCAACTCTTATTCTTCTTATTCATCTATAGATAAAGATAATTCTTCATCCTCTTCTAGCCTGATTCAGCGGTAGATATGGCATTAAGTGGTTAAGATGATGAAGACTGAGCTTTCTTAAATGGTCTAACACGATTTTTTGACGAATCTAAGACCTGTTTTTTAATCTCAACCATTTCATTTGACATTTTTTCAAGTATTTTATGTAATCCTTCTAATCGAAAGGGTCTTTATATGGATTATTTTTGGTATCTTCTTTGAAAGTCACTTTCTTAGATTTTTTCTCTTCTAGAATGGTTTTCTTCTCTAAGGTTAAAATCCTTTTTTCAACAGATAAAGCTTCTTTCATATTATCACTTAAAGTGATTATATTAGCTCTATCTACGAATATGGCAATATTAGAGGGAAATGCAAAAATATACCATTCTACTTGTACATCTTCACCAGGTTGTGAAGTATATGGAATCTTGTTAAGCAATTTATTGAACATATAATTAAAATCTTTGATTCTTGCATTTGGGTTTGTTTTAAGATTGGAAAGATCATTAATTAGGGTAGCGGTTATACAATCATCTGCAAACTTTGTCAAAAGTTTCTCTTGAAACGCATTCTAATTATTAATTAAACCTAATGGTAAGGAAAAATACCAGAATCCTGATGATCCTGTAAATGTATATGGAAAAAGTCTGCATACACAATCTTCTTCTGCAACCTCTTTGAGATTAATAGCCAACATATAATTATGTAAATGTTCTTCAACCTAAATCCCTTCATCAAGATTGAACTTAGATTATCATATTTCTGTATTTAGGCAAAGGATGAAGGAGTGATGGCATGTTAACAACACCTAGATTTGTCCGAGGTCTATTAGCCATTGTGGGAATTTGAATAGAAGAAGTTGTAGAAGTAGAAGAGGTTGAGTGTGTGGAATAAGTAGCCCTAGCACTAATACTACTAAAACTAGCACCTGTTGGTTGGGAATGGGCGATAGGGTTGAACAAAATGGTCAGATAAGAAGAAGCTAATGAAGCAGAATGAAATAAAGGTGTTTTCGGTGGAGATGAAGACAAAATATCACAAGTGGATGATTTAACTTCAAACTTTTGGATCTTTTTTTGGTGGGAAGGTAATGGAAACTCAAATGGAGTGATCCTGAATTTCACACTTTTAGAATGAGTCCAAATATGTGAAGTGGGAAAAGATGATGATTAGTTGATCAGGTAACTGCTGTAAAGGAGGTTGATCAGTTTTCTTAGGGCGTGTACTAGGATATTTGGTTACAACTTCCAGTCTAGGGGTAAGAGATTTCGAGTGAGATCTGGAAGTCGGGGGAGATTTTGAGGGTGAATAACTCTTCATATGACCTTTTGATTGGGATTATACCTTATTTTCATTCATATTTGGGCGCCCTCCTTCTAGCGCCAAAAATGTTGAAGGTTGGAACTTAACTACCTCAATATTTGGGAATACCACCCGGTCAGGAGCTTAAAGCAACTCTGTTTCCATTGACATTGGTGGGTTCGACTGGGTATAAAGGGACCATTTCCCCTTTTTGAAGAAATGTAATATAATAACAAGATGAAAAGTACTGAGATGATTTTATAGCTAATGATGAAATTACTAAATAAAATTATTATACTTATTTCCTAGGATAACACATCTTTATATGTGATTCAGAGAAAGATTTCACAAAGTATATAAAATATAGATCATTCAATACTTTGATGAAAATAAAGCATATATGATCAACTAAATTAATTAAATAGTTAATTAATTTAGTTGGTTAAAACTCAATCACATAAAAGATCTCGCTATCTCATACATAATCACAAATCATTCAATTTTGCACATCAATAGTGATAATGACTAATTGTTTTCAAAGCATTTATATAAAAAAATAACACAAAAGAGATTCACTATCTAATTTAGTAACACATAATGATATAATAAAGATAATAGTACCAGATGCATTAGCGCTCTGATTATGAAAAAGATAGCTTTCAGTCTTAGATTCTCAATTAGATAACTTTGGATCAAACAATAGTGCAAGTTCAAAGTTGTCTTCTCAAAATTCTGGACCCATTTCTAAATGAATTAAAGGGATTTAAATAACCTATTAATATTAAAAAAATGGTTAACTTAAAATAAAAGTCTTCAACAAACTAATCTAAGATAAAGGGTAGCTAAATTAGTGATTTGTTGTAACAAGAACTCATGATTGTGCTCCAGAATGATTCTTCATCTACTCTCTGAGATCATATATGTCCATAGGCGGCTTCAGTTGGGGGGATGTACCGATTGCATGTGCATTTGTCCCGTAAATACTGCATCACTAAGCGCTGAAAGAAGTTGTATTGTTGCATTCGAGAGAGACCTCAGCACGAGCCACTCACTATGAGGCTTCACTATAAAATTCCAATAACTTTCAAGGTTCACTTCTGATAAACTCTTAATATCTTGAACCTTATTTTTATATGTTTCCTACCAATATTGTTTTAAACCTTTAACATCTGGCAAGGTGTCTTTCGGGCATTCCTGAATTAGATTGGCCTATAATAAGGTATTTGTAATGTATTCAGTGAAATTTGAGGCAAGATTTCTAGATCTGATAATAACCACTTCTTCCTATTTCATTTTTATATCCTAGTCACTAAAACTTATATCCTTCTATAATTCTTCAATTTGAGGAAGATCAGCTGATCTTCCCTGAGCATTGTCTTGCCAATCTATATACTCAGAAATTTTCTCATCAATTTCTTCATAAAACTTCCTCAAATCGGACAGTTGGTTTACTAAAGAATCACTAGTCTTTGACAAGTCATGAATTAAAGTCAATTTGTGACAGAAGATGGCCTTCTACTTTGTTAGGAGTATATCTAGTTCTGATGCCTCCTTGCGGACTTCATTTATCTCTGGATTTTCCCTCAGCTAGTTTATCCTGTATTGCAATTGTAGTATCTATTCATATTTGTCCTTCACTTTGGATTCAAATTATAGCTTTAAATCATTAAAACTTTTTTGTAACTCAGTAAGGTTTGGTTGCCATTGTTGATCAATTGCTTTCTTTTCAATTTGGAAAGTTTGTTCTAATTGAACAATCCTTTGATATTTTTCTCTCATTAGTAGTTGTATTTATGCATCTTTATCATTGGTATAACTAGTGTAAGCTCCTGCGAACTGAGATAATCTGTTCAATTCCTTGTCAGGGGTTGTTTGAGTTCCTTTCCAAAGAACTTGAAAAGGAGTTTCATTTGAAACTAGTGCTTGAGATTTATCTAACTTTCATTTCTTCCTTGACCTTCTCATTACTACTTTATGCTTTGGACTGTAAAATATGTCCAAAGGTAGGATTTCTCCAATATTTAGGACTATCTCGGTTGTAGGGAATGCAAGAATTATTTCCATATCATCATAAACAATTGATTTTGACAATTTAGGCATCAATTTTATTCTCATGAGTTTTAGGAATAGTATTCCCTTGGGAAGCCTCAACAGTAAACGAGGTTGTCCCTGTAGTTTCTGGAACTTGTTCAATCTCTCTATTGACTGTAACATGTTCTCCTTATATCAACTGAGATAATTGTAACCCAAGTTTCTTTGTTCTTAAAATGTGGTTGAACTCCTCCCATACTTCATCCAATTTGTTCTCCTCTTCAATTTCGCTTGTTTTCTAAACAACTATAATAGTTGTTTCAGAAACTTAGGAAATAATTATATCTTTTGAAGAGGAGGCTGATGCATCTAAAACTTCTGAGTTCTATTGAAATTGTTTTAACAAGGATTCTGGCAAATGGGTTATTCTTCACTGATGATATTGATTGAATCTAATCAATTCATTAGGACTTAGACGATCTGCTGCCAATTTTTCTACCATATAATACTCTGGAACCATTTCAAATAAATCATCGAACTTGTCAGGCTCGCTTGAAAATGGTTTGATCTTAGCCTGTGCTGTAACATCCTTCGCTATGCCATTAGGGTCATATGGCCTATTTAGTATGGTTGGAAAACTAAAGGCTTTTAATTGTTCAATTTCAACTAAGGAATGCTTGAAATTCTCTAAGGCATAGGTACCACAGGGGATAGGAAAACATGACCATGCAAATTTCTGGGCATATTTAAGTACTATAGTTAAGCCCTTACCAACAGTTTGATAAGAAATTTCCTTGGCCAACAATTTATCTGGGACAAAAAGAGGGAAAACATGAGGATGGGTAAGGCTACCAAAACCCCGAATTTAATTTAATGACTCTTCCCCAAACCACTTTCCTATAGGATTTAAGTATTTATTGGCTTTTGTAGTGAGTCTAGGGGCTTTTCTACCAAAGACTTCTTACTCGATAAGGAGCATGAAATCATGACATATTTTGTAGAAGCGAGCATGGTATTTGGTTTCCAAAAGGATATCGAGATAAACAAATATAGGACTAGAAAATTGGTTTGTCCATTTCCATCCTAGAGGTGGAAAATCATAAGAAAAACAAATTACATCAATGACATAGGCACTCATAAATAAAGGAGGAGTCGTTCTTTCAAGAACATTGTGTTTTTTGTCTGTAATTGCATAATTGAGTGATCAAATTGTTGGATAAAATAGTCACCCAATCCTTGATATAGCCATAAGCAGAGGATTCTATCAATGGCACCCATTCTTCAGAGAATTTTTGTGTATTTGGATAACCATAGAAGCGACATAACATAGCAACAATATGAGAGAAAGGGCCAACAGTATATGCTAATGAATACATACCCATGTCCTCTCGCTTGTGTTTGTTTGGTCATTCTCTGATTAGCTCTGCAGGATTCAAATTCTCTTGAATGAATTTATGGACGAATTGTGTATCATATTTCTTCTTAGTTTGAGGTAGACGATGCATTTTCCTTAAATCCTTGGCTTTAAAATACCCAATAATTGTCTTCTTCAGAGTTATAAATGTTCTTTCCATAATGTCCAGATGGTCAACAACCCATCTCATCATATTTTTATATGGTATAATTTTTGGGCAGGCAACAATTATGTGGAGAAATGAATTGGCCACATCATTCCATGTGTCAGTGTTATTTGGAGGAGAATCATCAGCAATTGTAGCATGTTTCACCATTATTCCTGGATTTTCATCCTCAAATAGTTTGTATATTGCCTCCCAGGAGGAAGAACCTGCATCCGGAGTGCATGTAGTATTTGTAAACAATGGATACATCTCAAACACTTCTATAGGGGCAAGACTGGTTCTTGTTGTATTACATACTTCCTCCCCACCTTGATTATTATTGACATGTCCTTTAACTTCTCTTTATTGGAATTTACATGTGAAAAAACAAACAAAGATAAGTAGCAAGAGATTTGAAAGATGCAAAGAGTCATATCAATTCAATGCAAGCTTTATGGAAAATCCCTTCGCATTAACTCAAAATTATTACAAATCATAAAAAACCCTTGAAATTAGAACTACACATAGTGGTCATTTATTTTTCAAACGTTTGTTCACGTGACGCTGACACTTGTCATTGTACCGGAAAATCTTTTATTGACGTTTTGTATTAGGGGATATTAACATAACTCATCGATCTATGATTTTCGAAAAACATATAGGTGCAGGATCTATATTAGCGAAATACTGGAGTTTTAACAAAATGCAATATCAACATTCATCAATTGATGGAATGTGATATTGGCTTTTGACGAATTGCAGTATTGGTTTCATCATTTCGCATTTTGGCTTTTCGCAATCGCTTATCAACTTTTCACTATTTTGTTATTCTTTGAAACCTTCGATACTATGTGTAGATTTTAATAAGACCAATCCTTTTATGATATTCCCATTTATTTGTTATGATTTCAGAATTCGTAAGACTTGTAATCTATTTCCTAAAACTACAAATGGATTCCTAAAAGTTTTTGTGCCATTTTCTTAAACTTTCTTGTTTTATTCAAAAATAAAAGAGTAAATATAAACTTATTCTATTTTATCTAAACAAGGAAGTATTCTATCCTAAAAAGAATAAATAAATAAAAATGGAAGGGTCCCCATTATTCTTTCTTCCAAGTCTAAATATAATGGGGGTTTGTTGAGTACCACAAAACCATGGTAAACCCATTGCTTCTTTTAGCACATCCGAGATTGAGATGTACTAAAATATGCCCAAGGAAGAAGTATGTGTAGAGCTGTAACAAGGGTCTCTTTCACCTCTAGTTATCCCACATTAACAAGTCAATCCGGGAACGTTTTGTTATTGCAAAGAGTATCTCATTCCGAGGCTATTCGTCAGAGTAATGCTTAGTAGTACAGTGTTCAGAAAATACAAGAGTAAACAGATGTTGAACTATGACTAAATTACTTCAAAAGGATAAAATCACACAAGGCAGCTTATCAGTCAAGGGTGCGGAAACAATAACCCATCCCTCTAGAAACTGATCGAAAGGAAATTAGAGCATGGACCATAGGTCTGGGAGCTAGGCAGCGACTGCTGAGGCTCACTACAGCCTTAGACCTTCTCTCACACCAAAGCAGCAAATGCAAGTAAATGGAATGGCAGAAAGTAAAATGGAACAGCAAATAGGAAATGGAACAGCAAGTCTAAAATGGAACATCAGTAAATGGAATAGCAATCAAATGAACTAAGTCTCGCGAGTCAGAACCAAACTTGCTCTATTGAACCAAACTCACATTCTGCTATAAAATAACAATCTTCTCTCTTAAGGCAAATTGGATGGAATGTACTTTATGGAATAGCACTCATTGATGAATTATGGAACAGCAGTAATCGATCATATATACACACAACACACTAATGTAGTAATCTGACGATTAAGGAGAATATGACTATGTTTCGAAATAGAATAACATTACTTTCGGATTCCAATAATCGGGATTTCAAATGAATCCAATAACAGTAATATTCAGTACAAACGCTCTGTAACTGAAATAGCTGGTTTAGACTAATAACATGCAATCAACTCTGAAAAGATTCACTCATACAATGCAGAGTCACTACATGAATTTCCTGAAGGAACCATTAATGAATTAATCGTAGCAGAGCATGGAATAGCACATGAAAAGCATATCATATTACCGAGCAATAAAGATAAGCAAACCATGCAGAAATCAAGTTATAATGATACAAAAGCAAGTGTCCTTCGGAGCCGGGCCCTTAGCTTCCAATGGTACACCGCCTTAGATTACTCCAGACGCAAAGATGAAATAAACACCAAGTCTTTTATATTAACGCATCAACAAACGTACAGTAAACTAGGTCTCATTGAGACTTGATGATCAAAGTTTAGTCTGAAACTGAAAGTTACATAAAGGTCCCTTTGCTTAACGATGTTGTTCCTTTTTATAAAAGTAATGGCGGAGATATCTAGGTAACAAAATAAGTAAAACAGCGATCCCTCACGATCAAAGATCCTGAGGGATTCGCCAAGTTGTTAATCCTTTACTTTTCTTTCCCTTTTTCGCCGAATTGGTATCCCTTCTTCCTTTCCTGGGTCGTTCTGCTTCGATCTGTTCGATCTCGTTTGCATCTGGTTCCCTCCTAGAGGGACAGCAGTTATTCCTCCTTTGTCTTTCCCTTTTGAATGACAGCTCTTCGTTTCCACCTTTCCCTGCATAGAAAAATGACAATTATCAGTGATTAAGCTTTCCATACTAATTCTCACACATTTTATTAGAATTCTTTATTTCTTTGAGTTCATGATGCAGAAAAGGTTACAATTGTTACTGAAAAGTCACTAAATTGTTTGTCAAAAACATACCTTTCAAGTGCTCCACACACCCCCTGCTTACCCTGTTTCATGCCCTCATGAAAACATTATAGTTGACATGCAAGGCGGTAAGAGAATAGGCCGGAGAGGGAACCTCGTGTGGAGGCCTACAACCGTGATGAGCAACTAGATCATCAAAGAACTGATTTGTTTGACCTTCAGGCATTTCATACAAGGCCTGATATCCGGGTGCAGGGTGCCAAATGATTGGACTACGAAATCGATACCCTAACCAGGATGGCCCTGCTTACAAAATACGCTCACCATAAAGGTTCAATCGACTGGCAGCCAGCTCAAAATTTTCGTATTTGAATGGTTCCCTGAGCTGGATGTTTGGGTTAGAAATCCGGTATCGGAATTTTGCAACATCGATGGCGAGGTCTTTAATAGTCAGAAAATATTCCATACTGTGTCGGATTAGGTCCTCGTGCATGGGTCCTAATGTCTCCATAACACCCGGGGTTCTCATAAGGTTCCTATGTGCTCTCCATAACAGCACTGGGTCTCTAGGCTCGGCTCTCACCCACAAGTCTAGGCTATTCTCCTGTCTCTGAAAAGTGTTATAAGTTCTGAGCCATTTCAGCTGATTAACCCCGAATGAAACGAAGGCTTGCAATTGTATGTCCCCAACAAAAGGGCCAGGATTTAAGTCAGTTTCCTGGTCTAGCACGAAGTTATGCAAGTAAAATTCACACAATAATCTTTGAACCTTAATTCCATAATGCTTGCAACAATCTATGAAATCATTAACAGTATTGATTTGTATAGGGGCACCCGCCCTAACAGCTTTTATCTTTAATCGTAAATATCGTTCAAGCAAAAATAAAGCATAGTTTTTAGCAGGGGCCCTACAGGTCAGAATGTCATTATACAAAGAACACACAGTGTCCATCTGCCTAACAACAATATCTAATCGACGAGTTACCTTGGCAACCTTTTCTTGCTCCTTTTGCCATCCTTCGAAGGCCTGGCTCTCGGACTGACTAATATCCCGAAGTTGCTGTTGTAACTCTTCATATTTCTCCCAGGGGACTGTTTGTTCTCTCAGCTGTTCAGCTTCTTGCTGAGCTTGCTTCATCATCTTGTGCAAGGTTCTTGTTTTCGGATCCTTTTTCCATAGAGCCGTAGAGGCCGGGAGTTTTACCTGAACCTTTTTGTTATGTTGTTTGGAGTTCAGAACCTGAATTACCCCTGAGGGTGGTGCCTTTGTTTGGATCTCCTTATTCTCCTTTTCTTTCTTAACACGAATGAAAGGTTGTTGTGGTCCCCCTGTTAATGGAACATCATCCTGTTCCTCTGCCTCAATTGGAACGACAGTCCATTCTTCAGTGTCAATTGGAACAGCAGTCTGTTCTTCAACGTCATTTGGAACAGCAGTCTGTTCTTCAATGTCATTTGGAACAACAATTTGTTCTTCAATGTCATTTGGAACGGCAGTAGGTCTTCCCGAGGGGTTTTGACCAACAGG
The DNA here is from genome assembly GCA_031772625.1 of Pinus tabuliformis. Taxonomy (NCBI): domain Eukaryota; kingdom Viridiplantae; phylum Streptophyta; class Pinopsida; order Pinales; family Pinaceae; genus Pinus; species Pinus tabuliformis. The sequence continues at coordinate 778,390,599 of CM062805.1, forward strand.
GCGGCTATAAGTCCTTCGTCTTCTTGTCCTACGGGATTTTGCTGCAGTGGCCCTTTTTCGTTTCCTTGTGGTCCTTCGTATCCTCAGGTTGGCTTTCAGAATCTGAATTTGTTGTCGAAGCTGGGCTATAGTGTTCAGCAACCTCTGTTGTTTCCTCCTTAATTTCTTGATTTATATTGCCTCAACAGAGGGTTCATGACTAGCCCTTAAATCTGCTCCTACTCCGTCTAGAATTTCTTCTGGTGTCTTGGGAACAGATTGTTCCCGATTGGTGTCTCTTATTTCCTCATCATAAACGGGCAGGTTTTCTTCTCTTTCCTTTTCTGTATGTGATTTATCAGGTATGTCTTCCTCCAAAGGTCCGTCAGGGAGGCCTGCTAGGCTGGAGGGTTGGCCATACTCCCCCATATTGGCCAGGATCGTGGCCAATTCGTCTTCACCCACAAGGTCCCACGGCGGGCTGCCCTCCGGCTGTACTACTTCCTCCTCTTGATTAGCCTGCTCAGTGACTACCTTGGAGTGTTCAGCTTCTGTTTCTGTTTCGGAGTGCTCGTCTACCTCCTCGACTTCTTCTTCGGCTTGCTCAGCCTTGCCCCCAGATTGTTCAGCATTTTCTTCGGAAGGTCCTCCTTCTGGTTCTGGAGGTTCGTCCATAATCTCGATTGGCTGGCTGGTGCTCTCCTGGATCTTTTCCAGCCTCCCTCGTATCCGGGCTAGCCGGGCTAATTTTCTTGGTCTCTCAGGTTGTTCGGGAGTACTAGCAACAGGTTTTTCTGCTACCAATTTTCTGAATTTTTCTGGTCGTTTCGGTGTACTTGAAGAATGTTTTCGTTTTGGAGCAACATGTTTTTCTGCTGCCAATTCTCTGCGTTTTTCTGATCGTTCTGGTGTGCTAGAGGAATGTTTAGGTTTTGGGGATGGTGCAACCAATCCCCCCTCGATCATTGCAATGAGCTCCTCCCAGCTGCTCTGCTGTTGAGTGAGACTATGGCTCACTATTAATCGAATCAATCCATGGTGGCTAACAACTGTTTCTACGTGCTGTGCCTTTTTCAGGCTTCGGGCCGCATCATGCAATAATAAATTTAAAAGTGCAGGCAGATTTACAGAACATTTTTCTTTCAAAACAGCTAAGAGTTTAAGATGGCGTGGTCTTACCACGTCTTTCCTTCCTTCACAAGTGATGTAGCTTTGCACTATCTTTGCTAATTCAGTCTAGGATACTCCTAACGTTGCTGGCAGAACTCCCTTCCCCTTAACTGTCAAGCTTTGGCCTTCATCCTGGAAAATCTCCATAATATTTTGTAATCTTTCTTTCTTCAGCGTCCATACAGGTTCGGCAACTGGTAGTCCCGAGAATTCTGCAATTATATCATCAGTGACCGCTATCTGCCTCTCTCCTACTATGGAGTAGTTCTCCGAAAAGTTTTGCAGAAACTCCAACGCCACTGTTTCGTTTGATTCTTGTAGGCGACTGAAATAATTCAGCCACCCTGCCTTTTCCAGGATCTCCCGGGCAGCAGCGGAGACTGTCAACTCCTGAGGTTCACTTCGGATTGCCTTTCCCCCCATGGTTCCACTAAGAATTTCCAATGGAACAGCAACTGCCTGTGTTGTTTGAGACGCAGAGAGGGTGATCGTCGCAAGAAAAAAACAGAGTATGCAACAAAAATGGATTGTGGATAGCAACTTTCGTAAAAATAGAATTATCATACCGTTAAACCATGCCATACCTTCGTACACTATCTTCCCTGAATGGTGTGCTGACACGTAATTCGTGGAGTAATGAGGTTACCTTCCCCCCCGCGATATGATAGGCTGTCCCAGCCGTCAAATAGAGGAGCAGCAGCCATTCTGTAACCAAGTCATAAAGGAACAACATATGAAATTATGCCATGTTTTAGATGGACAACGAAATACCGAAATCGAGGCAAAAAGGTGGATCGCGTTTTACATAAGAGCCTGCGTGATATGATGCGAGGCCGGGGGATGGGACGTCTGTCAATCGTACGAAATCTCCAGAGGTCATTGTCAGTTCCTTTGCCATGATTGGTGGTAATGAGTGTTCATGCGATGTATACATCGGGACATAAAATATGACTTATTCATAGGATATAAGAGACAAAGAAGTATTGATATCATACCTATTGGTGTAACCATTACGACTTCGATACCATTAATAGAGCTCTGCTACCGACAGGTGTTCATAACCTTGGCAGAGTTGTTTATTTCACCCCCGGAACCATGATCCTTTGTGTGTATTTTGAAGAGTATTTTGTCAAAATGCAGGCCATTATGCTGGCTTGGTAACCAGGTAGCCATAATGTCATTCACAAGGAAGGTGTGAAACGTGGGCAGGCCGGCTCGTGATGAGACCCCCTGTTCCAAGGTCTGTTTATTTAGTGTACCTTTTGGACCATATCCCTGGTGTGGTGGCCATAATGGGAATGCCACTTCGCTTCCATCCTTATGATCATGGTAGGCTAGCTCTTGATGAGACCCCCTATCCTGCATTTGACAATTGATAATCCATATTTACTTTTTTTTCTTTTTGCAAAGCACTTTTTCTTATTTATTTACACATAAGGGTGGTTCAACACTCCTTAAGAGTGGGAATGGTGGAAGAAGTCTTATCATCCCAACAGGAAGATATAAATCCTCTGCTCTTATCCCTAAGTAATAATCAAAGAAATTTTTTTATAGGGAAATCGTCATGATAAAGATAACCAACCAGAGCAACGGTAATAAGACAATGACAACGAAGATGAGAAGTAAGTGTGTCCCTCCTCTTGTCCTCTTATCAATACTAGGCCTTATAAAGATAGCGATCTATGATCCGCTGACTCCGGTATGTCATGATTTATGTTCATTGCATAAGTCCATAGCTATATCTTAAAGACTGGAGAGAACATGGGCGAAAATCATCCTCAATATAAATCATCAAAGAGAGCAAAAACATGCCGATGGTGTTCCTTTTGAAAAAGGAACAGCAGAGAAGAATCCATGCAAACAAATACTTGAGATGTCGTTTCTTTTAAAAGGAACAACCGAAAATCACAATTGTTGTTCCTTTTGAAAAGGAACAGCAGAAAATCGCAAATGTTGTTCCTTTTGAAAAGGAACAGCAGAAAATCACAAATGTTGTTCCTTTTGAAAAGGAACAGCAGAAAATCACAAATGTTGTTCCTTTTGAAAAGGAACAGCAGAAAATCACAAATGTTGTTCCTTTTGAAAAGGAACAGCAGAAAATCACAAATGTTGGAATCCATGCAAACAAATACTTGAGATGTCGTTTCTTTTAAAAGGAACAGCCGAAAATCACAAATGTTGTTCCTTTTGAAAAGGAACAACAGAAAATCGCAAATAAGGAACAGCAGAAAATCACAAATGTTGTTCCTTTTGAAAAGGAACAACAGAAAATCACAAATGTTGTTCCTTTTGAAAAGGAACAGCAGAAAATCGCAAATGTTGTTCCTTTTGAAAAGGAACAGCAGAAAATCGCAAATGCTGTTCCTTTTGAAAAGGAACAGCAGAAAATCGCAAATGCTGTTCCTTTTGAAAAGGAACAGCAGAAAATTGAAAATGTTGTTCCTTTTGAAAAGGAACAACAGAAAATCGCAAATGCTGTTCCTTTTGAAAAGGAACAGCAGAAAATCGCAAATGTTGTTCCTTTTGAAAAGGAACAGCAGAAAATCGCAAATGTTGTTCCTTTTGAAAAGGAATAGCAGAAATCACAAATGTTGTTCCTTTTGAAAAGGAACAGCAGAAAATCACAAATGTTGTTCCTTTTGAAAAGGAATAGCAGAAACTCACAAATGTTGTTTCTTTTGAAAAGAAACAACAGAAAATCACAAATGTTGTTCCTTTTGAAAAGGAACAGCAGAAACACAGAAACAGGCAAATGTTGTTCCTTTTGGAAAAGGAACAGCAAAGACACGCAGAATGCAAAAATCAAAATTAAAAAAAGAGAAAGATCAATGAAAATGTTAAGAAAACGTATATACAAAAACTTATGTACAAGTTATAGAAAAAAATGCATTCCTTACTGAATTATAGGTGAGGAAGATTTTGCTTCCTCTCCTAAAATTTCCATATCAGTGTCTCGACGTAGCTGCTGACAGAAGGATTCCCGAGTGAGTGGCTTGCGATAGAGACGAACTCGGTGGCCATTTACCTTGAATGCATATCCAGAACCGTCGATTGTGATCAGAGTGAGGGTCCCATTATCATGTACTTTCTGGATTTCGTATGGTCCCAACCAACGAGTCTGAAGTTTCCCCGGGAAGTCCTGAAACCGAGAGTCATATAACAAAGCCCAGTCTCCTTCGTGAAAGACTTTGTTCTTGATAAGTGCATCATGCCATTTAGCTCGTTGTCGTTGAATAAGTGTTGTATCCTGTAATGCAGAGAGCCTGATTTCGTCCAATTCATTAATCTGCTGTAATCGATTAATTTGTGCCTCACTTAAATCTAGGCCAACTTCCTGTGCAGTTCGTAACGTGTGGATTTCGAATTCTATGGGGAAAATAGGTTGTTTTCCAAACACTAATTGATAGGGTGAATAACCGGTGGTACTTCTCCATGTGCTTCTATAAGGCCACAGTGCTTCAGGTAATCGGGCAGCCCAATCACGCCTATGTGAAGTAATGGTTTTTGTTAAAATTGATTCTATTACCTTATTGCTACTTTCTACTTGGCCATTCGCCTGCGGGTGATATGGGGTAGTAATTTTATGCTGGACGTGATAATTGTTAAGTGTTGCAGCTAATTTGTTTCCGGCAAATTGTGGTCCTCCATCTGTAATTATTTCTCTCAGAAGGCCATAACGTACAAACAAGTGGAACAGGAACTGTATTACAAAATCTTCTGTAGCTCTAGGCAACGCTTCGGCCTCAACCCATTTGGTGACATATTCTGTCGCCACCAAGATATATGTTCTCTGATTTGATGATGGGTTGATGGGTCCAACGAAATCAAGAGCCCATCGTTCAAATGGTTCAATGACTAATTGTGGCCTCAGAGGCATTTCGTCGGCTTGACCAGGTCATCCTGCTCGCTGGCAGCTGTCACAGGCTTGGACAAATTTCTTCGCATCCTTGAAAATTGTAGGCCAGTAGTATCCTGTCTGCAATACTTTATGTGTTGTTATTTTTTCAGCAAAGTATCCCCCACATGGTCCGTCATGATAGGCTTTTAAGATGTCAAAAATTTCATCTTCTCGAATACATCTCCTAATTTGCATGTCTGCCCCTGTGTGGAACAAATAGCCCCCAATCCACGAAAATCGAGTACTCTTCTGAACAATCTGCTTACGTTCATTAGGGGTTAAGTGTTTTGGTAGCTTACCTACTACAAGGTAATTGGAAACATCAGCATACCAGGGTGTTTGAACAGCAACAACAAACAGGTGCTCATCAGGAAATTGATCTTCCACTGCTGCTGTTTCAATTGATTTTGGTATTCGTGAGAGAAAATCAGCTACAGGGTTTTCCTTTCCAGGTCGATCCTTGATTGTGATATCGAAATCCTGCAATAAAATCAACCATCTAGTTATTCTAGCATTTGTGACAGGCTTATTTGCTAAATATTTGATAGCAGAATGATCTGTATATAAAATAACGGGATAGCCTGTGATATAATGTCTAAACTTATTGACAACATGTATTACAGCCAGGAATTCTTTTTCAGTGACAGTGTAATTTAATTCAGCAGGGGATAAATTTTTGCTGATATAATAGATAGCATATGGTTTTTTATCCTCTTCTTGCCCAAGGACTACACCGATTGTTGTATCTGAGGCATCAGATGAGATTTGGAATGGTAAATTCCAGTTTGGTCCTCGAAGGACTCGAGCTGTTGATACAAGCTTCTTTAATTCCTTGAAAGCACAGTCGCATTTTTCTGTCCACAAGAAATCAGCATTACCAGTTAGTGCATATAGAGGTGCGGAAATGTGTGAATAATGTTCTACAAATCGTCTATAATACCCAGAAAATCCAAGAAAGCTGCGTACCTCTGTTTGAGTAGTGGGGGTGGGGATAAGCAAAAGTATTTGAATTTTGGCCGGGTCTACCTGAATGCCAGCTGCTGAAACATAGTGTCCTAGAATGAGCCCTTCAGTCATCATCATATAACATTTTTCATGGCTTAAGCAAAGCCTGGTAGCAATGCAACGTTGTAGGACTTTTTCTAGAGTATCTAAAGCTGGATCAAAATCATCTCCATATGGTGTAAATTCATCCATGTATACTTCAAGTCCATCATTTATTAAATCTGCAAAGATGCTAAGGACAACCCTTTGGAATGTGGCAGGAGCATTACATAGGCCAAAGGGTAGAACTCGATAGGCAAACGTTCCCAAGGACAAGTAAAAGTAGTTTTATCCTGGTCTTCAGGGGCAATCTAAATCTGATTGTATCCACTGAAGCCATCCAGGAAAGAAAAGAATTTCTTTCCTGCTAAAGTGTCCAATACTTGGTCTATGAATGGAAGAGGGAAGTGATCTTTTTATGTGGATTTATTTAACTCCCTGTAATCCACACAAATCCTCCATTTCCCATTTTTCTTGGGTACCACCACAAGCGGAGAGACCCATTTACTATCAGAAATAGGATAGATAAAATTAACATCTAAAAGTTTCTGAAGTTCAGCTTTTACAACATCTTTTAGATGAGGGTTGAGTCTTCTTTGCGGTTGACGAACAGGTCTTGCATCTTTTTCTATATAAATATGGTGGGTGCACAATTGGGGATCAATCCCTTTCATATCAGGGTAATCCCATGCAAATGCTTCTTGATACTTTTGTAACAGATGGATGAGCTTTATTTATTGGTTCGGTGTAAGTTTGGAATTGATATTTAGAGTCTTTCCGGGTTCAATTTCCACTACTTTACTATTGGCAACAGAAGTCACAGGTATTGTTTGGTCATGCGCATCTTTCAAAGGATCTTCTTCTAGTTCGCTATCGAATGCTGCTTCTATCATGAAACACTATGTGTGAGATCTAGATTCAGTTTGACTAATGAAATTATTGATGGCATCATCTTCTGTTTGGTCTTTAAAGTCTAGAGCCTTCTGTACAGTCAACGGGGATCTGATATTGTCAGTAAGGTATGACGCAGGGTGCTGGTTAGTTTTTATCATTGTAAGACTTGGCTGTGCTGGAGGGTATAGAACTAGATTTTTAATATCTGGTCCTCTGGTTATAGTCATATTTCCCTGCCGGAAACCAATGTAAGCATCGGTGGTAGCAAGCCAAGGTCTACCTAAAATTAGCGGGTGTCCATCCAGTCGGTTTTTTGGATTAATTATCAGGAAATCGGTTGGGTATTCCCAGGAATCTACAGAGACCATGACATCGTATAGAGTACCTTCTGGTCGAACTACAGATTGGTCGGTGATCCAGGTGGATATTGGTGGCCACCTGCCAAGTCCACCTGGACCCCCACCATTGTCTTTCTCAGCATTTTCAGTTTCCTTAATTGTAGCACAACTTACTATTTTTAGCAGTTTTTCGGGTCCTGAACTTCCGGAGCCATTCTGAGGCCCTAAACGACGTTTTTTGGGGAATCCAGGGGAAACATGGGTCCATGGAATGGACCGATGTTGCCCGTTCCAACAATGATAGTGCTCGGATAGATCTTTCTAATGAGCTATTGTACGCGTCAAACGGAGATCATATGCCAAAGTTACGACCCCGGGAAGTTGATGTACCAACTTACCCCCAAACGGGGCCCACAGTTTGGCGTTTCATCTCCTAGGGTTAGGTTTTGGAATGTTAAGGGTTTTCCATTGTTTCTCAACAATAAATAGACCTTCGAGCCTCATTGTAACACAGTTCAGAGGCATGTAGCCATCACATCTCTTCTCAGAGATAAGCTACCGTCGCCCTAGCTGGTTTATTTCCATTTCTGGTTGTAAGCATATTTTAGTGTTTTCCATTAATGAAATGAAGTATTATTTCCGCTACATCGTTGTGTATATGGTTATCTCTGTAATTTGTTGCGTTCCTGTTTAAATCCGGATCAGTGGTATCAGAGCAGTCTGCTTTTTCTCTGTTTTTCTTTGCATGTCCCCAACAAGGTCGGGATATAAGGAGTTAGGGCTTGAACTAGTTGAACCTTTGCAAGACCAGCCTCGCAAATCCCGACGGCCTCCCATGGCGGACGAGAAGAAAGATGAGGGGGCAGGAGATCCCATCAAAATCTTGCTCGAAGAAGCCCTCGAGCGACAACGGAACGCGATGATGGAAAGCTTTGCCCAGATCCTTCAGCGGCTACCCAGAAGCAACGCATCGGCTTCCAGCAGCTACTCTGGAAACGCCACACCCTTTAAGGTACAAGTTAATTTTGAAATCCCCATATTCGAGGGTCAGATAGACGCAGATGCCGTAGATAAATGGTTAAATCTGCTAGAGGGTTATTTTTCTGTTCATGAATTTTTGAGTCGGGAAAAGATTGTTTTTGCTCTCCTCAAAGCAGCCCCCCATGTCAAGGACTGGTGGGAAACCTACTGCGAGCAGAAGGATGAAAGTACTGGCTCACTATTTTCAGCCGCACCCACCTGGGATTCGTTCCGGGATGCCATCAAGGAGCAGTACTACCCTGTCGGGAGCTATGAGGATGAATACATAAAGTGGACCACGCTGTGGCAGGGAAGGGACCAAGACGTGCCGGAGTTCACCAATCTTTTCCATACCCTTCGCACAAAGTTGGGTATCAAGGATTCGGAGCAACATTTGATACTCAAATACCGTGGCTGCCTGCACAAGTACATCCAGGAAGAAATACAATTCCTAAACATCCCCTCGCTCGGCGCAACATACCGGTATGCCGTCAAGGTCGAGCAGAAGTTTAAACAAAAGAAGCGAGACTTTGGATCTGCGAATCCAAAGCAGGGGAAAGGTGCCCCTAAACCACAGAACAAAGGACAAAGCCAAGGCGGGACAGCCCAAGACAACCAGCCGAAGCTGCAAGCAAAGAACAGCGCCGCGAAGCCGAGAAAGGACACTGGAAAATGGTGCGAGTTCCATAAGAGCTCCACTCAAAACACAAGTGAGTGTCGGGCCAAGCAGTCACTGGTGGCTGAGCTAAAGGTTTCAGAATCAGATGCATGTTCCGACTCTGAGTCAGAACCCGATAAGGGGTATGAAAAAGGGAAGCAGGTCATTGATGCGGACCCTAGCGCCACTGTTGCTACCGCAAACATCCAGAAAAATGAACCCGAAGATCCAGAGGAGGAGGAGTGTCTCTTCCACTCCCAGATGTGGGTAAAGGGCTCCCCGATACAGTTCATTGTTGATAGCGGGAGTCAAAAGAACCTCATTTCGGCAGAGGTCGTGAAGCGGTTGGGCTTACCGACCACAGCACATCCACAACCATACACCATTGGGTGGCTTCACCAAGGACGAGATCTTCGCGTGAGCTAGCAGTGTCGCCTTCCATACAACATCAAGCCCTTCACGGATGAGGTATTGTGTGACATTGCTCCCCTTGAAGTTTGTGATGTATTACTAGGACAACCATACTTGTGGAATCGACATGCTGTGTATGAATCAAGGCCCCGTGATGTTATTATTACATTGGGAAATAAGTTGTTCAGGATACCAGAGGTAGCACCACCTGCCGCCCTCTCTTTGATTACTGCAAAACAATGCAGTAAGATCATTTCCAAAACCAGGAAATTTGTTTTCCTGATGATACGCCCTCAAGGAAAGAAGAACACAGTGGTCGCGGCCTCCAAACGGGGCCCCTCTGCACGACAACTACAGATGGACAAGATTGTGGAGGAGTACGAGGACATCTTCACCTCCTCGGCAGGGGTTCCTCTGCACTGTCAAGTCAAGCACTCCATCGATCTGACCCCAGGTGCGCCGCTACCCAATGGACCAATTTATCGGCGCTCCGTTCTGGAGAACGATGAAATCAAGAGGCAGATTCAGGAGCTCCTGCAGAAAGGTCACATCCGTCGAGTTCATCGCCCTGTGGGAGCCCGATCGTGTTGGTACAGAAGAAGGATGGGACGTGGAGACTCTGTATTGACTATCGGGCGCTGAACAAGATCACTGTCCGTAATAGGTACCCGATCCCGCGGATTGATGACCTCCTAGACCAACTAAAGGGGGCGAAATATTTCAGCAAGATCGACCTGAAGTCAGGATATCACCAGATACCAATCGAACCCTCTGATGTGTGGAAGACTGCCTTCAAATCCAAGGAGGGCCTCTTCGAATGGTTGGTCATGCCTTTCGGATTGACGAATGCTCCTGCAACCTTTATGAGGCTAATGGATGACATCTTGCGGCCATTCACCAACTCCTTTGTAGTAGTATACTTGGATGACATTCTGATCTTCAGCCAAAGTTGGGAAGAACACCTCCACCACATCCGACAGGTTCTCCAAACACTGCGGTAACACAAGCTATGTGCCAATTTGGAGAAGTGCACTTTTGGCATGACCCAGGTTCAATATCTGGGATACATCATTGATGAACAGGGGGTGCATGTCGATCCAGCCAAGATCCAAGTCATTCGGGATTGGCCCTCTCCAACCACTCTAACAGAGCTCCGCAGCTTTCTAGGTCTTGCCAACTTCTACCGCAGGTTTGTGTTGGGGTTTTCTCATATTTCTTGGCCCTTGAGTCAAGTCACCAAGGGCGGGGCGAAAGCAAAATTCTTTTGGTCTGAATCTCAACAGAAGGCATTCAGGGAGTTGAAGGATCGCCTCTGCATGGCACCAGTGCTCGCGTTACCAGATTTACAACAACCATTTGAGGTCGAGACAGATGCCTCTGACTATGCTATTGGGGCAGTCCTTACTCAACATGGACATCTAGTGGCATATCACAGTGAAACACTTTCAGACACAGTCCGGAAGTACCCCACTTATGATAAAGAGATGTATTCCATTGTACCGGCCTGCCGACAATGGAAGCATTACATTTTGGGGAAGGAAACGGTCATCCACACAGACCACCGACCTCTGCAGTTCATACAGACCCAAGGGAAATTGTAGAATGATCGCCATCAGAAGTGGTCTACATACCTGCAACAGTTTCACTTGAATATCAAGTATAAAAAGGGCAGCACCAATAATGTTGCAGATTGCCTCAGTCGACCACCGATCATGGCGCTAACCACCGTGCTGAACTCTTGTGGGCACGAGACTTCTGATTGGCCACTTCTCTACAAAAGCGACCCAGAATTCGGCCACACATACCAGACACTCTTGGAGGGTCGGCAGGTTGCAGATTTTCACCTCCAGGATGCCCTGTTATGCCACCTCGGTCACCTTTGTGTTCCTTCAAGCGAGTGTGCCAAGATGATTTGGGAAGCACACTACAGTCGGGCTGCTGGGCATTTCGGGGTCGAGAAAACAGTGGCAGTACTGCAAAATTATTTCTATTGGCCGAATCTTCGATAGGATGTTGGGAAGTACATCCGATCATGTACTGCCTGTGCCATTGCCAAACCGGCCATTAAGAAGCACGGCCTCTATACCCCGTTGCCTACCCCTAGTCGACCTTGGGAATCCATCTCCATGGATTACATGTCAGGCCTTCCTTCCACTAAGCATGGAAATGACTGTGTTTTTGTGGTCGTCGACAGGTTCTCGAAGATGGCCATTATGGTGGCCTACAAGAAGAATGTCACAGCAGAAGCCACTGCTAAACTCTTCTTTGAACGAGTGTGGGTGCACTTTGGGATCCCACAGTCTATCATCTCAGATCGGGACAGTCAGTTTCTCAGCACATTTTGGTCCAGTCTCTGGTCAATGCTGGACACCAAACTCACGAAGTCCACAGCCTTCCATCCTCAAACTGATGGCCAAACAGAGGTTGTCAATAGGATGATTGTGCACATTCTACGCATGTATAACTCAAAGCATCCACGCACATGGGACGAGAGCCTCCCCTATGTTCAGCACAGCTACAACCGAGCTCTTCACAGCTCCACTGGCCATAGCCCTTTTTAGGTGGGTTTGGGATCCAGCCACTATGCCCCATTGATGTGGCCATGCCACTTGCAGCTACTCACATGAATTCAGCTCATGTCCAGTCCGAAACAGATAAGGCCACCAGCTTCATTGAGCGCATCCAACATATTCGCTAGCAGGTCCATGACATTCTTGAGAAATCAAATGCCAAGTACAAGCAGCGACATGATCAACATTGGGTGCCACACAAGTTTCAGGTGGGCGACAAAGTCTGGTTGCATTTGCAAAAGGAACGCCTTACTGGAGCCTATCGGAAATTGAGACCACTCCTATATGGTCCTTACACCATTACTAAGGCTATGGGAGACAATGCATTTGAGCTCAGCATTCCTCCATTCCTTGGCCTGCACCCAGTGTTCAATGTGGACCGCCTTCAGCCATACTTTCCACCATTGCTAGACACATCCGACATTGCAGAACAGCTCAAACCCACAGAATTAAATCCAGATTGCATGGAACAAGCTGCAACTGATCGGATCATGGACACACAGATCAAGAACACTCGCCAACAGAATATCCAACTATATCGAGTTGTCAAAGCAAGCCAACTCCTTCAGCAGGGCAAGTGGCTCACCAGGGAACAAGTTCAGCAGAAGTTTCCTCATCTCATGGAGGAGCTCAACGCAATGGGGACCATTGCTTCCTAAGGGGGGAGGAATGATCCAGGTGGATATTGGTGGCCACCTGCCAAGTCCACCTGGACCCCCACCATTGTCTTTCTCAGCATTTTCAGTTTCCTTAATTGTAGCACAACTTACTATTTTTAGCAGTTTTTCGGGTCCTGAACTTCCAGAGCCGTTTTGAGGCCCTAAACGACGATTTTTGGGGAATCCGGGGGCAACATGGGTCCATGGGATGGACCGATGTTGCCCGTTACAACAATGATAGTGCTCAGATAGATCTTTCTAATGAGCTATTGTACGCGTCAAACAGAGATCATATGCCAAAGTTACGACCCCGGGAAGTTGATGTACCAACTTACCCCCAAACGAGGCCCACAGTTTGGCGTTTCATCTCCTAGGGTTAGGTTTTGGAATGTTAAGGGTTTTCCATTGTTTCTCAACAATAAATAGGCCTTCGAGCCTCATTGTAACACAGTTCAGAGGCATGTAGCCATCACATCTCTTCTCAGAGATAAGCTACCATCGCCCAAGCTGGTTTATTTCCATTTCTGGTTGTAAGCATATTTCAGTATTTTCCATTAATGAAATGAAGTATTATTTCCGCTGCATCGTTGTGTATATGGTTATCTCTGTAATTTTTTGCGTTCCTGTTTAAATCCGGATCAGTCGGCCAATTCTAACAAAGTAGAAGTAGGTTCTACCGATGTAATGCCGAGCTTTTGGCAAGTAGAAGTTGTCAAAATATTAATTGCAGCTCCTAGATCAACTAAAGCATTAGTCAGGGTCTGACCATAGATTTGAATAGTTACGATTGGATTTCCCAGATCTTCATATTTAATGGGTGTTCCTGATAACAGGTCAGATAAAGTACTGAATACTTGGACTCTTGGGTTAGTAGTTGCATTCCTCCTTGATTTCTTTATGCACAATTCTTTTATAGTTTTTGCATATATAGGGATGTCTTGAATGGCTTGGAGGAATGGAATTCTTATGTACAGGTTTTGTAACTCTCCCAGAATGTCATAGTCTGGATATTGTATAGGTCGTGGTATGACTAATCGTTCTGGGAAGGGAGGAGAGGATGTACTTATTTGATGATGAGTCTGCTCCTTATTTACACCCTCTTGTTGTAATGGTTGTTCTGTTGGTAACTGATCTTCAATGTGAACTGTTTTATCTCCCTCTGTTTCTATTATACGTCCAGATCTTAACTGAAGATCATTGCACTCCCTCAGGTCAGGTCTGATTTCTAATGATTCCATGATTTGGATTGGACCGGTCTATTATTTGGATTGGGATTGGGTTGGGCTGGGAGTTGCGGTCTCAGATTAGACTGGGGGTTTTGTTGTAAAGCTGGCAGAGTCGGTTGAGGGAGAAGAATAGTTCCTGCTGGCTGATATGTCGATTTTGTCCAGTTTGTCTACCAGGGTGAACCTTGTGAAGTAGGGGGAGTCCATTGTGGAGGATATGGGTTATTCTGCCAATATGGTGGGGCGTAAGGAAAATTCGGCCAACCAAATTGGCTTGTCTAATTCATCCACAGATTTGGAGGAGGAAACGACTGTGATGACCAGTTCGAAAATGGGGGTTGAGATTGGTTTTGCCACATACTATATTGCTGAGCATTATACTGTGGAGGCTGGAAAGAAGAAGTTGGGTCTGAAAACATACCAGATTGCCTTGGTTGCCATTGGCGACGCTAGCTAATGAAGTATGTTGATTCTGGCTCTTCTTCCGCTTCCTTATATACTAACTTCAATCCAGGAAGTGAGGGGCAGCTCTCAGTAAGGTGATCTTTTGTACAGATAGCACATGTTTGAACTGCATCCAGTGGACATTCCTTGTCGCTATGTTTTCTTCTACATCAGGGGCAGAAGATCGCCAAATTCTATTCTGCCTCCATCTGCTTCTTTTTAGCCTGCACAATATCAAGTTGTGTAGTTAATGTCCCCAGAATATCAGTTCTAAAATTTTCTAATAAATTTCCAAGTTCTACACGTGTTACTCCTTCTGTTGATATTTTTTTATCTCTGACAAACCGATCATATTCTATTGGTTTTATCCTTGTGCTGCCTCTCGAACTCCTGATACATAAATCAATGATGTCAGCAAAATTCTCTTGATAAATATCCCCTTTTCCCATGATATTTAATGTTTCAATCCACTGTTCCTTCATGCCTCTGATCAATGCAGTTTTTAACACATTATCAGGCAGAGGTAGTGACGCATAGGGAGATCTTTGTAAATTATACTGAAAACGTTCTACGTATTCTTCTAATGTTTCATTTGGTCTAGCTATCATCTGAAATATTTCATCTTTTAGTTCTCTAGACCTACAGTAATCTTGATATTTCTTTAGGAAATATTCTTTCATTTGTTCCCAGTTATTTATAACTCCACCACCTAAACCCATAAACTTTCAAAGTGGAGGGGAACAATTTTAATTTCTGGGGGTCAGTGGTGTAATCATATCCCCTGCATAGCACATCAAATTCAAATAAGAATGCATCGGGGTCCTCTGATGTAAGTCCGTGAAATGTAGCAATGTGTTGAAGGGGGATTACTTTCATAGGAGCATTTGCTGCGGAATCCACTATGGGATATTTTAATGTAGAAGTTTGAGTATTTGGTTGATTCTGCGCCATGGGATCGAATATATGCCAATAACCTTCCGGGATTTCTAGGAGGGTATTCCTAGGCTGAGAAGGAACGGCCTTGACAGGGATTGTTTTAATAGCACTTCCTTTGTCTGGAATAATGAAAGTCCCTGTTGTTTGAGGAGATTGAATTCCCCTAATAATGATTTTTGCAGTGCTCCCTTTATCTGGGCTATTTAATGGCTGAATTATCCTAGGAGGAGATCTTGGCTCCCCAACTTCCCCTGTTTCCCCTTCTCCTTCACAAAGATTGCTTAGATTCCCTTCCTGCAGTCGTTCTGGAATAGAATTTTCAATTTCTTGAAAGTCCTGTTCATTAGTCTGACTATGCACCTCAGCGAAGGCTACAGATGGTGATCTTGTGGCCTGAAGGGAGCTAGTAGGCTGTTTAGAATTGGTTTTCCTGGGGCCTACTGATGGCTGAGATTCAGTTTTCTTATAGATTTCATCTATGAAGGTTGTTCGGCCAAGGGTCACTGGCCCTTTGGCTTTTTCGGGTTTGAATGGAGGTTTGATATTCTTTTCTGGCTTTTTCTGCTTAGTCATGCATTCTAATAAACTACTAAATCCTATTCAACCAACAATTCTGCTAGGAAAGCGGACGGTGGAGCAGGGCTTTTACATGCTCCGTACGCAGGTTCTTACCTTTCGTTTTTAAAATCCAACTCTCCCCTAGCAGATTCGTACACTACTCTGTATAAGAAAAATGGCTATACTCTTTCCCCGACAACGGCGCCAAAATGTAGAGCTGTAACAAGGGTCTCTTTCACCTCTAGTTATCCCACATTAACAAGTCAATTCGGGAACGTTTTGTTATTGCAAAGAGTATCTCATTCCGAGGCTATTCATCAGAGTAATGCTTAGTAGTACAGTGTTCAGAAAATACAAGAGTAAACGGATGTTGAACTATGACTAAATTACTTCAAAAGGATAAAATCACACAAGGCAGCTTATCAGTCAAGGGTGCGGAAACAATAACCCATCCATCTAGAAACTGATGGAAAGGAAATTAGAGCATGGACCATAGGTCTGGGAGCTAGGCAGTGACTGCTGAGGCTCACTACAGCCTTAGACCTTCTCTCACACCAAAGCAGCAAATGCAAGTAAATGGAACGACAGAAAGTAAAATGGAACAACAAATAGGAAATGGAATAGCAAGTCTAAAATGGAACAACAGTAAATGGAACAACAATCAAATGAACTAAGTCTCGTGAGTCAGAACCAAACTTGCTCTATTGAACCAAACTCACATTCTGCAATAAAATAACAATCTTCTCTCTTAAGGCAAATTGGATGGAATGTACTTTATGGAACAACACTCATTGATGAATTATGGAACAGCAGTAATCGATCATATATACACACAACACGCTAATGTAGTAATCTGACGATTATGGAGAATACGACTATGTTTCCAAATAGAATAACATTCTTTCGGATTCCAATAATCGAGATTTCAAATGAATCCAATAACAGTAATATTCAGTACAAACGCTCTGTAACTGAAATAGTTGGTTTAGACTAATAAAATGCAATCAAATCTGAAAAGATTCACTCATACAATGCAGAGTCACTACATGAATTTCCTGAAGGAACCATTAATGAATTAATCGTAGCAGAGCATGGAATAGCACATGAAAAGCATATCAGATTACCGAGAAATAAAGATAAGAAAACCACACAGAAATCAAGTTATAATGATACAAAAGCAAGTTTCCTTCGGAGCTGGGCCCTTAGCTTCCAATGGTACACCACCTTAGATTACTCCAGACGCAAAGATGAAATAAACACCAAGTCTTTTATATTAACGCATCAACAAATGTACAGTAAACCAGGTCTCAGTGAGACTTGATGATCAAAGTTTAGTCTGAAACTGAAAGTTACATAAAAGTCCCTTTGCTTAACGATGTTGTTCCTTTTTATAAAAGTAACGGCGGAGATATCTAGGTAACAAAATAAGTAAAACAGTGCTCCCTCAGGAACAAAGATCCTGAGGGATTCGCCAAGCTATTAATCCTTTACTTTTCTTTCCCTTTTTCGCCGAATTGGTATCCCTTCTTCCTTTCCTGGGTCGTTCTGCTTCGATCTGTTCGATCTCGTTTGCATCTGGTTCCCTTCTAGAGGGACAACAGTTATTCCTCCTTTGTCTTTCCCTTTTGAACGGCAGCTCTTCGTTTCCACCTTTCCCTGCATAGAAAAATGACAATTATCAGCGATTAAGCTTTCCATACTAATTCTCACACGTTTTATTAGAATTCTTTATTTCTTTGAGTTCATGATGCAGAAAAGGTTACAATTGTTACTGAAAAGTCACTAAATTGTTTGTCAAAAACATACCTTTCAAGTGCTCCACAATATGCATGGATGAAGATTGTGTGCTTGGATGAAGATTGGTTGACTAGATTCAATATTTCTTCCAGTGAATTGATCAAGATATGGTGGACCAACAATGCTACTTTTATAACTAGGGAAAACAAGGAGTATCCTATGAATAGGTTGAATACCCCTTTTGATTTGGTGCATATTAGGTTGTGTTGGCTTTACGGTTGGTCTAATTTAGAAAACTTCCTAAAAGGTCGGCTTCCACTCATGTACACAATGGCGATTAAAGGTAGAAATTTTAGCTGGGTAGACATCTTGTCAAGCTACCTACATGACAATATTAAACAGAATTAGAACCCTACAAAAGGCCAACTACGTTAGTTTTTCATGGTCTCTTATCCCTTTGACATAGTCTATGCCAAGATGCCCCTCCTAGCTATGAACTAGAGATGGACCATTCATGAGGAATAGATCCACTTTTACTACAAAATCCTATTGTAAGATCATTACATACCAACTTATACACAAATTTATCAAAAATTTCTCGTGCCCTTATATGAAACTTTGTTCAATGAGGCTGCCCCATATATGTCAAAAGATCCAGATAGGTAGTTCCTTCATCTAATGATTGGTTCATGGGTCAATATGGAATTTAGATTAGATTCTTTGGAAGAATGAATCCACCCCATCCACTACCCATATTTGTAACTAACAATATAGTATTACAAACAATAGATTATCAGGTCTATACATCGATAGATATAACTCTTTTAATGACCAAGAACATCCTTGGCATCACATGCCTTTCCACCTAAGAGAATATGTATTGAAGGATGATCAACCATATCTCACGGTATTCTTAAAACCAAAAATTGATGTTGGGCCATAATTTGGATGGGTCCCTTAATCCAAATTTTGTGAGTTTTAATTGAGAATTCATACCAAAGAGAAACCCTTTATAACTATTATTGGGTCATTTATCTCTGTCAATAGTTAAATTGGCACTAGAAGGACAACCCTAAAGTAAAAGGTTGGTAGAATTCCTCATTCTCACCAAGAAAACATTTTTGGCGAATAGAATCCCACCCAATAGCCCCACACCTCTAACCCATAATGAGCATACCAAGAGAGAAACTAGTTATGAAGACATTTTCTTTGAACCTAAAAATGAAGAACCCTCACAAGGATATTTGTATTTTGTCTCTCCTACTAATGTAAACTCCCTCACATGTATTACTCAATCTTATGCTAAACAAATCATAAGACTATATGTACCTCCCTATATTCCTAAAAAAAGTAATTCAAAATACCAGTCAACAATGACATTTTCCTAGTTGACTCTATTTAATATTTGACTGAGGAAATTATTAAAGGTATCCCTAGTCCTTATGATTAAATAAATCCAACTCATTTTCGTTCTCCTTCCTCCATTCAAAAATTATCTAACATTGATGGTAAGACTAGTCATATTGACCATCTCTAGTCCTCCTTGGAGTCAGCAAATGAATTAGATTAGTTGGGCATACCATTCATTATGGAAGACTAAACCTAGCCTAGATGGATGTCACAAGGATCCCTCAACCTTGAAAGTAACATGCATGATATTCATAAGTGACCAAAATGTTCCTTCCCAAGTTTGATCATGATAAGGCTTCCTCTCCCAAATACCAGATAAAAAAATGTATCTAGCTTTACGATTGATGAATGTGGAATATGAAGATGTGGTCTATATACTATTCACAAACACTTTCAAGAACAAAGTCTCCACCTGGTACTATATTTTACATGTTGTTTCTATAATATATTTGGATGCCTTTGAAGGTATTTTCTCAACAAGTTTGGTGAAGAGGGAACATGAAATTGAAATGTACAATGTAGAGAGAACTTATCCCACTATTATCACAGACTCTTGGTACACATATTTGTGCTAATACCTTGAGCACAACATTGTACCCTCCCATATATCCACACAGCAAAAGAGGGAACTTAGACTCAAAGCATTATCTTACCAGTTGGTGCATGGGGTGATTTTTAGAAAGCACCATAATGGAGTATTTCTTAGGTGTTTGGAAGTGCACAATTCAAAGAAAGTGTTGCATGATCTCCACAATGGACTAGTCGGGGGACATTTTGCAGGAAACATAACTGCACATAAAATCATGCAGGGTGGTTTCTATTTTCCTAAATTATTCAAATATGCTCACGCTTATGCCCGCAAGTGTCTGGTTTGTCAAAGGTGTGCTGACCAAAACAAGAAGTCAACTGCCCCATTGTAGCCTATCATAGTGGAAGAACATTTTCAATAGTGGGGTTTGGATGTTATTGGAGAAATATTTCCACATTTGTCAAAGCAACACCACTATACTCTCACTGCCATAGACTACTTTATGCATTGGAAAGAAGCAATTCTGCTTAAACAAGTGAATGATCAGGAAGTCATCAATT
This sequence comes from Pinus tabuliformis, assembly GCA_031772625.1. Taxonomy (NCBI): domain Eukaryota; kingdom Viridiplantae; phylum Streptophyta; class Pinopsida; order Pinales; family Pinaceae; genus Pinus; species Pinus tabuliformis. Next base: position 778,410,640 of record CM062805.1, read on the forward strand.
TCCTTCAGCATAATATCATTTCCAAGTTTGAAATTCCTACTTAACTTGTTTTCGATAATGAAACATACTTTTCATAGCTAAAATACTATGATTTTTCACTAGAAAATGGAACTCATTTGTATAATCATTTGTATCATCAAAAAGACCATATTCTTTGGACAAAGGAACTAGCACTCCTCTTTGGTAAGTTATTTATGGGCTAGTTGAGTCACACCAAAGCCCTCTCTGAATAATTCCCCTTACTTCCTGGTGTATGGAAAAGAAGCCATCCTCCCTCCTAACATTTTCCTTCCCACTCTCCAACTTTCACAAGAATCCCACGGCAATCCATGCTTATTAGTGCAACGTAGGATGGACACCCTTCACAAGTTGCAGGAAGAAAGCCTGAAAGCAAAAGAAATATTTTCACTCCATCAGAACTGTATCAAGAGGTAGTTCGGCAAGAAGTCTGTAAGTAATAATAACTTTATGTGTGTAAATTAGTCTTGAAGTGGGACAAAGCCCACAAGGACAATGGAAAACACACCAAATTTCAATCCCTGTGGATTGGGCCATTCACAGTTCATGAAAATCTTGGCCAACACACGTATCATCTTCAATCAATTGAAGTGAGGATTACTCTCTCCCCATCAATGGCCAAGACTTAAAGCACTATTTTCAATGATGATCTGGTGTTGTGCCCTACACTCTGTACATAGCCTTTTCTTATTTGTTTGATTTATGTTTTGTTTGTGTCATGTAAATAAATGTTGTGTGTTAACATGTTTCTTGTCTTCTTTTGGTGTGGTTGAGTTAAAAGAGAGTCTTGTGACACTTCAATATTTGGCTAACCTTCTGTCCATATTCCTTGTGTTGGTTATATCTTTTGGTTAATGAAGTTCTGAAAGAAAATACGATCTATCTATGAGGAGATTTTTGGTTAAACCATGAACCTGTGTCTATTAAGGAAAACTTCATTCCCACACTGAGTTTTTATGTTTTGGTGTTGTCATGCCTATCAAAATTGTAGAGGAGGAGAAGGAGGAAAATCTAAATCAGCAAACTAAAATCAGAGGTATCTATATGCTTCTCTGAAGGAACAACCTCTTCTGCTCTCAATAAATTGGGATCCCTTTTTCACTCATAAAATGAATAAGTGGCAATTCACAATCCTATAAAATAAATAAAGGTGAAAGAAGAGATTTAAGGCTTCCTGCATGAGAGGTGAAGCAAGAAACTTTGTCGCGGTATTGTCCAGGATCACTGGCAGCAGAGGAATGTATGTGTTCCTCTAGTGACTTTGCAAGGGTACTGTCCAGACTTGCTGGCAGCAAAGCAACACCAAAGATGAAAAATCATACTCTAAAAATATTAACCTCGTGAACTTCACTAGCCCTCCCAACTCGAAACTTTGCGATATCATTGAATCTTATGATGTGTTAAACAAAGAAAGGTATAGAGGGGACCATTTTTATTCACATGGTAAGTGGGGATACCAAAGTAATCTACACAATGAATCAATACTCCCTGAAGGGCCAAGTCCCCGCACAAAAGAGTTAACCAAGGCAGAGAAGCTAGAATTCCACCAGCGTCTCATAAGTGTTGTCACTGCTACAACACCGTCCAAAATTTTGGCCTACGCTCAAATTCAGAGCCTTCCTTGGTCTTGTACATTTTCGTCACAAACATTGAAACTCATTCTCTGTGTTTTCTTGAGGAGTTTTTGTCCCCTTTACAAGATAGGTAAAATGTATTATTTTCACATGACATTAGCTATTGCATCATGTATATAAGCCTATTCTAGTGGTTTCAAGAGGTCATATTTGTGTAAATGATTTTTTCTAACCATGTAAACATTTTTTGCACTCATTTCCAGAGTTTTAAGCATTGTCGCACAAGTGTCGTCACAGTCATCGTAAAGGGTATCTTAAGTGTCGCACTTGTCATAAATATGTTGCATAGAGGGAAATGTATTGTTCATGTGTCATAGATGATCTATGTTCTTGTATCATCAAGTATTCTAAGTGTGTGATCACAATCAAAGTTTCATCACAGTTCACATCAGACTCACCAATCCCACACTTAGCCATTTCTGGAAAAGCTTCCCGAATGAGCAACCTTACCTCAACCAGCCTCCCTGATCAACACATTGCGCAGTCTTGGTCCTATAGCTATGAAATTTCCTCTTGGAAATACACAATGTGCAATTCTTGCCTCCCAAGACTATTGCACTGCACAGTTTCGGTGCTTAAACCCTTACCTTGGCTCCTAGAATTGTGTAATTCTTTTTTCCTAGCATGGCCCTAACCATGAATTGTGCGGTCACTAGCCTCAATATAATCCTCTGATCCTCTATGAAATTTTGCAATGGCCCAGTCTCCCTTGTCTCCCGGAACTATGCAATGTGCTCTCCCAGTGCTCATCCCCTCAACGTGTCATACTGATCTTCAGAATTGTGCAGTTTTCTCCCCCAACCCAACCTTGACTACTTGAACTGTGAAATTGTGCAGTCAATGAGCCCCTTTCCTATATTTCCATCTAGTTCCAGCTCATTCAGTGGATCAAAATGCACAATCTTAGACTACAGGGTTTTCGAACTAATATTGTCTCATCATGAGTGAATTTCATAAACATTCACCTTATCATGTCAATTCGAGATGATGAAGGAGCGAAACATGCTGAAAGACATTCTTATCGTTGAGTATGAAAGCTTATCAATCAAGAGAAAGCAAAGGGACACCAGTTTGCGATCACCATTCAAGACATGAAATCATTGAATATTTCTTATCACCAATCCATGCAGAGGTGAAAATAAAAGCTTTCTCAAGCACACCCACAGTACACGGTAGCAACAGTGACTTGACATTTCCACGTCATCAAGTAGTCTATGTGAGAAGTGTCATGTCATGTCATGTCATAAGTTGTCACATGCCACACCATTGTGGTTAATGATGTAAATTATGTTTCTAAAATGTATTGTAAAGTGGAAGTCCAAAGGACATGTGTGGAATATGAAGAGTCATGTAAAGTTGAAAATTAATAGGAAGTCAAATAATCCTGAGGGTAAATGAAGATTCATAAGGAAGGTGAAACATCACTTCCTCATTGTTATAAATACACCCTCATTGTAAGATAAAATAACTTTTCACCTTGGCTCCTCCATCAAGGCAATAGAGAGATAAGCTAGTCCTTTTGAGGAGAAAGGAGTGGCTCCAACACTCCACTATTGGAGCTAGTGATGCTCATTATATACATGTTTCTTGGAACTTTTACTTAATATAAGAATCCCTATGGGCCAGCACATTCTTCATGTATGGATCATGAATATTTGTAATACTATTCTGTGAATGTTTGTGATTCATGTTTGCTTTCATTTGTTCTAAAGTAGTTGAACTGTTTTGGTTATTTTGGTACTTATCATATTGAGAATGTGTTGTAATTTATATTATCGTTGTCATGTCCTCATGGACTATTCTGCTGGATATTAGACAAATCTTCCTTGTTACATTGCCTTCAATGACCATGGCATCTCTATGGACTATTCCACTTGATGTTGCATTAGTCCTTCTTGTTCATGTGTGTCTCTACTAGGGTGGTCCTACTACCTCTCTCTTAGAGGCTCACTTCTCCTTCCCTCCACAGTGAAAGAAATCTGACACACATATGATTGAACACTCACTAGGCACACCCCCTTGCTTTTCGAAGGTGCATTTTCACTCCTCTCTCTAAATGACAGCTAGATCCAATGAATATCTTTAATATAACTGGCAACCAGGACATATTCCAAATGGGGATCCTATCCCAAATTATGCGAGGTCTAATTGGGACCACATATTAGGGAGACCCCTTTAATGTTGGTGGGTCTATCACCATCAAAAATTATGGAACTAGAAGGGGGGAAGCTAGAGTTTTAATGGTTGATAACCTCACCAACCCCAACCTTACTTCCTATGGTCAAGGCAGTAACATTCCCAAAACCCCCCCTATGCACATTCCTGAAGTTGGTAATTCTTCTTAGCCCGAGACTATACAAGCTTGTGAAATCTCTTACAACCAAATCTAGGCTATCTTCCCCATTACTCGAAAGTTTGCAAGAGCAATTAGATTGATACCTGGAGTACATAATCTTCCATATGTTCCAAAGAAGAACCAAACCACCCCCACTAGGATACTGGTCTCAACAGTTTAATATTTGGTTCTCGTCACCCTTGAAGAGTTAGAAGATTCTGAAGAAAACACAAAAAAAAACCAGAGCAAGATCCAACCTTCAACGATGGTGACAGTGATAACGTGGCACTCTCAGATGATACTTTCCATTGGTTGGGTGTTTAAGAAGAAAACCAATCAGATTCTAACGAAGAAGGTGAAAACAACAATGAAGACTTGGTAGGCCAAGATATATAGTGGATGACTCCGGGCCCACTTGCATTGTCAGGTGTGTTACACAAAAGGCCAAGGCACCCGAAGAAGCTACTAATGAAGAATGACCCTGATAAAGCAATGAAAGTGAAGGATCATCTAGATAACTTACACCTACACCTGCAAACACTTGAGTTATGTTACGATGATGTTGAATGTAGAATTTTTTCGTGTACCTTAGATGGCAGAGTAGTTGTATGGTATCACAACCTTGCTTTTTAACTAGATCCAGAATTGGAGGGGTTTTAAGAAACTCTTTCTTGAAAAAATCACTAATAATAAAACCCCCGCCATGCTTTTGAAAGAGTTGGGTAATTTGAAGATGGAGCAGAAAGAAAAGAAGAAAGATTTGAATCAGAGATTTAGTCGTACCTTGAACATATTTCCACCAAACACAAAACCTTAATATCCACTACTATCGACTACTTCACATTTTCCTTACCAACAAGCATCATGGATATTGTGAAAAGAACTGTGAAACCAACTTTGGCATAAAATTTTGAAGAGGTGATCACAGTTGAAAAGGACTTGTGTATGATTGGAGTCATTGCAGAAGACGAATCAACAAAGGACTCTGAATACACGAGGAAAATGTCTCAGGCCTCCGTAAGTAAGGCAAAGGAAAAGGAAGAAATTGACCTTGAGAGCTTAACCCGCACTATCAAGTCTCTATCCAATGAGTTGGAAGAATTGAAACAAAGGTCAAGCAAGACCGCCTTGCGCAGCAAGCCTCCCAAGTTCAACTTTCAGAGAAGGACTTCCAACTCTGGCAGCAACAAAAACTAGCTAACCAAGTCCGTGCAAAGCTTGAATATTGTGTTGAATATCAACAGTACGGGCATGGATCAGTATTATTCATTTCATCAAGAATATCATTTAGAAAAAACATGCCCACAATGGAACCATAACATGAATGCTCTAGGTGCGAATTTTATTGATACAATGCTTATTGATGAGAAGATCAAGTCTACGAAAGAAAAGGAAGAACTGTTGTGACAGAAGAGACTCCAAGCATGGGGCATGCAGTGAACACGTTCAGTTGTGTACTCGTAGCTAGAAAAGGCAAAGTTGAAAAGTAGTCACTAAGTGATGACCCGGCCCAAAATCAAAACACTCGATATAACTTAAAAAGCCAAGGGTAGGCTCCAACACAAGGGTTGAAAAAGAATAATTTGAAAGAAAATTTGCTAAGGAAGATCAATCCAACCGTCAACTCAACATAGAACACTCAAAACAAGTCTAGAAATGAAGTTACAACAAAAGGTACTTCCACAAGTAGTAAAAGTAAGTCCATACTTTGGAAGTAGTAGACAATCCAACTCCCCCAGACACTTTGACAATCTCTCCCACACCAGATTACAACATAATTGAAGAGATGAATAAATCTCGTGCGAATATCTCACTTTTCAATTAACGAAGATTGCGAGCCAGCAGGACATGCTCTTATGCACACTCAGACAATTTGTCTCAGGTAATGATGCTTCTTCACAGAAGGGATATGAATATGCTAAGTCCTCTAGTTCCCTGGAGTCTGTACTTAATGCTTTAACGTTCGATGTAAACACACTCTGCCCTCTGTTTCTGTTGACATGTAAAATTTATAATTATAATGTACACGATTTCTTATATAATTCTGGTGCATTGGTAAACATAATTCCTCTATCTTTCGCAAATTAAATCAACCAAAAAAGGGATAAAATGGATGCAAAAATCATTCAGCTAGATAATACACTTTTCCATGTAATCGATGAACTCAAAAATGTGATTATTCATTTATTGTTTGATCACTGAGTTCACCAATGTATAAATATAGTAATTATGGAAATTTCAGATGCATATGGTGTATTATTGAGCAGAGACAATTCTAATGAGTTACAAGGGGTTTTTTGTGATGGAATGGTCACATTTGTGGCTTCTGTATAAGGGAAAAAATAATCATATCCGGGTGAACTCAAAGTAGTACATGAAACACATGGTAACTCCCTAAGATGACGAGCATGAGTCAATGGATTTCACAAATCTTATCTTTGGCAACTACTTTTTGGAAATTGAACTAGGGTGATATCTTGGTCAACCATCCCCTGTCCCACCAGATACACAGTTGGAGCTCCTTCCTAGTCCAATTAGTGAAAATGATATTTGTACAATTAGTAGTAATAATAATAATAGTACTAGTGTAGTACATAGCCCTTATACATACGATATGTCAACTTCGTATTTTGATGGTTCCAAAATGAAGGAAAGATGTTGGGTTGGTTGTGTTTTAATAGAACCACAACAAAGAAAACATCTGATCTCTAGTTGCTTGGAATTTGAGTGCATGAACAACACTACAAAATACGAAGCACTCATCTTGGGTTTGCAAAGAGCCATCAACCTCAATGTTGCAGTTCTCAAAGAAATAGGTGACTCATAAGTTATTGTATGAAAGGTATATGATACCATACATTGTGTGTCACCTCATCTCAAAAGTTACCAATAAGAGGTATGGCATTTGATTTCACATTTCTAATATTTTAATATCATTTTTGTTCCTATAATGCACAACGCAGCTGCGGATGCATTGGAAAATGTTGTTGCTAGGTTATCACCGCTTAGGAACACTTTTTCTGTATAAATTCTTTATCATCCATCCGTCCCTGATAATACTACTAATTTACATATTTTCAATGATGACCAAAAGATACTTCACTTTATGGCAAACGTTGATGTATTCATAGACAAAGTTATCAACAAAGACAAGCACGAGAAGGAATTGCAAGATGCAACTAACACAAGCAAAGGAAATCTCATGCCAAAGGCATCGTATCATTAGAAAATCTCTATGACTTACAAAATTGCTTCCAAGGGTGAGTCAATGCAAAGACCCAGAGCTCAACATTGTCGCACAAGCAGATCAATTTCGGAACAAAAGAAAATCTGAAGTTTGTCAATATTGGTACTTCCTACACACCATAGGAGCAGCAAGATTTTATCCTCTTATTCAAGTAATACCGATATGTATTTGCGTGGAGGTATGACGAGCTCAAAACTTATGACACATGAATTATCCAGCATGTAATCCCAATCAAAGAAGGGTCCAAGTTGTTCCAACAAAAGTTGTGGAAGGTACATCTAACGCTTGAGCCTCTCATTCAAAATGAGTTAAGAAATTTTTTGGATGCTCAGATCATATATAAAATGCAACATTCTACCTGGGTATCGAGCTTGGTCCTGATAAGAAAGAAGTTTGGTGAAATTCACTTGTGTGTTGATTTTCGTAACCTGAACTGTGCCTCGGACAAAGACAACTACCCCATGCCTTCTATGGAAAAAAATATTGCAAATAGTATCGATGTCATATATGTTTTCGTTATTGGATGGATATTTGAGATATAACCAAGTTCTAGTCTCAGAGCTTGACAGACTCAAAAAAAACATTCCGCACAAAGTGGGGTACGTTCGCATTCAAGAGAATGACATTTTGGATGATTAGTCGATGCAACATTTCAATGCACCATGGACATTGCATTCCATGGATTCATTGGAAAAAGTGTGGTGGTCTACCTCGATGATTTCATGGTGTTTTCTAAGAAGAGATCCAACCACATACGCCATTTGAGGAAAATTTTCAAGCGATATTGTAAGTATGGGATATCTCTTAATCCCAAAAAGAGTATTTTCACAATGTACGAGGGTAATCACTTGGGCCACATTATTGCCAAAATTGGGATTAAAGTAGACTCATAGAGGGTCAAATAAATTACGCATATTCCCTTCCTAGTGAATAAGAAAGCTATGTAGTCCTTCCTAGGAAAATCAACTTCCTCTATAAGTTCATCTCTGATTACTCTCAGATTCTCAAACCAATACAGGATATGGTAAAGAAGGATGCAATCTACATATGGGATAAAAGTGAAAAGGACGTGTTTTCCCATATCAAGCAAGCTATCATAGAAGCACCTGCTCTATACAACCCAAATTTCAGTAAAAAAAATTTGCTCTACATTTTTTCTTCTTACACTTCTCTCTCTGTTGTGATTATGCAAAAGGATGATCAGAACAACAAACAACCAATATATCTCATGAGCATTATTCTTCAGGGGCCTGAACTAAACTATCCCTCCATTTATAAATAAGCTTACGTGGTATACAAGGCAATGAAGCACTTTTGGCCCTATATTTTGAAAAATCATTGTATTATTTTTGTTCCACACCCAATAGTTAGATAATTGTTTATTCAAAAAGAGTTGGGTGAGAGAAAATCGAACTAGATGACTGGTTTACAGGAGTACAATTTAGATTTCAAACCAATTCACACAATTAAGGGCCATAGTCTATGTTGACTAGCAGCAAAAGTAGTGGAAGCAAAAGAAGAAGAATATCCCTTTGGATGGGAACAAGAAAGTGAAATGTACAATGTAGAGCGAACTTATCCCACTATTATCTCAAACTCTTGGTATGTAGATGTGCACCAATACCTTGAGCACAACACCATTCCCTCCCAATTATCCACATGAAAAAAGAGGCCACATAGACTTAAAACATTACCTTACTAGTTAGTGCATGGGGTGATTTTCAGAAAGCACCATAATGGAGTATTTCTCAGGTGTTTGGAAGCATATGATTCAGAGAAATTATTGGTGATCCCCACGATGGACCAGTTGGGGAACATTTTTTGGGAAACACAACTACGCATAAAATCATGCAAGCTAGTTTCTATTGCCATACATTATTCAAAGACACTCATGCTTATACCTGTAAGTGTCTAGTCTATCAAAGGTGTAACGACCAAAACAATAAGTCAATCACCCCATTGCAGCATATCACAATGGAAGAACCTTTTCAACTATGGGGTATGGATGTTATTGGAGAAATGTTTCTGCATTTGTTAAAGAAACACCGCTATATTCTCACTGCCATTGACTACTTTACGTGGTGAACAAAATAAATTTCGATTAAACAGGTGAATGATAAGGAAGTCATCAATTTCCTCCAATAGAATATCATTTCCAGGGTCAACATTCCTACTTCATTTATTTTCGATAATGCAACATACTTTTCATCACTAAAACACTATGATTTTGCATTAGAAAATGGAAATGTATTTAAGCATTTAGCTAATTATTTTCTGCAGGGGAATGGTCTTGCTAAGTCCACAAATAATAACCTCATATGTATCATCCAAAAGACCATATTCTCTAAACAAAGGCACTGACACTTCACTTTGGTAAATTCTTTATGGTCTAAACGAGTCATGCCAAAGCCCTCTCTAAACACCTCCCCTTACTTCCTGGTGTATGGAAAACAAGCCATCATCCCTCCTAACATTTAATTTCCCGCTCTCCAATTTTCACAAGAATCCCAAGGCAAGCCATGCTTATTAGTGCAGTATAGGATGGACACCCTTCACAAGTTGCAGGAAGAAAGGCTGAAAGAAAAATAAATATTTTCACTCCATCATAACCATATCAAGAGGTGGTTTGACAAGAAGTATGTAGGGAAGAATAACTTTAGTGTGGGTGACTTAGTCTTGAAGTGGGACAAAGACCACAGGGACAAAGGAAAATGCACCAATTTTCAATCCTTGTGGATTAGGCCATTCAGAGTTCACGAAAATCTTGGCCAACACATGTATCATCTTCAATCACTTGATAGGAGGATTGACTCTCTCCCCATCAATGGCCAAGAATTAAAGCATTATTTTCAATGATGATTTGGGGATGTTCCCTACACTATGTACATATTATTTTCTTGTTTGTTTGATTTTATTTTCTATTTGTGTCATGTAAATAAATGTTGTGTTTCAATGTGTTTCATGTCTTATTTGTGTGTGGTTGAGTTAAAAAAGAGTCTTGTGACACTTCAACATTTGGATAACCTTTTGTCCATCTTCCTTGTGTTGGTTATATCTTTTGGTTGATGAAGGTCTGGCGGAAAATAAGATCCGTCTATGAGGTTATTTTTGGTTAAACCGTGAACCTATGCCTATCCAGGAAAACCTAATTCCCACACTTAGTTTTTATGTTTCCATGTTGTCATGTTTATCCAATTAGTAGAGGAGGAGAAGAGGAAAAATATAGACGAGAAGGCAAAAGAAGAGAAAGACTTCTTGTGCAGAGAGGTGAAGCAAGAAACTTCATCGGGGTACCATCCAGGCTCGCTCACAACAGAGAAATGTTTGTTTTCCTATAGTGACTCCACCAGGGTACTGTCTAGGCCTACTGGCAGTAGAGAAACAACAGAGATGAAAAAGCATATTCTAAAAATCTTAATCTCACAAACTTCACTACCCTTCCCAACTCAAAACTTTGTGATATTGCTAAATCTTATGATGTTTTCAATCGATAGAGGTATATAGGGGACCATTTTTATTCATGGGTTAAGTGGGGATACCAAATTAATCTACACGATGAATCAATACTCCTCGAAGGTCCAAGACCCTTCTCAAAAGAGTTAACCAAGGCAGAGAAGCTAGGATTCTAGCAGTGTGTCGCCAAGTGTTGTCGTTGCTACAACACTCTCCAAAAATTTTCCCTACACTCAAATTCAGAGCCTTCCTTGGTCTTTTACATTTTCATCGCAAACATTGAAACTCATTATGTGTGTCTTCTTAAGGATTTTTTGTCCCCTTTTCAAGATAGGAAAAATGTCATATGTTCGTATGTTAGTTGTCGCATCATGAATATAAGCATGTTTTGATGGTTTTAAGAGGTTATATTTGTATAAATTAGTTGTTCTATCCATGTAAACATATATCATACTCATTTCCAAAGTTTTAAGAATTGTCGCATAAGTGTCATCACAATCGTTTCAAGGTGTATCTTAATTGTCACACTTGTCGTAAGTTATCGTAAATCCGTCGCACAGAGGGAAATGCATTGTTCTTGTGTCATGGATGATATATGTTTTTGTGTCATCAAGTATTCTAAGTGTGTGATCACAGTCAAAGTTTCATCATTGTTCACATCAGTCTCACTGCTCCCACACTTAGCAATTTCTTGAAAAGCTTCCCGACCAAGAAACCTAAATTCACCCAGCTTCTCTGAACTATGCATTGCGTAGTCTCAGTCCTCTAGTTGTGACCTTGCCTCTTGGAATTGTGAAATGTGCATTTCATGCCTCCAAATATTGTTGCACTGCGCAGTTTCAGTGCTTAAATCTCGCCCTTGGCTCCATAATTGTGTAATTCCTTCTCTCAACCTGGCCATAATTGCACACTATGCAATATAGCCTCAATCTTATCCTTTGAACCCTTGATTTGTGCAATTTTGCAATGGCCCAATATCCCTTTTCTCCTGAAACTATGCAATGTGCTCTCTAAGTGCTCATCTCCTCAGCCTGTCACACTGATCTCCAAAATTGTGCATTTTTCTCCCTCAACCCATCCTAAACTGTGCATTGCATAGTCTCAAGGCTAAAGATTCCCCTTGACTACTTGAAATACACAACTACATAGTCATTGAGCCCCTTTCCCATATTTCCATTTGGTTCTAGCTCAGTCAATGGATTAATATGCACAATCTTAACCTAGGGGTTTTCGAACTAATGTCATCTCATCATGAGTGAATTGTACAAACATGTACCTTATCATGCCATGTCGAGATGATGAAGAAGGAGATGAAGGAGTGAAACATGTTGAAATACATTATTGTAGGTGAGTTTGTAAGATGATAAACCAAGAGAAAGAAAAGGGACACCAGTTTGCGATCACCATTCAAGACTTGAGATCATTAAAGATTCCTTATCACCAAGCCATTTAGAGGTGAAAATAAAAGCTTTCTTAAGCAGACCCACAACACATAGTAGGAGCAGTGGCTTGGCATTTCCACATCATCAATCAGTCTATGTGAGCAGTGTCATGTCATAAGTTTTCACATGCCACGTCTTTGTGGTTAATGATGTAAATTATGTTTCAAAAATGTATTGTAAACTTGAAGTCCAAAGGACATGTGTGGAATATGAAGAGTCATGTAAGTTGAAAAGTTATAGGAAGTCAAATAATGACGAGGGTAGATGAAGAGTCATAAGGAAGGTGAAACATCACTTCCTCATTGTAAAATTAAAGGACTTTTCACCTTGGCTCCTCCCACAAGGCAATAGAGAAATAAGCTAGTTCTTTTGAGGAGCAAGGAGTGGCTCCAACACTCCACTATTGGAGCTTGTGGTGTTCATTGTATACATGTGTCTTGGAAATTTTAATTAATATAATAAGCCCTATGGGCTAGCACGTTCTTCATGCATGTATTATGGATATTTGTAAGACTATTTTGTGAATTTTTGTAATTCATGTTTGCTTTCTTTTGTGTTAAACTAGTTGAACTATTTTGTTTATTTTGGTACTTATCATATAATTGAGAATGTGTTGTAATTTCTATTATTGGTGTCGCATCCTCGTAGACTATTCCACTAGATATTAGACAAATATTTCTTGTTACATTGTTTACAGTGACCATCACATCTTTGTAAACTATTTTGCTTGATGTTGCACGGATCCTTCTTATTCATGTGTGTCTCTACTAGGGTGGTACTACTAGCTATCTCTTAGAGGCTCACTTCTCCCCTCCATAGTGAAATAAATTTGACACACATATGATTGAACACTCACCAGGCACACCCCCTTGATTTTAGAAGGCACATTTTCACTCCTCTCTCTTGCTGGCAGCTTGAGCCAAGGCATATATTTAAGATAATTGACAACTTATCCATATTTTGGATGGGGCTCCTATCCCAAATAGTGTGAGGTCTAATTGGGACCACATATCAGGGAGACCCCTTGATGCAGGAGCATCCTTCTCAGAATATTATTGTTCATTTGATTGATTTAGGGGGTGATATTTTTAATTATTTTTAGGAATCTTGTATAGATTGAGTAAGAAATCTATGTGTGAGGTTTCTAGTTGTGAAATATTCTCAACTATGTGAAAATATCAGGGATAATTGATATGTGTATATCTCATAGAGATCTTAGGGATTACGGGATCCTTGAATAGGAATTAGTTGAGTGAATTATGGGAAAAATCATGGATTTAGTATAATCCATAATTGTGTAATTAATCTATAAATGTAAGTCTACGAGAAGAGTGAAAAACAGTGTTAGAGTGTTAGAGTGTTCCAGAGTGTTAGAGAGAGCTAAGTAGTGGAGAGAATAGATCAGAGCATGAGATGTTCTGAATATATATGTAAATACTATTATGAATGAAAGGAGTGTTGTGTTCAAAACTTGTTTCTACGTGATCTTTTATTATGTGATTTGATTTCATTGATTCTTTAAATTGTAGGCTGAATCCTCTGTTAAATATAGGAAATTGTGTGTGACATTAAAACCTTTAGTGGAGGCTGGCGTTTGAGGATCGTCTGGACAAAAGATTTAATTTGTTGATCCTCGATTGAAAGCGGACAAAGAGTGAATGAACTCAAAAATCATCATTGATCAGAGGATGGATCAATGATGATCTATTTGGAAGAAGATCAATGGTGTTCACTAGTGAATGTGGACGCACTTTAACACAAGAAACAGACTGATGACATTATAAAATCAAGTTAGTTGAGAAATCGATCGAGACTGTTGAAGTGATTCGATGGTCATCGCGTTCCAACAAGCGCAGATGATAATTCCAAAATCGGACGCGATAATTTATATAATTGAGTTAATAACTCTCTTAATCATGACTGTATGTTTGAAGGTGTCAAACTTGATGGTAATCACATCGGAATATGCATGAGATTTAATTTAAATTTCAGATGTGATACATTATGGACTATGATTTAATCCAGTTGAATTCTGGATCGATCATAGCCATTCATTATGAAGGGACGAGATCTGACGAATATCACTCCAGAAGATGCATGTTGGTTAGCATAAATTTTGGACGCGATAAGGTTTGAACTGGATTTTAATTTTATTTGGGTTCTAACTATAAACTCAAGAAATCGTGTTCATTCCGGAGGTGATTGGTAAAGTTGTATTGCAATTTTTTAGTTTTGTTGTGATTTTTCTATTTGGAATGCTTCCAATGTATACGTGTTTTGGAGAATTTGGTATCTACGGATACATACTAATTCCCTAGATAAGTAGTTATATCTAGAACAACAGTTTAAAGTGTTTTAGTCTTTTCCTATAAGCAATAGATAAGATGAGAAGATGTGAAGACCTACTTGTAGTTCCGCTTTCCTCTCATCACCCTTGTATTGATCCTGTCACTCCTTCCTATACTTAATACGCTTGAGAAGCACCTATAAAAACAACAGAAAACAAAGAATTGATCAAAGAACATTATCTATTGAATATAAGTGAAAGGAATCAGATACAATTCACACATATAAGAATTATGAAACAATACAAACATATGGGAGAAAGGTTCAAACACTTTATTAAATAGAAGAAGGAATTACAACCATTGGTGTCTAATTCAAAGCCATTCCTTTAGCTTGGATCCCATTCCACATCAAATCAAAAGCATGACAAATTTGTAGCATTACAATACTTGCTTCAAAGCCAAATCTCATAGCAACATTATCTCCTTACAATTCAACATAATCTAGCCCCTAATCACTTAGATGAGTGGTCAATTTATAGGAATATGAAGGAGGTTTTTTCATAATTGGTGGCATTGAATGGCCTTCCATACTTAGAATTAGTTCCATGGAGGAAGGTATGAGAGGATAGGGTGCACCTTAACTCATTCCTCATCCATTTTTGAGCTCATAGGAGTTGATAAGTGAGGGAACCTTCCAGATGACTCCAAAAGATAAGAATATTCCCCAAACCCTATGTGAATTTTGCTCAATCTCGCCCAGCGTAGGTGAAAGGAAGCTTAAGTGCTCTACAAAGCACCCTGGGAGTGGACTCAACTACTCTGCAGCGCACCTTTACAAGGGCTTACCTACGTTGGTCCTTCTAGAGGCTATTTCTGGATCTTCAAGTCATGAAACTGTCTGGGAAGGAGGCATTCAAAGGGGTGACTTGTTTAAGGCATGAAGCAACTAAAATTAGGGTTTGATGAGCCCTAAAACACTGATTTGGATGATGGGATCAATGTGCCCAAATGGATCTGTAACAACTTCCCCCTAAAGCATGAAGTTGGAAAAATTCCAATGTCGAATGAAATGCTTTACGATGTGATGAGGAGATATCGAAGTGGAAGGTAACTTGCATCAATTACAATACATATATCATGATTTTTTATTTTACATGAATTGCTAAGGGAATGCATACCCATGCTCAGCTTATAAACTTTCATTACATGTTCATAAACAGTCGTCTACGGATATAGACCCATGATCGGAATGACCATCAATGTAAAACCATTGTACATATGATTTAGTACTCCTGAAATCACAGCTCGGATGGATGAAACTAGATCTAGGGTCTTCTATCTTGTTCAATCGTTCACTCAAGTATGAGTCTAACCATGTGAATATGTGATCTAAAGTCAAACATTGGAAGACACCATCGGATTACCAACCAATGATGTAAGTTGTTAACAGATGCGAGAGAAACTGTCGATAATGATAATGATCCTCAAGGTACTGCAGTACATTCTACATGGTGTGAATGGATGATTTGATTTCGAACACCATACAAAGTCTTTCAGTCAAAGGCCATTGATTTCAACCTATCACTGGAAGTGAGAAACCTGTTATTAATGCAATCAAGCCTCAAGGTACTGGAAAGGTGTTTCTAAGTCAACTTTTTCGATAATTTGTTGATGTTGACAAGAAGCGACTCGTTACAGGAGGGCCTTGATGTATCCCACATCAACAACACGAAACGAGTGTAATGATTTTAGAGATGGAATTTGACTGACGACATAAGGTTCAGGAATGGCAGTCGTGAAAATGAAGGTTTATGTTATTGCAAAGGATGAATTTTGACTGAATGACTTCTCTTGAACATCTCGGCGACACTAAAATGAATTGGTATCATTGACCCAAAAAAAGTGATGGATGGTATGATAGACCAATGGTGTGATAACCATCAAGCTAATAACCCAACCCAGATAGTCACGGTGATGGAGTGAAAGTGTCATGTTTAAGAGCGACTTGCTATCATAAAGTGGTTTTCCCATTTTTCCCATTTTCCCTAGTCATTGCTGACTAGTACCTCTTTATTTTTATCAAGATTGAGGAGGATAACATATGCTTATTGTATAATTTCACCCTTCAACCGAATCCATCGCTATTTGATGTTTTAACGAGTCTAGCAAAGGTGAAACGCAGTCTTGTCTAGATGGACAAGTTTTTCACTATTTGATGTTATAACGAGTTTAACGACAAATATAACTCGGTCCTTTTCATGTTTAGAGAATTTGAAAAGGGAAAAAAAGAAGACTCCACAAGTTCATTTTCGTAAATTAATCTCTCAAGCCCAAAAAAGCATAAAATAATACAAGAGAGATATCATTTCCAATTCATTAATGAGCTGGAAAGGACAAGCACTCCGAAATCTTTTCATGTTTAGAGAGTATGAAAAGAGCTTAAAGAGGACTCCAAGGGGGTTCCTTTTTCATTTTTAACAGAGCTCGAAAATGAGATAAAAGTGTGCTTTGTGGTCAAAGATACAATTTACAATCGAGCACGTCAAATTCTGTAAGTCAATTGCAAAACCTCCTCAAAACACCACCAAATGGATTAAAAATAGTTGTTTCATAGGCAAAAAAATAGGCAAATACTAATGTTTACTCGATTAATGAACATGAAATAAACATAAAACAAGTTTTTACCATGACATTTTTACCATTTGTAACTTACCATTCAGTTGTGTGCTCTGAGTTAGTTTTCTGCCTTGATCCTCACCAGCTAATTATGAGAGATTCTGTGGACCATTTCTCAAGTTTTCTTGACTAGGTAGGAGCTAAACCTCTCTTATTTCTTTTCAAGTCATTATTTTGTCATTTCATGCAAGTTTTAGGGTTTTTTGGGGCCCCTGGGGTTTCATTTTTTCGCTCTGGATCAGCGCAGGATTTCACATCGAAAACTGCACTGAAGATCACCCAGATAGAACCCTGGATGCTCTACAGCACACTGTCTTTGTGCCTTGTCTGTGCTAGGCAAGTTTCCCAAGCTTAATTTAGTTGTTTGCTCCAAAATTTGTCCTGTTTTTTGCATGGAAAGGATCCTAATTAAGCTTATGATTGTGTTTCAGGCTTTCATCAGATCAGAATGTCGATTACATGGCGAGAAAGAGAGCACGAGGAACAAGACATGCTTTCCCTAAACAATCCTGGTATAGTTGAGGCTCTCAAAAACTACGGTTTACTCAAATACTTTAATTTGTCTGGAATGAGGCAACAAATAGAACTATTGTAGTTCCTTGTTCATGCATGGGATCCGACATATCAGACTTTTCACATTAGGGACAAGATGGTCCCTACTACCATCAATGATATTCACTTTCTTACAGGACTATCGAAGCGAGGTGCCCCATCTCAATTTCTGGATTTTCCTGTGGAGGTGAATCGGTGAGAGATTATATTAGACAGTTTTTTCAGCGAGGTACATAGCCTAGTAAGGATGGGAAAATAAACATTAGGGATGAAGGTGATTTTCCATTGAGAATGATCCTCTTCACAATCGCAAAATTGGCTAGCAGTGTGACACTACATCTGGCGAACAGATCTTATATGCAGTATGCACTGGAGTGTCTAGAGCCAAAAGTTTTCAACTAGTGTGAGGTTGTGCTTTCCTCACTGAAAGAACAACTGACCAAGGTAAAAAGTGGTAAGACGAAGAATTTATGCTATGGTTCGATCTTAATTGCTTTTACCTTAGAGAGAATCCCATTGATGCAACCACAGCATGTATCACTGGGTGTAGTTGGTCCTAGAGATCCACGTATGTAGAGGTGGGTCAAAATGATGGCTCAACATGCAGGTCAACCAACAATCATTTTTTTCACTGCATTTTTCAGTTGGCATGAGCGATAACACCTTGTCATCAAGGAGCATCCATACTCAGGGATGGATTTCCGTGGAGATCCAGATTTGATTCTACCAATTGGAGCACAATGGGGTGCTATGGGTAAGTTGTTTGACCAAAGTGTTTTTTGATTTTTCAAGTTTCTACATGTTTTTTTGTGTTTTTTAATGTTTCCAAGACTAAACTGAAATCACTCTTATGCATGCAGATGTGGGTATTGTTCAACCTGTGGGGCACTAATAGGTTGTAGGTGGGCCAACGCAGAGAAACATTGGGAGAGAAGTTCTCCAGGACTTAGATTTGGCCTAGACCTTAGCAGAGTTGCAGGATCACATAGAGGGATTAATCCTTGGTATTTCGAATGTTTGGATCGAGGAGTTACCTATGAGGCTACAGTGCCACACTATTTGTGTTCCTAGCAGCTGGGCGAGGCTTTTGTGCATGATAGCATAGGCTGTGACCTGTTACCATGAGAACAACTAGATCTACTTAGGATATTTGCATGCATTTTGAGCTTTTTGGGTCAGATGACCAAACATGTCTTGGACACAAATTTTGTAAAAACTTTTAAAACACCTATCTATTTTAATTTCAGAGTTTTCTATGGTTATATGAAATCCTATTCAATCGATGATGTGAATTGAAAATATTACTTTTACATGTGTATCAAATGTCTATTTAACACATAATTCGCTAGAGAATCAGTTAATGTGTTAAGATTTTTAGAAATATGTTGATATTGAATGTGTTAAAAACGTCTTTCCAAAATATGAACTTTAAGGAACATATGAAAAATTGTTAGATTTCGGACAGTATAAATGTTTTTTAGTTGAAGTACAATGAGTTGCGAGTCCAGCCTAAGGATGATTCGGCGAATGCCAAGTGAAATGGCATCAGAGAGTAGTTCAATCAACGCACTATACTCAGCGATATTTTTCATCGCTCAACTGATACAAATCCCTTGAAAACTCACTAACTCGTCGCTTGGAGTGAAAATAGCCCATGCTGCAGAAGACAAGTTCTGCATACTACGACTAGCACCATCGGCGTAACCAACAAAAGGTTTTGAAGACTCTGACATCTGCAACAAATGCAAAGCAGATTACTAACCAGATAAAAATCTCTAAAAGATACACACACACACATGCAATGAAAGCATATATACAGTGAGTTTTACTACACTTAATCAAGCATAGTAACGTTTGAGGTACTGTCCATTTCAGGGCTGCGACATGGGAATCCCATCATAATCTACTAACTTGTAGGCACCTTTTGCCAGAACACGCTTGAAAATATAAGGACCCATCCACATTAGTTCGAATTTCCCTACTCCAAGTTCATCATCTTCCTGATCATAAAGCAAGACCAGGTCTCCTTCTCAAAAGATACGAGGCTTGACATTTCTATCATATTGCACCTTAACGCATTTCTTATGCACTTCATTAGCCAATGGGGCATCACAACGAGTTTCATCCAGATGGATTAGTTCCAAGAAACGTGCTTATTCTTTAGATGTGTCAGGTAACAAGTCAATGTGAGTTTGAGCGATGAAATTTCGCATTGTATCGGTAAGATTGCTTCCAAGCCATACACCAACTAAAAGGGTGTGAATCCAGTTGCATTTCTCACCAAGGTTCAATATGCCCACAAGGCAGAGTACAGGATTAAGTGATAGTTTCGCTTATGAACCCCTATCATTCTCTGCAACATCCACTTCAGGACCTTGTTGATGGCCTCAACTTGTTCATTCTCTTGCAAGTAATAAGGGGTACAACTATCATGTGACAGTCCTAACTTAGCAGTCAACTCAGCCATCATGTGATTGCAAAAATGCGACCCGTGATTTGCAACTATGGCTTGTGGTACACCAAACAAGGCAACCACATGGTTAAAAAAGAAAAGAGCAGTTGTTTTTCCACTATTATTCAATGTTGGCATCGCCTCGGCCCATTTGGTAAAATAGTCAATGACGATTATAATATACCCATGCCCCCTAGCCGAGGTGGGGTTAAATGTCATAAATTCAATGCCCCATTTGGAAAATGGGCTAAAAACAATGACTATATGCAATGGTGCAAGTGGTAATCTAGTTTTTCAATCGTATATCTGGCATGCGTGAAAACTTCTGATAACAATAATACAATCTTTGAATATAGTTGCCCAGAAGTAACCAGCACGGAGAATTCTCTGCGCGGTTTCATATCTAAATAAATGTCCACCACAGGCACCTGAATGGAAATCATTCAATGCTTTCTAGGCTTCCTCGTGCGTGAGGTACCTCCATAAAATCTTATCAATACCACAACAGTTAAGAGTGTCGCCAATGATCAGATAATCTTTGGCTTGGTTTCGAATATGTCATTGTTGTGAGCGAGAGGTATCAGGCCAGAAAGTTTGGGCTTGGATATAGATCAGTATATCTCCGTACCACACGTCAGATGATGATATCGAAAACAAAGACTCATCCAAAATCGATTGTTCAGATGTTGAATCAATGGAGGTCGATGGAAGGTCGCAAAGTAACTCTGCGAAAAATAGAGATTTCTTTGATTTGGATTTGATGACCTCCAAATCAAATTCCTGCAAAATAACTATCCATTTTGAGTATTTCCCCCTAGCAATTGATGTGACAAAATTTATGTCATAGGGTTTCAATTCAAAATGAAATTTGTTTTACGGAGTAGGATGTAATGGTGAAATCTTTGAATAGCTTGCACAACTGCCACAGCCAATTTTTCGACATAAGAGTACTTACTTTCGGTATCGTTGAGATTATGGCTCAAGTAATAAATCAGATGTTCAATCCCATTTTCTTCCTGGACTAAAACCATGCCAATGTTTGTATCTACAGCGGCGAGATACAGGTAATAGTCATTTTGATAATTTGGAGAGTACATTAATGAAGCTCTAATCAAGGTATCTTTAAGAGCATCAAAGGAATCTTGCGCAACCTGATCCCAATGGAAGGGTATTTCCTTTTTCAAAATATGTGTAAAACCTTTAGCCAGCTCAGCATAATTAGGAATGAACCTCCTCAGAAAGTTTGCTTTCCCTTGCAGTCTCTGTAACTGTAAAATATTTGAAGGTGGAGGCAAATCAAGAATTTCCTAAACTTTTAATGCATCGAGTCAAATCCCCTCTCTAGACACTACAAATCCAAGCAATCGACTAGAACCAACACAAAACACACATTTTTGTGGATTGAGTCGTATCTTGTACTATCGGCACCATAAAAATATTGCTCTCAAATGTTGTGGGTGATCAATCTGCTTTCGTGAATGAGCAAGTACCCTTGGAAGAACCTTAGCAATGAGGAATTCTCTGCACATTCTCGTCAGCTTTGATGTGGTCTCCCTTTATACTTGCATCCCTATAAAGGAGGCCTTGGAGGTGATCTTTCGCCTAACAGATCCTGATACTGTGCATCTGGTGGAGATCTGTCTCACTTCAACTTTCTTCTGTTTCGAGGGTGAGTTCTTTGAACAGACTTGTGGTGTTGCCATGGGTTCCCCTATTTCCCCTATTGTTGCAAATCTTCTTATGGAATATTTCGAAGCCAAAGATTTAGCCTCGGCTCGTCTCCTTCCTAAGCTTTGGAAAAGGTATGTAGATGACACTAATGTCATCTGGCCCCATGGCCCTGAGGAGCTAGAACACTTCTTTAATCACCTCAACAGCCAATCCTCTGCCATTAAGTTCACCATGGAAAAAGAGGTCAATGGTTGCCTCCCTTTCCTAGATATTCTTATATCCAAGAATAAGGATGGCTATCTCTCACACTCTGTGTTTCGAAAGAAAATGCATACTGAGCAGTATATTCATGCAGATTCCCATCATTTCCCTACTCAGAAGATGGGTGTTCTTAACACCCTCGCTACTCGTGCCCTTAGGATTTCTGATAGTGAGAGCTTTGATAAGGAGAGATCCCATCTCCTTGATGTCTTTGTGGAAAATGGATATAGCAGGCACCTAGGTCGGAAGGCTTTCCATAAAGCCTCTGAAAATGCGTTAATTAAGAAAGAGCCTAAATAGTGCCATCTAGGTGTACATCTTCCCTATGTCCAAGGAACCACGGACAAGATTGCTCGAATCCTTAAGAGGTATGAGATTCCCTCAACCTTTAGGCCCCTCAACACCATCCGCAATTCCCTCCGATCGGTGAAAGATCCCATTAACCCTAAGGACATGAAGGGTGTCTACTTGATCCCTTGTTCTTGTGGGACCCCCTATATTGGGGAAACAGGGTGCTCCATCCATCAGAGGATCAACGAACATGCAGCCGACCTAAGACATGGGAGATCCAAGTCTTCAGCATTGGCAGAGCATGTTGAAAAGACCAAGCATCAGGTGTGTATAGAGGAGGCCAAGGTTGTCGCCAAAGTTGCTCAGTTCCATCATCGTAAATTCAGGGAAGCTATTGAGATTGAAAGAAGGCCAATCAATCTCAATAGAGATGACGGCTGGAAGATCAGTAGATGTTGGATCCCTGCCCTTTCTTCCTAGTCTTTCTCTTCCTCCCTCCTTTTTCATCGTCTTTGCTTTCGTTAGGGTTTGTCCTTATTGTCCTTCTCCTTCTTTTTATGTTAGGCGCTCTTGCTTTTTTCTTCTTCCTGATAGATATTAATTTGATCATAACTATTATATAAATATGATCGTAACTATTATATATTATTATTAATTGATTAATTTATTTAATTTTTTTTTTTTATTATTATTATTATTATTATTATTATTATTATTATTATTATTATATATATATATATTCTCGTTCTTAATTAGTTTTATTCAGTTTTAGTTTTAGTTACCTATCCATCTTATTTTAGCATATTAGGACTATATAATTACTATAACCATCTATCACCTTAAATTACCTTATAAATATATTTATCAAAGTAAGGTCCTTTATCTAACTAATTTCCTTTAAATTTATATAAAATTTTAACCAACCAATAAGTTATCACCATATAAAATTATTTTTTTAAAAGTTTCTAGTTATTTATATTTTGACCTTTCCCCCTTAATTTTACTTTTCAACTAACTTTTCTTATTATATTTATATATAGTTATTATAACTAGCTACCATATATATATATATATATATATATATATAAAGTCAGGTCCTTAATCTAACAAATTCTCATATAATTCACTATTCTTATTAAACTAATAACATAATCAATATATATAATTATTTATTTTATTTAATCTAAATAACTCCCATTAATTATCATTTTGACTTTTTGACTGCAGTCCCTAAGTCAAAATTAGTCGTTGGTTAAGATAGTCGTTGGAGGCTCTGCTCAGACTATTTAGCATGCATAGTTGGATCTGTTTCTTCAACTTGTCCTGACAATGAGCCACACTGGTTGGTTCGAAACGCATCGACAAATGTCTCTCTTTATTTTATTTACGCCGAAGTTCTACTTATAAATAATATGGATCACAGAAGCCTCAATTCAACAATTGATTCCCTGCACGGTAAATCCATTGCATCGAAGGTTCATCATTTTGAACAGGGACGCTTGCAGGTCTCGAAGTTGAAGACAGATCTAGCTTTTCTGAAAAGATGCAGAGATTCCATGGTTATCCCGGTCTTCGCTCGGATCAGCCATCGCCTCCACACTCCTTCTAACCATGGGGTGTTCGTAAAGGCCAATATAGCGCTTTTAAGGTCTGAAATTATTAGGGTCAAAAGAGACCTCTGCCGATTCTCTCAAGATCTTCTACGGTTGCACTTGGAACTTTCGAACTTGATCTCCCCCTCCCTATGGTCTAGAATAGATGCAGGCTCTGCATTAAAATCATTGCGCTTGGAGGAGATCAGGGGACAGAAGCAAGCGGCCAAATTCCAGATTTTATCTCAGAAATCTACGAGAGGTGAATCGGTATATGATGCTTCCCGGAGCCGCATTTCAGCTGGCCAAATTTCGGCCCTCCGCTCTTGGGTTTCTTCCATTCCTTTGTTCGGTTCTCTCTCCTCACCCGTAGCAATTCCCAAGATCTCTGGGGAGTGCTCGGTTGGACCTGCGCCTCTTCCTAGGCAGCTGGGCATCTCGTTATCCTCTCCTTCTGTTTGCGGTCATGGGCCTTCCCCATCTTTTGTTTGTGCAGAAGTTTCTGGTGGTTCTCCCGTGGCTTATCCCCTTGCTTCTACTGATCAGCCTGTCATCCAGAGATCTGACACGTCTGAGCTTCCTCATTCGACTGCTCAGGTTTAGTTGACAGCTAATAGGTTAGTCGGCGCTTTGGTTCCTGAGTTCGCGGCTTCGTCAGGCTCTCCTATTGAACTTAGACGCAGTTGTGAGATTTCGGACCAGAGTGATGGTTCTGTCACTCCCTCACACGGTCAAGATATATTACAGAACTTTGCACGTTTGTCCCCGATTCATCCTACGTGCAGCTGCTCGAGCAACTGATGTAGTGATGCTGTTGATCAGGGAAATAGTTCTGTTTTACATCAGCGTGATCTGCTCGACTCGTTTGACCCGAATAATGGCGCGGTGGATAAAAAGGATGATGGATCGTAGGTTCATTGTTTACTTCAGGACCGGACTTGTGTTGTTTCTGACCGGGTAGGAGGTTCGATCTCAGCTTCTTTTGAGCCTGATCTACCTCAATTATCCGCGTGCCAATGGCAGTCAGTCAGCAAAGATTGGTCTAGCGTGAACGGTCTGAGCCCCTTGACTTTTTATAATAGCCATTATAATAATAAAATTGATTGTATTATCAATAATAATAATTCGCATAAGGTTAATAATAATAGTTATAATATTATTAATAATCATTTATACAAATGTAATATTACCCAAGAGAATAGTAATGATGGTATGGATAATAATTGTTCCATGAGTAATAATAACAATTATAATAGTATTAATAACCATAGTAATGATATTAATAATAATAATTCTTATAATAATAAGATTAATAATTTATATAATAAGAATAATAATAATAGCATTGTAGATAATTTTTGTTCTAATAATAATAACTATAATAATATCAATTTATATGATAATAATAATAATTTACCCCATGATGACAAGGAATTTCTTAGCATTAACAACCATGATTCTGGCATCAAAAACAATAAGGTTTTTGGTGTGAATCCTATTACTATTCCCCCTTCTTCCAGGAATAATAAAGTTATTAACCTATCTAGCTTCTCTTTCTCCCCTTCTGTTTTTAGCCTTTTAAGCAAGGGTTTAAACTTTGCCCTTGCCCCTAGAAATATCCCAGTGGATGACATTATTTGCGACGTGGAGTATGGGATTAGAGATCTTCCGAATAAGATCAAGGATACTATTAGGCAGGATTGTGCTGTCATCCTTAGAAAGGATAAGCCCCCTCGGAAGAACCTTAGCAATGAGGAATTCTCTGCCCTAAAATCCTTGAATCAAAACAAATATATTGTCGTTCTGAAGGCAGACAAAGGAGGAGCTATGGTCATCCTTAACAAGGATGATTGCTGTAGGAAGATGTTAGATCATCTTCACAATAATGGCAGTTATAAAAAACTGCCCAAGAACCCTCTGAAGAAGATTTCTAGGACAGTGGCTCTCGCCATCAAATCGAATAACTCGGTGAGTTCCTTGTGCCACAAGCTCATTGAAAGCAATCCCATTGCTCCTAGGATCTATGGGTTACCGAAGATTCACAAGGAAGGGGCTCCTCTGAGGCCTATCGTCAACACCATTGGTGGTCCAACCTATCTTCTGGCTAAGTTCCTTGCCCTCAAACTTAAGCCCCTGGTTGGCCGCACTGATTCCTTCGTGAAAGACTCTGCATCCTTCGTTAAGGAGCTTAAGGATATTAAGCTTAACTTTGAGGACATTCTCGTCAGCTTTGATGTGGTCTCCCTTTATACTTGCATCCCTATAAAGGAGGCCTTGGAGGTGATCTTTCGCCTAACATATCCCGATAATGCGCATCTGGTGGAGATCTGTCTCACTTCCACTTTCTTCTGTTTCGAGGGTGAGTTCTTTGAACAGACTTGTGGTGTTTCCATGGGTTCCCCTCTTTCCCCTATTGTTGCAAATATTTTTATGGAAGATTTCGAAGCCAAAGATTTAGCCTCAGCTCGTCTCCTTCCCAAGCTTTGGAAAAGGTATGTAGATGACACTAATGTCATCTGGCCCCATGGCCCTGAGGAGCTGGAACACTTCTTTAATAACCTCAACAGCCAGTCCTCTGCCATTAAGTTCACCATGGAAAAAGAGGTCAATGGTTGCCTCCCTTTCCTAGATATTCTTATATCCAAGAATAAGGATGGCTATCCCTCCCACTCTGTGTTCCGAAAGAAAACGCATACTGAGCAGTATCTTCATGCAGATTCCCATCATTTCCCTGCTCAGAAGATGGGTGTTCTTAACACCCTCACTACTCGTGCCCTTAGGATTTCTGATAGTGAGAGCTTTGATAAGGAGAGATCCCATCTCCTTGATGCCTTTGTGGAAAATGGATATAGCAGGCACCTAGGTCGGAAGGCTTTCCATAAAGCCTCTGAAAATGCGTTAATTAAGAAAGAGCCTAAAGAGCATCGTCTAGGTGTACATCTTCCCTATGTCCAAGGAACCACGGACAAGATTGCTCGAATCCTTAAGAGGTATGAGATTCCCTCAACCTTTAGGCCCATCAACACCATCCGCAATTCCCTCCGATCGGTGAAAGATCCCATTAACCCTAAGGACATGAAGGGTGTCTACTTGATCCCTTGTTCTTGTGGGACCCCCTATATTGGGGAAATAGGGCGCTCCATCCATCAGAGGATCAGCAAACATGCAGCCGACCTAAGACATGGGAGATCCAAGTCTTCAGCATTGGCAGAGCATGTTGAAAAGACCAAGCATCAGGTGTGTATAGAGGAGGCCAAGGTTGTCGCCAAAGTTGCTCAGTTCCATCATCGTAAATTCAGGGAAGCTATTGAGATTGAAAGAAGGCCAATCAATCTCAATAGAGATGACGGCTGGAAGATCAGTAGATGTTGGATCCCTGCCCTTTCTTCCTAGTCTTTCTCTTCCTCCCTCCTTTTTCATCGTCTTTGCTTTCGTTAGGGTTTGTCCTTATTGTCCTTCTCCTTCTTTTTATGTTAGGCGCTCTTGCTTTTTTCTTCTTCCTGATAGATATTAATTTGATCATAACTATTATATATTATTATTAATTTATTAATTTATTTTATTTTTTTTTTTTTTTTTTTTATATATATATATATATATATATATATATATATATATATATATATATATATATTCTCGTTCTTAATTAGTTTTATTCAATTTTAGTTTTAGTTAGCTATCCATCTTATTTTATCATATTAGGAATATATAATTACTATAACCATCTATCACCTTAAATTACCTTATAAATATATTTATCAAAGTAAGGTCCTTTATCTAACTAATTTCCTTTAAATTTATATAAAATTTTAACCAACCAATAAGTTATCACCATATAAAATTATTTTTTAAAAAGTTTCTAGTTATTTATATTTTGACCTTTCCCCCTTAATTTTACTTTTCAAATAACTTTTGTTATTTTATTTATATATATATTTATATATAGTTATTATAATTAACAACCATATATTTATATATATATATATATATATATAAGTCAGGTCCTTAATCTAACTAATTCCCATATAAGTCACTATTCTTATTAAACTAATAAGATAATCAATATATATAATTATTTATTTTATTTAATCTAAATAACTCCCATTAATTATCATTTTGACTTTTTGACTGCAGTCCCTAAGTCAAAATTAGTCGTTGGTTAAGA
Organism: Pinus tabuliformis; assembly: GCA_031772625.1. Taxonomy (NCBI): domain Eukaryota; kingdom Viridiplantae; phylum Streptophyta; class Pinopsida; order Pinales; family Pinaceae; genus Pinus; species Pinus tabuliformis. The sequence continues at coordinate 778,438,717 of CM062805.1, forward strand.
TAGCCGTTGGAGGCTCTGCTCAGACTATTTAGCATGCATAGCTGGATCTATTTCTTCAACTTGTCCTGACAATGAGCCACACTGGTTGGTTCAAAACGCGTCGACAAATGTCTCTCTTTATGTGATTTACGCCGAAGTTCTACTTATAGATGAATAGTTCGTCGACATTTTGACGAAGCCCTTGGGAAAGGTCAAATTCTTGACTTTCCAAGAACGACTTGGTGTCGTTCAAAGCCCCTCTTATGAGGGTCGAGTATGATGTATTGAGCTCTGGGAGCTCCAGGGGGGCGCAAGGTACTTCTTGGAGTGGCATGCGACAAGAAGGAGACTCACCATCCCTTGGTGGTGCACTATGTACAAGGTGAAAGGTTCAACCTTCCCTTGTGACAACCCGTGGCGACTGTGGAATAGGATTATTAGTTCTCATGTTGGCCAAGATGATTAGTTCCCCTGTGGGCTAGGATGATTAGTTCTTTGTGGCAACTATGGAATAGGATGATTAGTTCTCCTGTGGGCCAGGATGATTCGTTCTCCTATGGCGACTATTGGACAGGATGATTCATACTCCTATGGACAAGATGATTAGTTCTCCTGTCGAGGTATCCTACCCATGCAGTCTGGGACTCATGGGAAGTATCTCTCATCTGATCAATGAGTAGGGAAATGGGATTAGGGACCATTAGTAGTACTATCGATGGATGCATCATTGTATCTACCATACTCCCTATGCTAGGATGAGCTCCATTGATCTGGGATCAATGATACTAATCTAGGATCAGTGAGAGTGGTATGACAAACTCTGCGACTGACTTCGGGTCAGTGGAATATGGTATGATACATCCTCGATCATTTCTTCTTCTTCATAGTTTGAGCAGAGCAGAATAGAGCAGAGTAAAACAGGGCCAAGCAGTGCAGGGTAGTGCATTTGATGGCTTGGATAGTAGCGCCGGTCAAACGGATTCCATATGGAATTCTCCCTAGTTGAGAGGGAGTGTAAAATTGGCAACTAGGGCCAAACTCCATGTGGGTCACATCATTTATGGAAGCTGATATTTTTCCTAGATTCCTATTATCGAGAGGTGTAGGATTGATCTAAAGATCATCTGATTCTGACAAGTATTTATGGAGATATGAATTTATTTGTATTTACTTGATAAATTGTCAAGGTCGGCCAACAGTTAAATGTGTGGCACACATTCCTAGTGAATCATATAAATACAAGAGAGGTTGATTGATTTTCTCATCATCTCATCTCACTCATTCTTCTCTCTGTCTCTCCTTAGCTTTGGGTTTTACAAGGAGCAGCTCACACGTGAGAAGAAGGAGAGCAGCTCACGCGTGAGAAGAAGGAGGAGGCATTAGGGAAAGGATGATGTTGAAAGGAGGACGCAAAAGCTGCTGAAGGTCTCTTTGACCTGCATTGACCAAGCATTGACTCATCAAGGATGCGGTTTTGGTGTGGCTGTCTCTCCTAGGTAGGCTGCAGATTTTGGCACAAAAATTGATGCAATATGTCCACAGGTTTGACCAACGTTGACTGCCCTAGTTTTGGGTAGCGGGTTGACTTCAATCAACAATATTTTGATTATGTTTTTGGGGTTGTTCAAGGGTTGTTTCTTCAGGCTCTTTGAGGGCTAGTTGACCAGAAATTGACCAAGCATATTGGAGGTCAATTTCAACTCATTTGACCAAGTTTGACTTTGTTGATCTAGGGTTTGCTGCTGCTGATATAAAATTATAGAATTTTGATTTTGTACTATTTCTCTCTATTGAACTATTGAAGATAAAAGAAGATTTGATCAAAGGGTTTCCCCGCATTGGGGTTTGTGCCTGGCTAGCCGCCACATCTTGTTTCTCTTGTCTTGCTTGTTTTCTCCCACATTGGGGTTTGTGCCTGGCTAGCCGCCACATCTTGTTTCTCTTGTCTTGCTTGTTTTCTGTTGATCGTTTAATGTTCTATCTGCACTTTACTTAATTTATATGTAATTTCTAATATGTGGCTAATAAGAAGAAAAGAAGTAAACTGCTCTAAGCATAGAACATACCATAATTTAACATTGTGGCTAGATTGATCCTTGATTTCAATCACCGGAAAGGAATAATCATTTTCAAAGAAATAACATACACATGATTCCTTTCCCTTGAGTTTGTTAATAATGATAATAACCCAAGGTATTGTACATAGATAGTTGTACATATATTAACTTAGGCTAGATCAAGCTTAAGTTAATATTAGGGTAAGGGTAACTGGAGACCCATTGAACTAGTTAGGATTGCCATTTCAATGGAAAGGAGTCTAATTGGGACTCTAACCGAGGAATTCTTCCCATTTTGAGCCAGGACATTTTCAAGCATAACCAAGATCCAAGTCATCCTTCCAACATGTCACCTTGGTTCTCAGAACGAAGGACCCAACAAGAACTGACCATAATCCATTAACTTGTCCCTGAGTCAATCCTTTGTCAGTGATATCGGTGTAGTTGATGCAACTGGTACTCCTCCCTGCATTGCTTCTCCTTGGTTGGTTCCTTCAAACGAAGGACCCAACAAGAGGTGATTTCTTAATTCAATTACTTCTTTCAGGAACAATGCAATTTAGACCATGAATTGATGTGTAATGTACGAGGGAGTTTCACAGTCATACTCATAGTTACATTCTGCCTATGGATAATATGGTTACTACCAAGTGGGGAACCTTCTGTGAACAATGAGAATGCTAAGTGTACATTAATATGAGTATTGGTTTGGTTCAGAAGCCTTACGAATCTGATTAGATCTTAAATAAGGACTCTTTATGATCTACGAAAGTAAGCTCAAGAATTGATACCAAGGAGAGATATCAAAAACAAGCAATCTCCATAGCTTTTAATGAATCATGCTGGTTGTTGCTCAGGATTCCTCATCCACCTTGTGGTGAATTGTGACTAAAAAAAAGATATAACAAATGAATTAATATCTATGAATGAAAAATGTAAAAGCTTAAGAATGATTTCTTAAGTAGTTGGAACATGCAAGCAACTTCAATGGGGCTATGGATGCTCACTAGCAACAGGGTTACACCGTAAACTTATTTTTAATGCTTGATCTTTTAATTTCCTAAAGTATTATTATTTTTGCAACATTAGAGTTCAATTTAATATGAAAGCCCGTAGTGAAAAGTATATCCTTTTGGTTCATTCTCAAGCTAAAACCAAATTGAGAAAACAAAAGTCACGTAACTTATCATTCCAAAGCTCCAAGTAGTGGTACCCGCATGGTAGGAATAAATATTACAGGCATGCCAATCACATGTGATGTGTAACAAATTCTCTAATGATTTTAAGAGTTTTAAGGATCCTACTTGTGTTCACCAATTATTGTAGCTACTACAACAAACCTGCTCACTCTGTCCTAGTACCTTAAGCCTAGAATAATTAAGGGGCCCACCTATTTAATCAACCTTGAAGTTTCCTTGCAAATCCTAACTTAAACCTAAAATATGTGATAAACCTTTTAATGGCTTGAGATAGTGGAGGAGGGCTTACCAACCAAATCTAACCTTGATGGCCGATCCAGAAGAAAAGTTAGTCCTAACACTAATCTAGCAGCACAATGATATCCCTTAACCCGTCAACTTATTTACATGACTTTAAGATAAGGAGTTGATATAATTTTATTTTCAAGTTTTGGGTTGCCTAAGGAAGAGTAGTGCTCCATTTTGCAATTTTCTAACGCTATAGTGCCCTCTCATCCATCAACCCAGTGCCATTGCCTCAACCTTGATGTCTCAACTTAGTTTTCTTCCTATTAGCTTCTATGTAGTACACTACTGAGCCTTTTCCCAACACTATAGTATCTCATTATCCCTTAGACCAACACAACACTCTTAGGGAAAGCCTATACTTGAGTCTCTCTCTAAAAAAAAATATTGTAAGGTAGCCATAGTGCGCTCTTGAACATCAATTCAACACCATAGTGCCCTCTTGAGCCTCAAGATAATGATACACTCTCAAACTTGGCTTTTAGACTTGTTTTTTTCTCCTTTTCTTCCTTTATAGCACTCCATTGAGCCTTTTTCAAGAACCATAGTTCCCTACTATCCCTCAACATAACTTTGCAACCCCATAAAAGAACTTTAAGACTTGATTTTTGGCCTTCCTCTCTCCCAGTGTTGCTCCACTAAGCCTCAATGGAGTGTTATCATTGGGCTTCTTATGAATGCTACAACACTCACTTGAGCTTCATGAAAGAGTTAAAATAACTCTCAAGTTTTTTCTCATTTTCAAAGACTTTTCTCGATCTTTTCTTAGGTGGAACTAAGTTAACAAAGTAAAGAAAGGCGAGTGAAAAGAGGAAATTACTCAAATAGTTGAGGCACGAGGCTCAATAAATATCTATAAAGGAGAATAATAGCACCCCATCCTCTTCACATTGACTAGTTACTATTCTCTAGAGGGTAAAGTGTTCTATTGGCAGAGTTTTTCATCTTAGCCCTCCCAATCATCATTAGTTTCAGCTAGCTCAGCCAAGGTAAGTGATCTTTTACACTTGTTCAACTTCGATTTTATCTTTTATGGTCTTTTTTTATGCAATTATTTACCCAACAATTATTTAATTTACATGATATCATATCTTTGCTTCATATTAAACCAAATGAATGAGTTATAGGTGGATTTTAATGATGTCTGGACCATGTTAAGTTGATTACTCTTCATCCCTTGCTCTTCCAATGATTCAATGAACATTTTTCATATCATACAACTCATGCAAAAGAGGGAAAAACCCTCAACTTGACTCTAACTACATACCTATAGTGTAAAAAAATACATTGAATCCCTATCTAGCTACATCTATGACTTTCTCTTGCTCAAATCAACCTCAAGGTTGCACTGAACATGGCCAACACTTGATTATCATTTTTTTTTTTCTTATATAGCAGTATCTCATAGCTAAAATCCATGTAAATACTTTTCCATGGTATAAAAACTCTAAGTTGTTGCTTTTATTTAATCTTCTAGGGTTTCCTTGATAGAGCACCTAAGGTTTTAGATTCTAAGTTATTCTCATGGTGTCAACCTAGATTTTTAGTTAAAATTTTGAACACCACTTTGTTTCTCAAAGCCACATATGTAAGAAAATATTTCTTCTTCGGAAATTCTAGTTTGTGTCCCTCTACCTCAATGAGTTTCTTCATGGGAAGACACATAACCATCTTGGCCAAAATTGTGAATCTGGAAATCTTTCCTTTTCCTCACTGATGAAACCAACTTTTTGTCTTAAACCTAGCTAGCCTTGAAACCTAGTTTCCTCATTCCTTGATAGTTTGTGTTATAAGATAATCTATATAATGGTTTTTTTTTTCATTTATTGCACTTATAGGAAAATCATGTCCAAGAAATGATCTTTCAATGCTCTATTAGTTGAGTCATCTGATGAAGAAGAACCTATCAATTCCTCTAGGTTGGAGTTCTAGGACATTTTGTGTTTCATTGAAAAAATCACCACATATACCTAGTCAAAGATACAAGGTTCTTTCAAAGAGAAAATCCAATTGCAGATGATCCAAATTCATAAATTTACAAGATTGTAAAGAGATCTTGACTACCAAATCTAACTGCCTATCCATCTAAATTTCCATGTGTTGAAGGTGTTGAATGCCCAGTGAAGCATGCAGATCCAAAAGAAGCTATGACCATAGATAGTCATACCCATTGATTTTTTCAATGCCTCTTCCATTGATATGTACTACAAGATTCCTAAGGAAGAAGTGTGATTGGATGAATATTGGTTAATGAAATTTAGAATTGTTCTCATGGAATTACTCAAGAAATGGTGTAAAGCAATGGAAAACAAGGAGTATCATATGAATATGTTGAAAACCCCCTTTTCTATTGGTGGCTACTATGTTTTGTTGACCTTATGGTTGGCCCAATGCAGACACATTCTCAAAATGTTGGGTTCCCCTCATGAACACGATGTTGATTGAAGGTAGAATTTTCATTTGGTTAGATATATTGTTAGGCTCTCTACAAGACAATATTCAACAATATTAGAACCCTGAAGAAGGCCAACAACCTTAATTTTTAATAGCCTCTTATATTTTGGACAAATGCCATGCCAAAATTCCCCTCCCAACCATGAACTAGAGATGGACCATTCAGAAGGAGCATATCCACATTTACTATAAAATCATCTGGAAGATCATTATATACCAACTCATGCATAGATATTTCCAGAGTTATTGGTGCCCTTATATGAAATTATGTTTAATGAGGCTACCCCTTGTATGCTAGAAAGAGCCAGATAGGTAGTGCCTCCAGTTGATGATTGGTTTGTAAAACCAGATGACATTTACATCAAAATATTTGGAGCAATGAAAACTCCCCACCTATTTCCTAGATTTGTAACTGATAGGAAAGTACTACAACAAATAGCCCATCAAGTTTATATAGGGGTAGGTGGATCTATATTAAGGATCAATAAACATCCCTAGACTCACGTCCCTATCCACCTAGGAGCAAATGAATTGAAGGACATTAAGAGGGAAAAGGAAACTTTTTTGGCTTTGAAAATTTTCCGTTTTGGGGATCTGGCATATCACAAGTATGATCCAAGATCCACAATGAAAGATCATTCTAGATCATGAAACTATAGGTGGGAATATCATTCATATACCTGGGTATAGGAAGAGATGCAAAAGAATGATTTAAATTTCATAGAAGTCATCTCAAGAATACGCCACAATCCTACCCACGAAAAATAAAAAAAGGTATAGGAAAAGGTAGAAGCATCTTCCCATGAACATGCAACTCAGAAAGAAACAAATCAAAAGGATCAAGAAGAAAAGTTGACAAAAGAGAAAAAAAAGGTAGCTTAGGTCACACAAGAAGCTGCCACAATAGCTCGAGGGCTTGATAAAAAAGAATAGGAAGAAGAATAAATGAGAAGAGAAAGGGAAAAAATAAGGAAAGTTGAGGAAGATAAAAAGGTAGAGGAAATCATAAAGGTTGAATAAGAAAGGAAAATAAAAGAAGAAGAGAAAAAAAGACTACAAGATGAGGTAGAATTTAAAACAAGAGAAGAAGAGGCTTTCCAAGCATAGCAAGAAGACCAAAGTTGGAAGCTTAACGAAATTCAACTACAACGGATATTGACCCAGTATACCTAGTAGTTCCAGAAATCATAGGAGGCCACCTACCTGTGATAAAATTGGGCATCACACCCACATAGAGGAAAAATTTGGTCAACTTGAACAAGTTCATGTTCGATCATAACCTAAAAAAGATTGTGGAACACATGAAAAATAATATGTCACACCACATATGTCACCATTAAAAAATTACAACTAAGAGGCCCATAATTCTTGACACAACGAAAGGTCATACTATCATGGCCTCAACAGGTACAACATTCTCTCAAGCTACTTAGATAAATGTGTAGGATATTCTAGAACATATGAAGAAAAATGATGCATAGATAGTTGAGTTTGAACAATAGGTCAAATTTCTGAAAGCAGAAACAAAGTCAATAAAACAAGCAAGCATCACGGTAGAGGATTATAGGGCATGCACCTGTTATACAAAATATACAATTGCGGACAAAAGTGTCTTCCCTAGGCCAAGTGGACTAACCTAGAACAACATAAAGAAAAGGGCACAATGTATTCCTTAAAGTAATCGAATGTTGGAATGAGGCCTACCAAGAATTTGTCACAAGCTTCACTCCTTCCTCAACTTGTATGCTCCAATCCTAGCTGCGATCGCTATCATTAGAACCTACACAATCAAACAAAACAAGCCAAATATCTATTACATCTATGTAGCATAATCCAATCACTTCATTCAATAGATCAACATGGTATTGAAATACATGAAATCATAACATCATATATAGGAAAATAGTCTACTCTTTTTATTAATATAAATGGAGAGAGTTACAACCAAAAATAGGAGTTTCTCTTGTAGAAGAGCTCCCCGAGTTGACTTATCCTTTCCTTGCCACAAAGTATGCCTCTATGTCACCCTAATTCATGGAATAATGACTCTCAAAGCAGCAACATGAGAGTAGAACCAATCTCCAAAAGCCAACCCCTTACCCATGGATGGTTATAAATATATAGATGAGGGAGGTAGTTCATGAATTCTTATCCATTTACCAATCTAGGCTTGAGATCCACTTGGGATGGGAGGATGAGATCAAGGCATAAGAGGTGAAAACTTCAAGGTAGGATAAGATAGGATTTGAGACTCTTATCTAAGGTAAATGGTTGAAACAACCTCAGGAAGCTTCTAGAAGAGAAAGCTTCAGGATTCTTTTTATTTTTCCCAAACTTCTAGAATCAGTGCACCCCTAAGACTAAGAAACCTACTAGTGATCAGCGTAAGTGCAAAGAGGGTCAACCTAGCAGTCAACACTGGTCCCTAAAGGGCCAGGGTGTGTTGGGCCTTAAAATATTGGAAACTCAGCAATCATGAACAAAAACTCAGGGATTTAGCAGAGTCATTCTTAATGATTTGTGTAGGGATGATGACCATATGTTGAAAGGATGTGAATTGGTCCCATTTGAAGGTATATTGACCAGAAGTGACAACATGGCCTATAACGGATTCCCCCCTAAATCACAATGTCAGAAATTACAATTGAGGACTCAAGTGCTTTACCTCGTGATAAGTCGAGATCAAGAACAATCGGTGAGATCGTCGTCTATTACAATACATTTACATCATGATATCTTTGTTGAGGGAATCATACCAATGCTCAACACATAAGCTAACATTACATGTACAATGACCAAAAGACATGTGATCTAAAATGAGGACCTAAAGGCTTCTTGTCAATCAACAAGAACCTCTCCCACTCCAAAGCTTAAACAATTTCCAAGATCTATGCTTATGATTGATAATTTGCAGAATTAAAAGAACTTGAAATAGGTGTATGCTTGTGTTTGCCTTTAACTGCTTAATTGCCTTAAGTTTATTTGCTTAAACTAATATATAAACACACATAATAGTAAATGCAGAAAATAAAAATAAAAACCATAAAGACAACAAGTTTAATTAGGAGTTCACCCTGATATCTTGGGCTACGTCTCCATGAGCTCTAGTCAACTGAACTAGGCTCTTTGGGATTACGGTAAACTTCTTTTACAAGTTCCACACTCAACTCCATTGGTTTACAACTGAACTTATGGGTTTAGAATACCATCTTATCCCACTAGTTGTCCATACTCTGTAGTCAGATCTAGGCTTCTTTGGACTAGATTCCTTCAATCAATGCTCTAGGCTATCTTGAGCTCCTCACTTGCACCAACTCCCTCAGAATTCTTTTACTATCTCTGGAATTCCTTCTTCTATCTTCAGCATGCATTAGACTCCAGCAATAGCTTGATCATTTGATCTCTTTGCTGCTATGAAACTTCATTACAGCCTCATGGCTCTTAGAAGTCTGTTTTGAGCTCTCTGGCTCTGCAACTCTACCTCCAACCTCTGGCGGCTCTGCCTCTATCAAGCCTCCAACCTTTGGTGGCTCTCTGCGAATCCTCGGCTCTACAGCTCTCTGGATTTGCAACTCTGTTGTGCTCAAGCTCTCTGGCTCTGTAACTCTGCTACACCTAGCTCTCTGAGGAATCACCCCTTTGCCATCACCCCCAACCTCTGGTGGCTTCTCTGGCTTTCTCTGGAACTGTGGCTCTGCCTCCAACCTCTAGGAGCTCTGACTCTATTAAGTCTCCAACCTCTGGTGGCTTTTTACCCAGCTATGAGCTCCCTCAAGGGAGACCTGCTTCTTCGCTTGGCTCTAGCCTTTGAAGAATCCTCTGACTCTGCAGCTTCCATCCATTCCTCTGTCCCCAATCATGAGGAATCATTCCTTTCTGTAGCTCTACATCTCTTCGACTGGCCCTCTAGCTCACTGGCTCTGTGGCTCTGCACTTGGCCCTCTGGCTCACTGGCTCTATGGCTCTGCGCCTTCTATAATGCATTCCTGTTACAAAATCCCCACTTACAGCGTGGCACAGGTGTGAGAGATTGTTTCAAATGGAAATGAACCAGTGGCCTTTTTCCATAACAAAATCTGCAAAATAATGAATATTTCATTCGTAACGGAAATACAAAGGAATACATAGGAATACATAGAAATCCCGACGAAACGCCTTATATCGAAACTCAAATTTTATGTAGCCGCATCTATAAACTTGTTAGGTCCACGCATATGGCAAGTCGCATTGGCATAAGGGATTTTGTTCTGATCGTCGATCATCGATCGCATTGGCATATCACTATTGTTGATCGCACATCGCATTGTTGCATGTCAACGACCCTTTGTATTGCGCTACCCTACACAATGCTACAAGTCCTTCCCCTTGGGTTATGTGCGATGCGATATTGTGATGCGACAAATTGCAATCGCATATCACTGCGTCCTTCAACCTGCGGTGAGTCCGCTCCTTTTCTTTTCCTCTAATGTGATTTCCTCTAAGGAACATGTATTTCCCTTAAGTCCCATTTAATGAGAAATTTCCTCCTCTTCTAAGGACATTGGGAAAATTTCTTTTTACAATAACTTCATCCGAAGTCCATTTTAACCCATTCAAATTGCGTTAGATTCAGAATGAAGAGATCTATGCAATGAGACTATTTCCAAGAGCATCATTTGAGTTTCATTTTCCTCTGTGAGGAATATTTTTAGACTTAGAAGTCAATGTTAGATCCATTTTGGATCACACCTTCCCACTAAAAAACTTTTGGACTCCAAAAGACTGATATACTGATCTGAACTGTAAGTGAGAGTACGTCACCCTCTTCTTTCATCCTCCATACACTTGCCTTGCATAGTGCCTCTGAACCAAAACCTTTGGACACTTCCTTCCTGGATGTGCTGGTCCTCTTGGGAAGAACTGTCTTCCTCCTTGACTTCATGCAGAACGCCTGCTGAGAAGGTTATAGAAGGTAGTTTGAACTTCTCTTCCTTGATCATTGATCCAAGGTGGCTCAAACAAATGTGAAGTTATATCTTCTTCACAAAAAAATTTACATTTGTATCTGTTTGACATATTGTCAATGTAGAAATTCCCACCTGTAGATCACCTGGTAATGCAATTTACTAAAGCAAAACACTTGATCTACTTCTACAACCAATTTAGCGGAAGCTTAATTGAACATGAGCAACATCAATAAGAACACATATAACTGATATGGAGAAATCAAACACACATAACACAGAAGATATAACTAGGGGAAAACACCAGCCTAAAACCCCATCTCTGTATTATCATACAAGTGGAAATATTTCTGGATTACACAAAGCCTTAGCTCGAAAGCTATCCAGCTCTCAGTACAATCCCTCTGCTGCTCATAGACAGTCAAAGGCTTCTCAAAAACCTTCTCCTCTACCCTCCAAGCCTCCTATTTCCTTGTGCAGTTTCCTTGGGGTCCAATGTTGCCACCTGTGTGAATTGACCTCTTCACACACTCACTAACCTATGATCTAACTGCACAAACTTGAAGGAGATAAATCCTCATCATGGATGAGCTTCCTTTATAGGAAAAATATTCATCCAACCGATAGTACATTGTCCCTTCTCTGATCTCAACTGGGTCTCTGTTTGAACTACCATGCATCAGTTATCCATGAGATAATACTCAATTATCTGAAAATAGCAGTTGTCACATGCATGCAAGCATTAACAAATTGTATCTCATTAATTTAACAACTTGTTAAATTAATCTAACTGAACTTGACTAAGTTAAACTAAGTCAACTGATCCTCTCAATATAGAACTCATCCTTAATTCCTCAATCAATGGAGCAAATCAAGGACACATTCCCCAATCAATGGAGAAATTATTGCATGTTCTCAAAAAGACTTCAAGTTTGATTTTCCTTAACTAATTAACTCATGGAGAATTAATTAATTAATATTCAAACTGCCAGTAAGACCAAATTCAAATTTTACTTCCTATTTTAGACCAGGGACTGTCTAAAAATAGGAATCCAACTTGAAATGCTAAAAATAGAACTTTTGTTTTTATCACTTCCATTTTGCATTCCCTGTTGCCCAATCCAGCACTGATGCCCAAACTGCTATTTTTAGCAGTGCTATTTTTAGCACTTCTATTTTTAGCAATTTCTTGTTGCCAATTTTCAACAGTCAACAACAATTGTTAAAAACAACATAATTACAGACAAAAATTGGATGGCCTAAACTCCTGCTTCAACAAAAGAAACAAATTTCACATCTTGTGAACACCTCCATGTCTTTACATCTGCATACAAATGATTGACTAGATAACAAGCCAACAAAACATGCCTTTAAAACAATTGACCCTTCAAGTCAAGCATGTAGAAAAAGAACTTTAGGATTATTTTTCAAAGATGAAACACTTCATCATTATCTCCATCTTGGAGACCAAATCAACTTTTTCCAAGTCAATATTGCATGACATGCATGTTTACAACAAAGTAATCAACCCTTCAAGTTAATCACACATACATGTTCAAATACAAGTAAATCATCAACATCCCTGTGGTCATGCATATCATTCTTATGCATGCATTTCATCTTTCAACTTTCGCTTAAGCACACTGTACTTTCGAAGCTGAAATGAATATAAGGTTGCAGCAATAAAGTGAGTCTCCTACTCAACGTTTCTATTTACCTTCTTGGTAGAACCCTGCAACTTACATTCCATTAGAAAATCGATGCATTATATCAATAGACATGTAACCTTTAATTGGATAAGAACTCTAACCATTTCTTACCAATCCATTTCAAAGGTTCTACCTTTATCTGCACATCAGCATCAACATGTGAATCATCCTGAAACACATCAATCATGGAATCTTTCGTTCCATTCCTGCCATTTTCTCTTTCCACCTTCTTCAAGTTTCGTGGAAGCATTGTTGGATTCGGAGTCCAACAATTTTCAGCAATGTGTCCTTGATTATGGCAGTAAGTGCAACACATGTGCATCTTCTTGACAGCATGATTTTCCTTGTCCAGTTTGGCTCTTTGCTTCTTTTCCTTCAAAAGTTTCCTGTATGTGGCCATTCTCTTCCAACATCTAAAAACATTATGGTTATCCAAACCACAAAAGGAACATGCAATTCTTTTCCCATACTTATATGGAAATTTACCATGTTGAACATAATCAAAAGGAATATGGTTAAAACTAGATTTATACCTTTCTCTTTCACCTTTATTGCCTTCATGAGGGGGTGAATCAAATGAAGAAGTGGCTCCCTTTGGAACACCATCAATCTCTTCAATGTTGTTAGAGTTTCCACAACTCTCTGGTTCAAGTGTATGCTGATATACACCTTCTTTCTACAAAGTATGCTTCACACTATTGCATTCCCCAAGAATACAATCTTCACACTCTTGAGGTTGAAGACCTGAAATGAAAACCCTTCTTGGAACTGTTTCAATTGTCTTCATGGCAGCTTTGGAACTTTCTCCATAAGCTTGTCCATAGCCAAGACCCAAATACTTAGGCCTTTCCTCAACTATTATTGGCTCAAAAATACCCTATGCATGTTTTCCTAAGACTTTTCCTTCATAGCCCATTTTGGACATTAACTTGGAACTCATGCCTCTGGTATTTTTTTCAAAAGAACCAATATAAACATTCTTATAGGAAATTGAAGACAAACTAGAATTATTTATCTCTTGTTCAAGTTGATACTTAACTAAGGCTTCTTTGGTAACAAGAAGCTGTGTCTCCAACTCATGCATCCTTTCCAAGTTCATATTTGCAATGTGAAGTTGTCTCTCCATTTTCTTCAATTTGTCAGAATGCAATTGTTTCTCTTCCTTCATGGAATTCAATTACTCTCAAAGTATGATGTTCTTCCTTCCATCCTCATACATTTCTCTCACCATATCCATCATGGTGAACAAGTCTTGCTTCATGTCTTCATCAAACAATCTTATGAAGAAAGAAGAACTTGAGGACTCACTTGTAGAAGTTGGCATTATCAAAATGATCAAAATAACTGCAACAAATGCAATAGAGAACTTCAATACAATTCAGAATAGTACTTCACTAGATTCTGAATCAAATGACTTCAGAGTCAAGCTCTTATTCAAGCAGGCTTTTGCAACAAACCTCTTGTGCTTCAAGGATTTCTTTAAGGTCCATTGGGATAAGAAGAATGCCTTTAGCCCTTCTTCCTTCTTGTCCTCTCCTAGACTTAGCTAACAGTAGCTTTCCTTCACCTTTGCAAACTCAAACAACAGTCATTTTACAAACAATCAAACAAAAGAATTCTTTCTATTGTTGGAACACCTTCCAAGTCAAACAAGCAAATAGATTGCTCTGTCAATCAAGCTTCCTGCTTTGGCAATCAAGCATCAAACTCTGATAGCACCTTATCTAAAATGGGGACCTAAAGGCTTCTTTTCAATCAACAAGAACCTCTCCCACTCCAAAGCTTAAACAATTTCCAAGATCTATGCTTATGATTGATAATTTGTGGAATTAAAAGAACTTGAAATAAGTGTATGCTTGTGTTTGCCTTTAACTGCTTAATTGCCCTAATTTTATTTGCTTAAACTGATACATAAACACACATAACAATAAATGCAGCAAATAAGCAAACCATAATGACAACAAGTTTAATTAGGAGTTCACTCTGATATCTTAGGCTACATCTCCATGAGCTCTAGTCAACTCAACTAGGCTCTTTGGGATAATGGTAAACTTCTTTTACAAGTTCCACACTCAAATCCATTGGCTTACAACTAAACCTATGGGTTTAGAATGCCATCTTATCCCGCTGGATGTCCATACTTTGTAGACAGATCTAGGCTTCTCTGGACTAGATTCCTTCAATCAACGCTCGGGGTTATCTTGAGCTCCTGGCTTGCACCAACTCCCTCAGACTTCTTTTGCTATCTCTGGAATTCCTTCTTCTATCTTCAGCAAACATCAGACACCAGCAATAGCTTGATCATTTGATCTCTTTGCTGCTCTAAAACTTCATTACAGCCTCATGGCTCTTAGAAGTCTGTTTTGAGCTCTCTGGCTCTACCTCCAACCTCTAGTGGCTCTGCCTCTGTCTAGCCTCCAACCTCTGGTGGCTCTTTCATTGTCCTCCCAACCTCTGGTGGCTCTCTGCGAATCCTCAGCTCTACGACTCTCTGGCTTTGAAACTCTACTGAGCTCAAGTTCTCTGGCTCTGCAACTCTGTTGCGCCCAACTCTCTAAGGAATCACCCCTTTTCCATTGCCCCCAACCTCTGGTGGCTTCTATGGCTTTCTCTGGAACTGCAACTCTGCCTCCAAAATCTAGTGGCTTCTCTGGCTTTCTCTAGAATTGTGGTTCTGCCTCTATCAAGCCTCTAACCTCTGGTGGCTCTTTGCCCAGCTGTGAGCTCCCTCAAGGGAGACTCCTAAAGGGAGACCCGCTTCTTTGCTTGTCTCTCTGGCCTTTGAAGAATCCTCCGACTCTACATCTTTCATCCGTTCCTCTGTCCCCAATCATGAGGAATCGTTCCTTTCTGTAGCTCTGTGTCTCTTCGACTGGACCTCTGGCTCACTGGCTCTGCACTTGACCCTCTAACTCACTGGCTTTATGGCTCTGTGTCTTCTATAACGCATTCCTGTTACAAAATGCTTGCTTACAGCATGGCACAAGTCCAAGAGACTGTTTCCAATGGAAATGAACCGGCGGCATTTTTCCAGAACAAAATCTGCGAAATAACGCATATTTTTTTTGTAACGGAAATACAAGGAATACACAAAAATACATAAAAATCCCAACAAAACGCCTTATATTGGAACTCAAATTTTATGTAGCCGCATCTATAAACTTGTCGGGTCTGCACATATTGCAAGTCACATTGGCATAATGGCTTTTGTTCCGATCGACGATCACCGATCTCATTGGCGTATCACAATCACTGATCGCACATCGCATTGTTGCATGTCAATGGCCCTTTGTATTGTTCTACCTGATCGCCAATATTGTCGCATTGCATATCGACCCTTCGCAATGCTATGGGTCCTTCCCCTTGGGTTATGTACGATGCGATATTGTGATGCAACAAATCACAATCACATATCACTGCATCCTTCAGCCTGCGGTAAGTCCGCTCCTTTGCTTTTCCTCTGATGTGATTTCCTCTAAGGAACATGTATTTCCCTTAAGTCCCATTTAATGAGAAATTGCCTCCTTTTCTAAGGACATTAGGCAAATTTCTTTTTACAATAACTTCTTCATCCGAAGTCCATTTTAGCCCATTCAAATTGCGTTAGATTTAGAATGAAGAGATCTATGCAATGAGACTATTTCCAAGAGCATCCTTTGACTTTCATTTTCCTTTGTGAGGAATATTTTTAGACTTAGAAGTCTATGTTAGATCCATTTTGGATCAACATGTCCATGAATGAGTGATGGTGGACCCATGATTGGATGATTTTCTATATGATCATAGCCATCGTACTCTTGTATTAATCTCAAAATCACAACCTAGAGGGATGAAGCTAGATCCAGAGTCTTCTATCTCGTTCACACGACCAACCAATGTACGAGTCTAACCATGTGAATTAATGAGTTGAAGTCAAGGCAGACACCATCTGATTACTGGCCAATAATGCAAGCCATTAATAGACAACAAAGAAACCATTGATGATTTTAATGGCTCTCAAGCTACTCTAGTACAATCTATATGGTGTAAATCAATGAGTTGATGTCGAACACCACACAAAATATTTTGTTCAAAGGCCAATGATGTAAACCTATCGCTGGGAGTGAGGAAACTTGCCATTGATGTACGAAAGAACCAAGGTACCGAAGGGGTGTTTCTAAGTCAAATTCCTAGATAATGAGCTGACGTCGACAGGAAGTGACCTATCGCATGAGGGACTTGATGTATCTCCCATCAACAACATGAAATTGGTATGATGATTTGAGACAAAATGATCAAAATGATGTTGATATAGAGCTAGATCAGGAACGACAGACATGGAATGAATCCTTATGAGTATTGTAGAAAATATTGACTAAATGAATTCTCATGAACACAATAGCAACACTGAAATGGAGTTGGTAGCATTGACCCAAAACCAAAACAGAGGCTTTGAAAAGGTATGATAAACCAAAAGACAAGAATATTTCCCAATCCAAAAACCATGAAGATGAAGTGGAAGAGTTTCGTGTTCAAGAGCGAATCACTACCATTAACAAGTGGAGTATCTTGTTTTCCAAAATTCCCCAACCATTACTAGTCAGTACCTCTTTCTTTTTTATAAACTTGAGGAGGATAACATATGCTTGATTTGTAAGTTCATCCTTCCAATGAATCCATCTGAGAATATTAACGAACCCATAGAAGAAGTGGTTCGGTCTTGTGATGTTCAATGAGTCCATCGTTGTTTGATGTTTTTACAAATCCAACGAAGGTGAGAACTTGACATCTTTTTCATGTTTAGAGAGTTTGAAAAAGAGGTGAAAAAGAAAAATCCAAAGGTTCCTTTTCATAGATAGTATCTTGAGTCTGAAAAGGCAGAAAAAAATACTCAAGAGAACCTCTTAGCCATATTTGACTAAGGTATTCCTTTTTTGTAAGTAGTCATTCTTAGTCTGGAAAAAGGGTTAAACTTATATTGATTAGTCATATTTTTATTTACTTTAACGAATTTGAAAATACAAGTTCTCGGAAATATTTTCATATTTTGGGAGTCTGAAAAGAGCTAAAAGATGAATCCTCCTGGAGGAACGAGAGATATAAAGGGTATAAATTGGTTTTGGTCATGATGAAACTGCTCAAAACACACAAATTTCAAGAGGTTGGCTACTAAACACTCATCGCAGTGGTTCCTCAGTAAAGGTAAAATAGTCAAGTGAAATCATACGATCGGCCAAGAAGATGGTGACGATAGAAAGAGAAAACCAAGGCTCGTCTGGCAGAATCGAGCTGATAAAAATGGCAATCACGAGAATAGTATGAGAATGATTTCATTTTTGCACAAGCTTGAAACATGGGAAACTATGCTTGAAATTGGTTTCAATTTTTTACAAGCTTGAAACATGAGAAAAACTATGCTTGAAATAATTTTGCATGCCCCCATCATAATGAATCAATTCGAGGTACATGCCACCCAAGCTTCATTTCATGCACCTATGTAGATGACTGATACTAACAAGTGGATGCAATGAAGGTTCATTTATGAGATCATTTGAAATACTCGACTTGGAATTTACGAGATCTAATAAAAGACTCAAATTCGAAGGGGATATGTTTCATTTTTTAACGAGCTTGTCACATGAAAATTACTTTTCTTAGGACACCTTGTTTCATTTTTTAAGGAGCTTGACACAAGAAAAGGAATTGTGCTTTGGGACCTTGTTTCATTTTTTAAGGAGCTTGACACAAGAAAAGGAACTGTGCTTTGAGACCTTGTTTCATTTTTTAATGAGCTTGACACAAGAAAATGAACTCTACTTAAGGAACCTTGATCGTGACCTCCAAGAGGCCATGGCTTCCAAGAGTTTCTCATCATATGGGAGAAAAATGCTCTAGAAGATATATGCATCTAGGGATCCAATGGAAATATCAGGTTCCAATGCCCCACGTAAATGATTCACCATATCACATATTGGATCTAGGTCAAAATAAGTTGAGAAGAAAATGAAATGCTCATCTTCATCAGTAGGTATGTGAATAGGATATGTTTTCACATAATTAACATGTGGTAGGGAAGATACCATTTTCATATTAGGAATGCTCAGGGAAGTAGGGTGATTGGCAGTTAAATCAAGACCAACAAATGAAAGTTGATCAATAGTCAAAATCCTTCCATCATGTGGGAAGCACATCACTTGGAAGAATGTGGATACAACAATATTCATAGCATAAACATAGTCTTTCCCTAGGAGCAAATTGAATTCCAAAGGGTCTATGACAACCATAACATTAATACATACATTTTCTCTTCCCAAGGTAACAGGAAACTGCGGAAGGATCCCTAAGTGTTGATTGGTTCTTTTGTTAAAAGCTAACAGATTTGGAGTATCGAACACAAGCTGTGGGGAACCCAAATATTTCCAAGAAGTGAAAAATAGAATACTAATAGAAGATCTATAGTGAAGTAAAATTATGAGTGCAGATGCAAACAATTCCTCTAGCCCGATAATGAGTAACTGATACATTCTATAGAATATTTCCTTAGGTTAAAACCAATTATATCTCTTAGTACACTTATCCTGTTTTATGATGTCCTTGCTTGCTCTCTCTAGCTATCTCTCGTTTCCTTCTTCAAACACCTGAAACAAGTAAACAACAACAAACAACAACCGTGATAATAGACAAATTGTAATTAAACCTACCTAACAAGTCAAGAAACATTAATCCATGAACATGAAGATGACACATCATGTAGGAAACCAATCAATAGTTGCATATATATTGAATAAAGAAGAGATTACAACCATTGTCTTGACGTTGATGTTCTCCTTCAAAAAAACCAGGTTGCCACACACTTTTGCTAGCATTCCATGATGGCCTCAACAATGATCATTTTAAGGCTCTTCCCTTTAGGCCACCCAGAGAATGATCCAGGTATGGGCACAACCATCCATTAAAGAGGATCATAATGAAACCAAGGTATGGTCGCAACCATCCAATAATGAGAAGGATCACATATGATAACTCATGGTATGATCACAACCATCCATCTGAAAGAGACATGTATATCAACATAATCATGTCACACCACTTCGCAACCTGGACTTTTGTAATCTGAGTATGGAGTCTTGTGCTCCAACATGACCTGATCGAAATACAAATTCTAACATGTGAATAGATGTGTTGATGTCAAACATGGTAGAAAGTCATTTGATTACCAGTCAATGATGTGAATTGTTAACAAGCACGAGAGAAACCACCAATAATGACAATGGTCCTCAAGGTACTATTAGTACAATCCATGGCATGTGAATAGAGGAATTGAAGTCAAACACCCATGAAATCACTCGATGGAAAGCCAATGATGTGAACTTGTCGTCAAGTGCGAAGAACTTGCCATTAGGGAATGCAAGCTCTAAGGTACTAGAAGGGAGTCTCTCGGTCAACTTCTCGGATAATGAGTTGAAGTTGATAGGAAGCGACCATGTCGAGGGAGGGCCATAATGTATCCCACATCATTGACATGAGACAAAGGGATGAAAAATGATTTTGGATGATATAGAGAATCAGAGGTAAGTGTAACTACAGAAGGAAAACTCTTGAACATATCGATGACACAACTGGAAGTTTGGCAGCTTTTGAATCCATAGGATCGGTGGTCATGATAACGTGGCAAAGGTAAAATCAAAGGAAAAAATGAACGGCCCAACCCAGGAAATTTGACGACACAAAGGAGGATATCCCAACCCGACACGAAGTAGAAAGTGTCATGTTCAAGAGTGAGTTGTCGACACAATTGATTAGATTTCCAAATTCTCTCCCACCATTTCTGACAGGTACCCCAATTATTTTTAATCGCAAGCTTGAAGGGGATAGCATATGCTTGCTCTGTAAGTTCATCCTTTGGACGAATCTGGCCTAGTAAGTTTAACAAGCCCTAGGAAGAAGAAGCTAATGTTCTTCATGGTGACGAATGTGATGTCGTTTAATATTTTAACGAGTCCAACAAAGGTGTAACTCGGTACCTTTTTCATGTTTATAGATTTTGAAAAAGACACGAAAAAGAAAACTCCATATGGTCCCTTTTCGTACATTTGTGTCTCTTGAGCCCAAAAAGGTAGAAAACAATACTTGAGAGAACCGCTTTGACCATTTCAATCAAGGAGTACCTTTTTCGTAAATAGTGCATCCCAGCCCGAAAAAGGGGTAAACTTAAACTGGGCGCATGACGTTTCACATCCGTTAATGAGTTTGAAACGACAAGGGCTAATCTATCTTTTCATTTTTAAAGGGTTGGAAAAGAGATTGAAAGCAGACCCCCCATTTTATTCTCTTTTATGAGTCAAAAGGGAAAAATACTCGACAATCTTTTCATATGAGTTTTACGAGTAGAGAAAAGCACTGAAGCGTGACTCGGCATCATCGTCGAACGTCCATCACCTGTCGCTGCGCAAAAAAGGTAAAGTGAATTACCCAATTCTTGAGGCAAAATAGGTCAAAATATTTACAAAAACCTAATATTTCATGAAAAACTAAATAAAGAGGAGGAAAAGTAAATATTTTTTACCATTACTATTTTACCTTGCTGTGAAATACTTTTTACTCACTTTTTCCCTAATTGTTCCAGAGCATATTGCAGGAGATCTGGGAGGTCATTCATAGAGCGCTTGTTACAGGTAAGAGCCAAAGCCCTAAGCTTCATTCTCATACCATTTATTCCTGTTTTTAACGATTTTTTGGATTTTTGAGGGAGGATTTGTTAAACGTTTTTCACCCTTAGTCGGCACGACTGCTAGGCATGGAATCACGCCGGCCAAGGGTAATGAACATGTCTTATCATGTTGTCATTGCAACTATTTTAAAACAAGCGCGTCGGTGTCGTGAATAGGGAAAAAACCTATTTCCCCTCAAAACCACGGTTGGAATTTGAAATTTATGGGTCAAAAATGATCATTGACTTAAATATATGGTTTTTGCAGGAAAGAATCACTGAAAATGGTAGACTAGAAAGAACATGAGCATGAGGATGTGGACACCCAGGCACTGAATGATCGAAATTGCCTAGACACTTTGAGGTTCGGTGGGCTCCTCAAATTCTATCTCACGCCAGGGATGCGGGCCCAACCTGAGTTGCTTCGGTACCTAATTAGTCTCTGGGACATAAATTAGGAAATATTCGTCATTGGTGACCAGGAGCTGGAGTTAGAAACTTCAGACATATATTTCATCACAGGACTGTCCTAGAGAGGGGAACCAGTCAATTTATATGGCTCACAACCCAATGGGGCAAGCATATCCAAGTTGCTCACCGAACATCGCCCCGAAGCCCTCAAATCCAAGAGTGGAAAGATTGATATTTCCATTGTTCAAGATCTAACACTGAGAGTGCTACTGTTGATATCAAAAAAGTGGCAGGATCCCAGGAAGTGCATGACACTAACAAGTCGAAATTTCTTTATGTCATCGACTGCATAGCACCGATGATCTTCAATTGGGTGGAGGCCATGAAGATCAACATAAAACGCCAGCTGACCAAAGCTAAGGTGGGGAATTTGAAGCAATTTTGCTCCATATCCATACTAGTGACATTTTGCTTGGAACGGGTGCTATTGTTCCAGTACCAGTTGAATGAGGTAGATCCTCCCATGCCACACAACCCGCGAATGGCCCGCTGGAGTCATTTGATGCCTAAGATCACTGGGGGCTAGCACATGTCGTACAAGCCTGCATTCTTTACATGGCTACAATGATAGAAGATCGTCATGGAGGATTAGCCATATAGTGGCATTGACTTTCGTGGAGATCCGGACATGATGCTACTAGATGGAGAGGATTTTGACGATGAAGGTAAAAAATCAATTTTTTTGATTTTGTGATTTTTTAATTGTTTTTGAGATATATGTCTTTATAGCATTTTGCTTTGTCAATGCAGATGTTGGACCAGAGTGTCCTGTTGCGATGTCCCCAATAGCCAGGCGCGTCGCCCACCAGATTGATGTTGTCACTCTTTATCAGGAAGGGAGTGACAACAAGGAGGAAATCACGAGGAACCTTGAGGGGTTGACTCGTGGTATCCCAGAGTATGCTTGGGTGGGAGACATTCCTTGCCAATACCAGAGACACATGGTGGGAGTATTGGATCAGATCCACCAATTGCTAACTCGTAATGCACAAGCCGTGTCATGCTACCACGATCACCATGTTGATTAGTTCCTAGGTCTAGCATTTACATTTTTTGAGGCCTACGTGCCACGGATATATGAGTCCTGCGAGCCACTGATGTTATCTTGGACACACGTATTATTTTTTGGGGTTTTGATGTATCAAACATTATCACCATATATCTATATATATATAGATATATAGATATTGTATTCTATTGCTTACTATCGTACAAATGATTTGTTTTATCTTTTCATGTGTTTCGTAAATGTCTATCTAACACATAATTAGCTAATGCATCTATCAATGTATTCATGCGTCTAGGAATATGATGATATGTAATAAAATCAAAATGCCTTTCTAGTAGACAAATACGGAGATACATTCTCAATATCTGAGGGTTTCTGGTGGAATATTTCCCATTCAGTTGAAGGACGACAAGCTGTGAATCCAGGTTGACAACCAACTCTCAAATGTCAAGAGCAATGGCTTTTGACAATAGTTCAATGACCGCATTGTATTCAACAATGTTGTTAGTTGTGCGACCTAAACAGATACCTTGAATATCAATCAACTCACCGTTAGGGTCATAAATATCCCATGCCACAGATGATAGGTTCCGGGTACTACAGCAAGCACCATCAGCAAAACTGATGTGGGGAGTCATAGACATCTGCAAAGAAAGGAAAACATAGTAAACATGAAAATTGTTTGAAAACTAACACACCAAACCACACTGCACAAAAAATGAATGACACACTAATGTACACAAGTAACCATGCAAGATGTCCTAAGCATAGTACTTCTTGAGAGAGTCCATGCTCGGACTAAAGTAATCAATCAGCATAGATGAACACTAGAATTTTACCATTGACATGACGAGTAAGCATCAACTCAGCCAAATAATAGAGTATAACTCATATAAGGCGTTTCCCCCATGCCCCCTGGGAGAGGGAGGGTTACGAGTCATATGACAACCCCATTGCAATAAGGGGAAATCAGTAAAATCTCAAGGAGGGAGAAAAATATTGAATCCTTGAAGGGATTAAGGTGCCCTCAGTTGAAAGATCTTGACCATGTCAGGATAAACTGACATGTCAATAGGCGACTAAGAAGAGAACTCTTCGAGGCCGGTAGACATGACCGTCGGGTGAGGCAAGAACGAGAAACGATGATGAGTATCAGTCCAAGGTGGTTCCTCAAGAGACATTACTTCCATGATACCTTCGTCAAAAAGAAAAGTCTCGGCTAAGGGATCAAAAGATTCCAAAGCGCCAAGCCATGGGGATCAAGAACACGTACCAAGAGAAGTCCTCGAAACATGAGAATCAGAGGATGTGGAACTTGAGGCCAAAACAATTTCCACGTAATTGATTTCGGCAAGACTAAGTGGCATAACCTCGCCCCAGGTATCAACAAGATCTGGTGAAGGTATGACCCAAGGGTCAGATTTGATCGAGACCATGTTGACAGAGGCAACATGAGGAGGTGGGAGTGGAAAAATTCCCATTAAGGCAAAATCTTTGAAAAGACCTACCCCCACACTCTCATAGGGAGCACCAGTGTGCTTGACATATGGAACATTGCCATCCGAGGAGGAAGAGGCAAAGAAGGACAGTTGGTCGACAATGACAATCTTCCCTTGATGGGGAAAACGAATCATACAGGATAGGGAGAAGGCTACAACATGCATGGCATGGGTCCAGCTCTGCCCAATTAGGAGATTATAATTGAGATTAGCGTCAAAAATATCTACCTCGACTTGTACTATCATGCCCTCCAAAGTAATGGCAAGGTCAGGTAAGACATTGAAGGGTCACGAATTGCACCCATCGAAAGCTTCCAAAGTGTTCAAGGATTGGTTCAAATCAGGAGAACCAATGGCCTTCCAGCATGTGATTGACATGATGCAAGTGGAAGCACCTTCATCGATGACAGTCCTGTGGGTGGTGTTCTCATTGATGATTAACCGAATGAGAAAGGCAATATGATCAGGCAGATGTAAAACATGGTTCTCTAGATTAAAACATATCGAATTGGAATCGGTGGGATCAATAACCCCGATCGCTGACAGCAAAGATTCCAGCTGTGATGGGAAGATTTAGAGCACCTCGAGAGCCGACATAGCTAACGGCGCCTGAGCCAAGTCCTCAACAATATTATAGTGCTGAGCAGCTCGAGCGTTGGGATTGTACGAGGATTTCCTTAGCACACCTCAAGAGGGTGGTTGTATAGTAGAATCAGGGTTAGGGCGCTCGATATGAAGAGGGCTAGAACTCGGGGCAGAAGAAGAAGGGGTGGCTTCTTTCTCTTTCCCAGCTATCGGAGTAGGAGTTTGGTAATCTTTTGATCTAGTAGCCACATTAATAGGCATACTCATCATGAACATTTGAGATCCTGAGGAAGTAGAGGATTGAGGTTGGTCTACCATTTGGGTCTACTGAGACGGAAATGTCTCTTTTAGGACAACTGGGGTCCCTTTGAGCAAACAACTAACTTCGTATCGTCGGGGAAAATCCTTGGTATAGTGATCCTCCTCGAAAATGAGGTAGGGATACTTAGGTTTCTGTTGTGAAGATTCACCAACAGACGATTTAGGAGGACCCAGTTTTGGGGCATCGGCTTTACCCTTGCCTTTGCCTTTCTTCTCACCTTTCAAGGATTTGTCCACTGCAGTATACTAGACAGCGTGGACATCTAAGGTTTTACCAGGGCCTGGTGCATTATGGGAAGAACTATTGGGAACAGTGTTTGAGACCAACTTCAGTTTGGAAGAATATTTAGTAGGGGTCTGGGACACTGAACCAATGATTCCATCAACAGGGGGGGCAGCCTGGGACTTCGATGTCATGGGATCGAATGATGATCGCAGAGCATCGGTAATAACTCATACAAAGTGCCAAACTAAGAGTAAACTAGATCTAAGTATTGGGCATGATCAATGGCTTGTTCTTCAGTAACGCACCATCCCATAGCGATATCGCAAGCAATTGGGGCCACAAATGACTTAGTGAACCATTCGGTGAGCAACTGATCAGCAATATCGAATTTGATCAGGCGACGTCTACGTCTCCATTCATGGATGTGATCGAAGATGTGTGTCTCAGTGTCTTACTTAAGTGATGTGAGAAAATAGGTGCCAGTTTCATAGTGAACCGACAGTTGGAAATGTGTGAGGAAAGCCATGGCTAAAGAGTTAAAGTCATTGTAAGTACTTCGAGGAAACTTGATGTACAACTTGGCTGCAGCACCTGTGAGGGTTCGTTGGAAAAGACGGAGATGAATGGAATCGTCTACGTAATAATCTGAAGAGCACCAGAGGTGATATGTCATCACGTGGGCTTGAAGATCTTCTTTTTCTTTCCCATCGAATTTCAGACAATCGCTCGAGATCTTAGACAGAACCGGAGGCCAGTATGGGGAATGAAGAATTGGATCATTCGTAAGGCGAGACACATCTGGAAACTCTAGTATGGCCAAGAATGACAATTGAGTATTAAAAGGCATTGGAGGTCGGTAAGCGGGTCCAAGCGGAGGAGCCCATCCCAGTTGGTAATGGTTTTGGCCCCATAGTGGGGGATTTTGGCCATATGGCATTTGAATTTGACCCCATTGCAGGTCACCTTGTCCATATGGAGGATTTTGACCTTGAATACCTTGAAATTGTCCAGTCATAGGTTGATGAAATGCAATGTATGTGTTAAGAGGTTGTTGAGCCTGTTGACCTTGGACATATGGGTATTGTACCTATTGTCCCTGAACATACGAGTGGTGAACCTGTTGTCCCTGAATAAGAGGGTTTTGGACCTGGTGCCCTTGGGCATAAGGATTATACACTTGTTGCCCTTGGACATAGGGATTATGTAGCTACTTCCCTTAACCAAAAGGATTTTGTACCTGTTGACCTAGGACATTAGGGTTTTGGGCCTACTGCTGCAGAACTTGACCCTGGCCTTGCCCTTGTAAGGGTTGACCCTGTTGATATGTATATAAGGGTTGTTGCTACCCAGGATGGCTTTTTTGCTGCAAGGGTTGGCCCTACAGCTGCAAAATTTTCCCCTGGGGCTGCAGAGGTTGACCCTACGAGGACATGGGTTGGGAGGTTTGTAGAGCATACTACATCTGCTACTGCACGGTTTGCTACAACAGTTGCAGGGGTTGCCCCCGCGGTTGTTGCAGTTGACTTTGCTGCGGGATCATTTGCCCTTATTGTTGCGTGGATAGCCCTTGCTGCAACAAAAGTTTCCCTTGTTGTTGTAGAGGTTGTCCTTACTGTTGCAAGGGTACTTGAACAGTGCCTGGAAAATTTCCGAACTGAATCTAGCCATAGCCACCCTGGAAAGTGGATGAGCTAGGCTGAACGTACTAACCAGACTGAAGGGTGTAAGGTTGATTAAACATTCCTTGAGAACCTGTTGGCTTATTGGGGTGTGACCCAGGTTCGGAGTTAATTAGCCAAAAAAATCCTGGTACTACTAGCCCTTTCGGCAATAGTCCGCAAAGTGTGGACTGAGGTATCACTCGAAGTAGTATGGGAGGGTGTTAGAACCAGGTTTCTGCACCCTGGACATGTCTGATGAGTTCGACTGGTCCGCGGTTTGTCCCTGCACGCAAGTTGCTCCGTGCACTTTCTCGTTCCTCGCAACCTGATAGATTTCCTTCGCGCAGACCTACCCAGGGGCTAAGCGCCACGCTCTGCGTTATTACCCAAGACCTTGCTTATATTCCAATGTTAGTTAATTATCTTTGCCTACTAGAGTGCTTTAAGTTATACTTAACAACATAAAATATTCATACAGGTGTATGCAGTAAATAAACAGTATATTTGAAAATGATATCAATCATGCATTAAGCCAAGAACAGATACACAGAATTATAACCAAACTTCTCTTTATTGATCCTTTCCATGGTTACAGACTCGACTCGCCCTACGCACTTAGTTGTAGGGGTCTGCGCACTCAGCTACGGACTACTAGGCCACTACGCACTCAGCTGCAGAGTCTTCTCCTACTCTACGACCCAAAGACACACTTCACACTACGACTCAATCACTTAGACTTCTCATTCTTCTATTCTATTTCTATTATCTCTCTCTTTTTTTACACTTAGAGCCTCGCTCTATTTACACAATCCCATGGTCTGCGGACCATGGGTAAGTCTATCCATCCGACACATTACATTACAAAACTAGGGCAGACAACCCTGTGACTCTATCATATTTTTGCACCCCACGCCCACAATTCGTGAAGCTTTACAATAAGATTCGGTCAAAAATTGGGCATTGAGCCCCAAAACATGCCTTGGGGGGATTCCATGACCAACAAGCCCCTAACACAAACATCGTGACTTGCCCTCGAGTCACTCTGTCGGCGTGGCGATCTTTGCGCGGAGTCCCTCCAACTGTTCTCCAACTGCATGGAGGTCAGGAATGCACTAAGTTGCTGCTTGCTGGATCTGTTGCATACGTTGTTCCGAGACCTATGTGTCAGGAGTGCTTCTCTGCATTAATGTGTGCATCCCCTGCATGCGTGTGAGCTTGACTTCGGTTTCTGCTGTGATGGTGAAGGCATCGTTGATCCAAGGTTGAACACACGCCTTCAGGACTACTTCCTTATGTCATGCGGCATCCACTTGCTCCTTCAATGCTGTTACACTAAAATTTGTCACCATGAATATTTTTAGTTAGTATGGCTCCATCAACTGTCATACTATCCTCCTTGGCAAGTCTCATACCTCTGCTCTTCATGTCAAAATCCAAGAAAGAGAGAAAGTCTTTAAAAATCTATATATCTCTGGGTACGCAGTTTCTCTTAGCCTTACCTGCGTGTACGCACCCCAAGTTCACAATACCTACGTACTTGTACACTCTGTCTGTAAAGAAGTGGGTGCGTACTCCTGTAAAGGTCAAAAGGCGCAAGTTTCACTTCAAAAAATTTACTTGTGGTCATTTCTAGAGAATTCTAGAAGCTTGTTTGACGTGTATTGAGCGCCTCCAGATGGTTCATGTATCCCTATGAAAGAGGAACTTATCCCATCAAGAGGGGAGTTATCCCATTCAAAGAGGGGCTTATCCCATTGATGGTGGACCTGATTAACTTCCTCTAGAGCACTATAAATACAGGCATTGGGCCAGAGGGAGGAGAGGTTGAAAGCTGAACATTCCTAAGGGTAGATGCTGCTGGAATTAGGACTCCCTTATAGAGATTGAGAGGAGAGATTCCCATCCTTTCCTAGCCTTATTTGGAAGTGGGTGAGCTTATCAAAGTAAAGGAAAACTCTTGCTGGACCCTAGGAGGGACCTGCACAACACCAAGGCTCAGGTTGTAATGGTTTTTTTGTTTCCACTTAATGCAAATAAACTCATTTTTCTCAATAGATTGTTATTCATGATTTGTTTCATATACTCCTTGGTCTGTATGATGAATATGTGTTATTTTATAAGTTTATCAGGTGCTATGTAATCTTTTGGCTTGTTAGTGAATGCAGGTTTCGAAGAGAAGGAGGAGCTCATCCGGATCGGCGAGGCTGGACTACTACAAAGCGTTGGACTAAAGGTATGTTATTATCACCTGATTACTTGTATTCTAAATGCATATTTAGAGAAAGGTAGTGTTTATTTGTCTTGTTTGTCACTAGAAAGCCTTAGCTTCTAGGGAGGTCGGTTTTGTCCGCAAAATTGACTCTTTCCGCATGACAAAATGGCAACTCCGCTGGGGAACTCCATTGATGTGAATGATTTTTCCTTTGTGTGAAACTTTGATTTGAGAAAAGTCGTTTGTTTTCTGGTTTTTGGCTGTTTGACTGTGTATTTGGGTGGGCTAGCTTAGGGTTAAATTAGATTTTAGTTTTTCTTAGTTTTGATAGCAGTACGCACCCTCTGAGTTAAGCACAGTGCATACCTGTACGCACTGCAGCTTTGTGCACAGAGCATACACGCACCTGTGCAAACAGGTCACCTGCGTACCCTGTCAAAATTGAGAAAATTTCAATTTTCTTCTTTTTTGCCTTTTAGATTTTGTTTTTAATTTGTTTTTTCTGCCCAGATCCACTGGTTACCTGTCATAAATCTTTACCTAAGCTTGTTTCATCAGTGTCAAGAGTTTTAGTGAAATTCATAGAGATTTTGCCCTAGGGTTTGATTTTTGCACTGGTCCTGTAGTGACTTTGGCTTTAGAAGTTGTAAAACCTTGGATCTCCCTGGTCTTTTCAGTCTTCTTAGGAGTCGGACCTTTCATAGAATCCACCCTTGTGAGAAACCTACCTTTATGTTGTCTCTTTGCCGAATCTCGAAAAAGTTTGTTGATTGAACTTTGAATTTTATTCTTAAGAAAAAGAACAAAAGATTTTGATTTTTGTTTTTGACTGGTTTTTGATTCTGCATTAACTAGTCCTTAGTTAAATTTTTACTGAGTAAAACATCCTGGAATCATACTTGGTAGGCTTTTGCCTCATTAGATTTACTTCTAGGTGCATTTCTCTTGGATTTGCTTTTGTGTGAAATTGAGTTGATTTGATTGCCATAGATTTTTTAACTTTGATTTCTGTTAAAGTAAGTTTTACATGTTTTATTAATATAGGAAAAATACAAAAAACTCTTTTGAAGAAAAGTTTGCTTTAGTAGCATTTGAGTCTTTGAAAAGAAAAGGAATTTTCGTGAAGTAATTAGTGGTCATGTGTTGTATGCTTTGGAAAAGATAAAGAGTTTGTTTCTTTGATTTTCATTGCCAAGAAAGTTGTTTTTATATCAATTTTGCATTCTCCAACTCTCTTAGCTAGGGAATTCATTGAAAAAGAAAATTAGTATAAATCATCCTAAGTGCATCTTTTTAGTGGCTCTGAGTCGAGTCTACACACCATCAGTTTCATCTCCACTACCTTTTGTCCTAAAGAAAAGCCATAAAATTAATGCTTAAAGTAAAATCAACTTAGTAACTTTTATTTACTAGGGCTCTGAAACACCAATATAGATCAGGCTAGTGTCTTGGAGTAGGAGATTAATTAACTCTCCAAGACAGTAAAACCAAACAAGTAGCTCATCTTGTGGTAGGATAAATCCAACTGTTTCATTTGTACTCTAGGAAAGCTCCTCTTAAAGGAGAAGCACGAGACCTTGTCCGAACCAGTGAGGGGATCAATCCTCCTTCATTGGGAAAGACGCCAGATACGCACGTACTACAAACAGTAAACCTCGGATTATTGCCGAGGAGCCTGGGGTCACTTGTCGGTAAACCTTGGATTATTGTCAAGGAGCCGGCAAGGGGATTGAGCTTGTTACTCTGCCCTTGCGTGCTATCGGGTCGTAGACTGTTCCCCCAGGTATATTTGTTGTTGTTGGTAACCTTAGTGACCATTATCTTTAGGATTCTACCGAGGTGATGGTGGAGGGAAGATCCCACTGTACCTGGAGCAGACATCGGCTAGACTCACTTGGATTTTCCGGGGGGTTCACTTCATTCGAGACGGTTAAAGTGGAGGAACTTGTGCCGGTCTATTCATTAAGCAGGTTGCCGGGGTAACTGATCCACCCACCACTTCTGTACTGAATTCGGCGATGTTGGGCTTCATCACCAACTAGTGTTTTCGGTTCGGAAGGCTACTGTTTGTGTATGGTTTGACGCCCTAGATTCTTTAGGCGTGTGATTCGAATTTGTTTGGTTCTTTAGAGACTTTAGGTGGTTTTCTTTGAGATTTTACTTTGTTTGCGTGTGCAGTAGTTAAAAGTTTTTAACTGTAGCTGAATTACCGAGACAGTCCCGTAGACTTCGGGGCAAGTCTCCTGAGATTGTTATCATGGCCGATTTGTTGAGGAAGTCCCGTAGACTTCGGGGCGAACCTCCTGAAGACGTCCCAGGTCATTACGAAGGTTTGAAAGTCCTTGTAACTCCTAGTGGCAGTAAAGTAGGTTCACCTGAAGAAGGAGAGTCGTCGTTGGCAGTCCATCCAGATTACCAAGGTCTAGAAACAGGTTATAATCCCGAAGCTGTTGCAGTTTCCGAGCTTGCTGGTAGTTTTTCATCTACTAGTGATATAGGCGAAGAACTTGAAATATTTGAACCTGTTACTCCAACTTCTAGTGCTCCTGATTCACCTAGGGTAGAAAGAGTCATCACCGAAAATCTTCCTGCTGGTTTGATAGCTATTGAAGAACTTGCTCCAGAAAAAGAATTTGGCGTCTCTATCCTTGAAGATCAACCTACTATTGATCTAAGGGAGCGTGAATCCATCTTTTACAGTCCTCCTAGAAGCACTACTTGGTATCTTTCGTTAACTAATTATTTGGACAACTCAGGATCAAGTTTTTCTCCACCTCGTACTCCTTATCTGCCTGGAGGTATATATACTCCTATAAATATGTCTGGTCAGTCATCCATGTTCACTCAATCTCCTGAATCTTTCTTGTACGGCGGTCCTTCTGTTCAGTCACAATCTGGTACTTTTGCGGGAGCATCTCCTCAACCCATTGAACATGGGTTATTAGCTGGAAACAATGGTAATAAACTGTTGGGTGTAGGAGACATTTACATGATGTCAGGTTCAGTTCCCAGTTCTCAACCTCAAGGTGGCCAGTTACCGCCTGGGGGGCAGCCTCAATTAACGCCTAGGGGGCAACCTCAAGGTACACAAATTGCGTCTGGGGGGCAACCTCAAGGACAGTATGTACCCATAGTACAATACATTCCTCAAAGTCAACCCCAGCCTCAATATGTACCCCAAGGTCAACCTCAGTATCAACTTATAGCTCAAGGTCAATCCCAGTATTAGTACTTACCTCAAGGGTATCTACCTCAAGGTCAGTACTCGAGTCAAGGTTATCAACCACCCCAAGGTCAATCTTATGTTCAAGGTATGGGAAATGTACCTTTCAGTTATCAATCCTACCCTCAATCCGGTTATGGATCTCACTATCCTCAACCTATCGTGGGTCAATACCCCGGAATGAACATAGTGTGGGATCCATCACAAGTTCAACAGGTATTGCAGCCAAGTGTACAGTTGTCATCTCAAGCTGGACAACCCTTAGTTTCTGGTTCACCCCAGAAACCAGTCCAGTCTAATGTTCAAACTTTTGTACCTTCGATAGTTACTCAGTCGCCCATTGCACCTAGTACTCCATCTCAAATGACTGCTGCATCTACCACAACATCTGTTCCTTCCACCACACTTACTTCTGGAGTATCGACAGCTCTGGTTTCTACTGTCTCTGCAACTACTCCTCAGACATCTTTACCCTTGTCTGGATCCACAATTCAAACTACGGTTTAGATGCCAGTAGGATAGCCTGGTTTAAGTACGGTTGTCACTAGTCAACCACAATTCATTTATCAACCGTACCAGGGACAGTACCAATACGGGCATGCTGTCCAACAGCCAGTTTATCAGTATCAACCGTATCCTGGGTACACTTATCAACAACCTCAGCAACCCCAGTACGGTCCAGTTAATCCTGGTTTTCCAAGAGGATACAATATCCCGAATGCGATACCTATTCCAAGTTATCCTAGATATCCTCCTCCTGGGACTGGTCTTGTGACCCAGAGTTTTAGGGATCCTAATCGGCAATTACCGTTTATCGCAACTTTGGATTTACTGGACTTGTCGCTCCTAACGGACGATCCAATAAATTATCTTCCGTTTTGGCCGCCAATGCCAAATAAGTTGCCCAGTGACATACCCAAGTTCGAAGGTAAGTCTGGAGAGGATCCGTCAAATCATGTGATGACTTACCACCTCTGGTGTGCTTCAAATTCCATCTCGGATGATTCGATCCGCTTACGTCTTTTCCAGCGTACGCTCATTGGTCTCGCGGCCAAGTGGTACATTGAGTTACCACGGGCCTCTTTTTACAATTTTAGTCAGTTAGCTACCTCGTTCCTAACTCATTTTCAGTTGCCGGTCAGATATGATAATGGCACGGAGCTACTAACTTCATTAAAACAGTCGACGTCCACTTACATTTCCGATCATATACATGAATGGAGACGTCGAAGGCGATTAGTGAAAGTTTTTATCCCGGACCAAATCTTAGCTGAATGGTTTGTTAAATCATTATTACCGAAGATTACTGAAGACGTAGCTAAGGCCGGAGTAGTTACTGAGGAGCAAGTGATTGCTCAAGCGCAATACCTTGACTTAGTTTACACTTAGTTAGGTACGTTACACGAAAAGATCTTCCAAAGTCAAATCAAATCGCTGCTGCTCCTTTGGGATCTCATGCTGTTGATGGCATGATTGGTATGGTAAATACTAAAAGCAAGAAGAAGTCTTCAAAGAATTCTTCGCCCATTATAACCTTACCAGACTCCCCGACAGGAGAATCTTCTTCTGAAGTTTCCGCTGATATTCACGCTGTAGAGTCATCTATGGCTAAATCAAAAAACGGTGGGAAGAAGAAAGGCAAGAAGAAGAATAAAGCAGACAGGACTCCAAAGGAGAAAACAGAAAAGTCGGAAACCAATGACGAAAAGCGCAAACCTCGATATCCTTGTCTTATTTGTGAAGAGGATCATTTTACAAGAGATTGCCCTCATCGGGCCGAGGTTGTGAAAATCGTCAAGGGTTCCCCAACTCCTGCTGTTTTGAAAGATCCATTTCCAAAGCAGGAGAGTAAGATGATAGGTTCTTCCTCGAGTGCCAGTGAAGAACCCATATTGATGATGTCTCATGTAAGGATTGCGACTCGATCGCAAGATTATGGTAGTAAAAGTCCTGTTGATGGATCTAAAGAAGTGGAATCTTCTCATTCAAATCCCTCAACCTCAGCTCCCAGTTCCGATCCACTACAGATCGAGAAACCTAACCCTGACTTAGTAATCAAACCGCCCGCCAAGGGTGTACTTCGAAGGTCTGCTTTCAATCCACATGCGAGAGCGGCCCAGAATTACAACATTGTTGAGGATTTAGCTGTTTCACCCTCAGCAATGTCAGCTTTAGAAGTGCTGCAATCATGCCCAGCACAACGAAAATTACTTTTGTCGGCTATAGGAGCTGTTGATGTTCAGGACCCGAACCTAATAATCTTTGATCTAGAAAATAGTACACCGCATTTGCCTCATTAGATGGCTTTCCAGATCCCAGTGATAGTCAAAAACAGGCCTATTCATCGGACTGTAATTGATGAGGGAGCTTCCACGTGTATTATGTCGATACAGTGCTGGAGATCGCTTGATTCTCCTTCACTAAATCAATCCCCGACAATTTTTAAGGCCTTTGATTGCCGTGGGTTCCATCCGTTTGGCATTCTACAGGATTTTCCTATAGGGGTTGAAGGAAAAACCGTTAGTCTAGATGTGGAGGTGGTTGATGCCCCTCTAGACTACAACCTTCTCTTGGGTCGAAGTTGGTCTTACGCTATGACAACGGTCATTTCATCGGTCTTCAGAGTAATAAAGTTTCCACACAATGGCAAGATCGTAACCATAGACCAGCTGGCTTACTTTTCATCCGACCCAGCCTCTTCAGAGAGTATCCAGCATGTCGGTAAAACGACTATCCCTTACAAGGATGTTGGCGTAGGATTAGTTAAAGATGTCGGTTTACTGGGAAATTTTCCTTTTCCTCCAATTAATGATGTGTCTTCGTTTGCATCTATTCATATGATTCAAAGTCAGAACGTCAGAAAATTCGATTCCAGTCCCAACAGTACAAAATTATTGGAGATACTCTTTATCGCCGTGGGGCGGACTTGGTTTTTCGTCGTTGCTTAACTCACGAGGAAGCTGAAAGGGTTTTGAATGATTGTCACTCTGGAGCGTGTGGCAGTCATATGTCTGGGTATACCTCAGCCCAAAATATATTGCGCGCTGGTTACTTCTGGCCGTCCTTGTTTAAAGACTGTATTATTGCAGTCCGGAAATGCCACAACTGTCAAGTGTTTGATCGCAAGATGCGCACACCACCTGCTCCTCTCCACCCTATAATTGCCGTTGGTCCTTTTGCTAAATGGGGTATCGATTTTATTACATGTAACCCTCACTCGGCCGGGGGGCATGCGTATATCATCCTTGCAGTTGATTATTTTACTAAGTGGGCCGAGGCGATGCCTACATTCGAGGCAGACGGCAAGACAGCTGCAATTTTCATATTCAATCACATTATTGCTAGGTTTGGTGTCCCACAAGCGATAATCACTGACCATGGGCGCCATTTTCGAAACGTTATGATGACAGAACTTACAGGCCAGCTTGGTTTGCGTCACGATAGCTCAACTCCTTATTATCCACAAGCCAATGGCCTGGTTGAGTCCATCAACAAAGTTTTAGTTATCATGATCCGACGAATCATTGGTATTCATTGGTCGAATTGGCACAACATGTTATTTTCCACGCTTTGGGCATACCGAACCTCAGTGAAAACATCAACAGGGTTCACTCCTTTCCAACAAGTTTATGGTTTGGAAGCAGTGCTGCCCATTGAATGCGAAATCCCGTCACTTCAAATGGCTGTCGAATTACTTCCAGCTACTTCCGAAGAGGAGAAGTGTCTATTATACTTAGCTCAATTAGATGAGACTCGACGTGACGTTGCATTGGTAATCGAGACTCACGCAAAACGGATGAAAGCTCAGTATGATCGCAACGTGACCCCTCGAAATTTTTCGGAAGGAGACCTAGGGCTATTATATGATCAAGCTAACGATAAATTAGGTGCTGGAAAATTTGTTCCTATGTGGGATGGGCCCTACATTGTCAAGCGAAAGCTAGCAAAAGGGGCCTATGAGCTGGTAGATTTTGACGGGGACTCTTTGGGTAAACCTAGAAATGGACTTTACCTAAAGAGGTATTATGCTTAAATGATGGGTATGGAGATTTAGTTAGGTTAGTTTTTTCTTTCTAGCTGGTGTGTTTGTTAGTATAGACAGTGTACTTAGCTTAGAGAGTGTGTTTTTCGTCGTTATTCTGGCTTATCTTGGTTTTACTCTTGATATTACAGATGTCGACGCCTCTCCAAACGTACATTGGATTCGCTGATGGTGCTTGTCGTAGTACACGGAATATCTCTTCCGCAGCTTGGGTTATCTATTCGCCCTCTGACGAGTTAGTTTCTATGCATGGGGTGAGCCTCGGTCAAACAACAAACAACATTGCAGAATATAGTGCAGTGATTGAGTTATTGTCTGAATCTATTTCATTTGGGATTCGGAGTTTGATAGTGAGGTTAGATTCTGAACTCGTTGTATTACAGCTTAATAGAGTTTATTCCATTAGAAATCCAGTGTTATTAAGGTTATTTTTGAGAGTGCGCCTCTCGGAACGTGAATTTGATTACATTGAATATCAGCATATTCCAAGGTCTTTAAATACATTCGCAGATGCAATTGCTTCTCGAAGGTTAGACAGACATTTGTGATAATCATACATGTAAATTTAAAAACATTTCATCACAAATGTTTAACAAGATAAGCCGGTAATAATGATATATATAGATAGGAGTGTGTCAAAAATACATCGTCTTCGATCATAGGTTGAAAAACACCTTATGATCGACAAAAATGATAAGTAAAAAAAACCAAAATGTCACATGTGTCTACAAAAGTGACCATCCAATCACTGGTGGTGCTCTCTATATGACACCACTGCACGGGCTACCCTACACAAGAACCTCATAAAAGGTCCTGGGACTGCGACCACATAGCGCTGAAGTCTGATAGGAATATCATCTATAGTCGTCTCTGGTATGTCTGCCGTAAGACACTCTAGGTCTTGTTCCAACTCAGTTAAGGTCTCTGCGGCCGCGTCCTGTGGGGCCGGTGCCGGTGCAACTGGTACTCTCCTCTCGAAAGGCCGGAGATTGGCCGGACGCTGTGGGCCTACATCTGCATTTTGAAAATTGTCATTGTCAGTTTTGAGACGATATAAAAACAAAAAAAATAGATAATTTAAAAAGTTGTGAAAAATGAAGTACCTGTGTCATCCCACTGTTCTCCCGGTGGAAGAATCATGTCCGGATCTCCACGAAAATCAACTTCGGCATACGGAAAATCCTGTATCGAGAAGACCTGGTTCTCTAACCAGTGAAAATACTCCGGTCTAAATCGGACAACCTCCGTGCCCTCGTCAGGATGACGGGCCATCACCGCAACCCATCGCATCAACTTAGGCTCTCGGGGAGGCCCAACCTCAACAGTGAGCTGCTGTGGGATCAGCATCAGAACCCTCTCTAGGGCAAAACTCACAACTAAAGGCCCATAACCAAAAGTCTTCAGTTGTCCGTTTTTGGTCCTAGTCAGTTGGCCCTTTAAGTTGGCCAACACAGCATCGCACCAGTTGAAAATGGTGCCCCGATAGCAATCAATCACCATCCACATCTGGGATCTAGTGGCAATGTGCAAAGCGGAAGCCCCGCAAAGTCTGGTAACTGTAAAGGCAATTACCATAAGTTCAGGTCGGGATATCTTTTTGATTTCTATCCCCTTATCCTGGTTTTGATTATTGCACCACTCTAGTCGGATACTAGCAATGGACTGGCCACCCGGCCTAGTCCCGGACAGAGTCAATTGTTCGCCCCTCTTGGGAAAACCAGTGAGAAAGTAAATATCCGAGGGCTCTATCTCGAGCTGGTGCCCTCCAATGTAAAAGCACTGATCCTGAACGTTCCACCTTTCAACCAGCCACTCTAGAAAGCGCACCTGGGCCCTCATGCCAGGTATGGCCCAGTATTTGTAAAGACCGCATGCCTTCAAAGCATCAATGGAAGGTTGGTGATTAATCGCGGCCAAATCAACATCTTCGTGTTCTCTCTCGAACCAATCAAGCATGGTGGGCAATCTACACACCATAAAACATATGTTAGAGTCCATAAAATTAAAAGTTTTTGGTTCATTTTGGAGAAATGGGAGTTTCAAAATCCATTCCGCGGTGTATGCAGCCCGCCTTTAGAGACAGGGCGTATGTACGCATGTTCTCTTAAGGCAAGCTGCGTACGCCCGGCATTTTCCCAACTGAGAAAATGTCGAGGTACGCAGGTCACCCATGGGGCACCTGCGTACCCCAAAAAGCAGACCTTGAAACCCCCAAGGCCTCCAAAAAATGAAACTAAAGCTTAAAAACAAATTCTAAATGGATGGAAATGCAAGGGAGGATGTTGTAGAATACCTGATGAGACGGCGTTCGATTTCGACGGTCGGATTCTCCGCAATGTCCACGGGAAGTTTCTTGCCAAAAGCCATTTTTCTCTCCTCAACAGTAAAATGGTAAAAATGAAATGGTAAAAGCCCTTTTTATAGGTTTTTTGAGTAAATAAATGTCAAATTTGTTTATTTTCCACCATGAAAAGGTCTTTTTCAAAGTATTTTTATCTATCTTTAAACAGATATGAGTAATGTGTTGGTTTTTGCGCAGGATAAAAGGATTTTCAGGGAAAATGTCATTTTTCACAAACAAAAACATCAGAGTCATCTTTTAAGCCCTTTTCTGACTCCTGAAACATGAAAAGATTGCCGAGCATTTCTTTTACACTCGTTAAAATGGAATTAAAAGACGGTCCTCTTATAGCCCTTTTCTGGCCGTAAAAACAGGAAAAGGTTGCTGGATTTTTGTCGTTTCAAATTCGATACTGGAAATAAAACGACGTGTCCTTGATCGCTTTTTACTTTTCAGGTCAAAGACACTAATCATGAAAGTACTCCTTGGTCGCAAGATCAAGCGGTTCTCTCAAGTATTATTTTATACTTTTTCGGGCTTGGGAGACACAAATTTATGAAAAAGTTCAACCCTGGAGTCTTTTAAGTTTTTTCAGACTCTCTAAAATTGAAAAACGCCGAGTTTCTCCTGTACTCGACTCGTTAAAATTTCACAGTAAAGGACCTATTCGATTACAAACAGGAACGGACCACTCCTTCTTAGGGTTCGAATCAAAACTAAGTTGGACTCATCCGAAGGATGAGCTTATAATCAAGCACATGTTATCCTCCTCAAGCTTGTAAAAAATAAAGAGGTACTTGCCAGAAATGGTGGGGGAAAAGAAAGAAAAATGAGCCTATTTGTTATCCTTTGTCTCAGAAGAAGCCTTATCACCGCTCTTGAACACGACACTTTTCATTCACCTGGGTTGGGAAATCCTTTGCCTCACAGTTGATCAAACCACATTGAAAGTCTTCAGCCAGGTATTAACTTTGGGTCAAATGTCACCAAGCCATCTGTTGTGTCGTTATGTGTTCAAGAGGTCACTGCAAATAAACCATTCATCTGCAAAATACCCGTCATCCATCTCGACCATCCCTGAGTCAGTCCTTACAGCTACATTTCTTCAACTTGATCTATGATTTCGTGTTGTGGGCTTCCCTGCAACGGGTCACTTTCTATCGACATTAGCACATTATCTAGAAAGATGACCTAGAAATCGTCAGTACCTTGAAATCTGCATGCATCAATGGCAGGTTTCTCACCTTTGACGACGGTTTACATCATTCACTTTCGATCGAAGGATTCCGTGAAATGTTCGACATCAACTCATTCATTCACATCTCATGGATTGTACTGGGTACTTTGAGAACCATTGACATCACTGGTGGTCTCTCTCACACTTGTTAACAGTTTACATCATTGACTGGTAATCAAGTGGTTTCTACCATGTTCGACATCAACTCATTTATTCGCATGGATAGAATCGTACCTGTTCGGGAAGTAGAAATGAAGACCCTGGATCTAGTTTCCACCATCCAGGCTACGAGGAGTTTTGTATTCATTATACAGTAGACTAATCATAAACAGATGGCTGCATCCATACTGTGTCTACAAGAGTCTATGATTATGATGTACTGCAAAATCATTCCTGTATCAGAGCAGTAGTTAGTTTCTTAGTTAAATTTTTCAATCTGAGTATGGGAATTCCTACCTCAGCGATGATATGATCTTATATATGTATTTTTTGTTGAATATTTTCAGGTTCCGACTGGGCTCTCCACAAGATAATCCTTGAAATGATAAAGTACTTCACCCTTCCTAGATGATATGAAACCCTAATCTACTATAGGCTTCGCACTTTAGGGGGCAATCTGTTACACTAAAATTTGTCACCATGACTATTTGCAGTTAGTATGGCTCCATCAACTGTCATACTATCCTCCTTGGCAAGTCTCATACCTCTGCTCTTCATGTCAAACTCCAAGAAAGAGAGAAAGTCTTTAAAAATCTATATATCTCTGGGTACACAGTTTCTCTTAGCCTTACCTGCGTGTACGCACCCCAAGTTCACAATACCTGTGTACTTGTATGCTCTATCTGTAAATAAGTGGGTGCGTACTCCTGTAAAGGTCAAAAGGCACAAGTTTCACTTCAAAAACGTTACTTGTGATCATTTCTAGAGCATTCTAGAAGCTTGTTTGACGTGTATTGAGCGCCTCCAGATGGTTCATGTATCCCTATGAAAGAGGAACTTATCCCATCAAGAGGGGAGCTATCCCATTCAAAGAGGGGCTTATCCCATTGATGGTGGACCTGATTAACTTCCTCTAGAGCACTATAAATATAGGCATTGGGCAAGAGGGAGGAGAGGTTGAAAGCTGAACATTCTTAAGGGTAGATGATGTTGGAATTAGGACTCCCTTATAGAGCTTGAGAGGAGGGATTCCCATCCTTTCCTAGCCTTATTTGGAAGTGGGTGAGCTGATCAAAGTAAAGGAAAACTCTTGCTGGACCCTAGGAGGGACCTGCACAACACCAAGGCTCAGGTTGTAATGGTTTCTTTTGTTTCCACTTAATGCAAATAAACTCATTTTTCTCAACAGATTGTTATTCATGATTTGTTTCATATACTCCTTGGTCTGTATGATGAATATGTGTTATTTTATAAGTTTATAAGGTGCTATGTAATCTTTTGGCTTGTTAGTGAATGCAGGTTTCGAAGAGAAGGAGGAGCTTATCTGGATCGGCGAGGCTGGACTACTACAAAGCGTTGGACTAAAGGTATGTTATTATCACCTGATTACTTGTATTCTAAATGCATATTTAGAGAAAGGTAGTGTTTATTTGTCTTGTTTGTCACTAGAAAGCCTTAGCTTCTAGGGAGGTCGGTTTTGTCCGCAAAATTGACTCTTTCCGCATGACAAGTGCTTTCGCCTGCTGCATCCATACAAGCCTCTGAGTGAGGACCATCATCTGTGTAGTTTCTTAGACACTGTCATACTGTTGTTGGAGTTCTCGTGCCTCTGTTTCTAAGTGCTGGATGGTGGGGTCCTCCTATAGATTTGAGAGGACCTCAAGTGATTCCTCCAACATACTCGTGCAGTCTCGCACTGCACCTCCAATTTCCTCCAATCCCGCTGTGATAGCGCTAGTACGCTGTTCTCTTACTTCCAGGGGATTGGATGGCTACGCCTTTAACCACAGCTCGACGATCTGAAATTTTAGCTCCAGATGAATCTTTTTCATTACTTCCCTCACCTCGCGGACCCCTGCTGCTAACCTATGGATCCGCGCCTCTACTGGTAGATTTGTTGGGATGGCCAGCTCCGAGATGCTTTGGCAAGCATCGTCTATCACCTGTACCAATTGTTAATTCTATGACACCAATTCATCGCGCTACAAGCTGAGTTGTTCCATATTTATTTTCTACTCACTGAGGACTAGGAGCGTGCGGCTCTCCCTAGCTCGTAGCTTTGTAGTTATCCCATCCTGCAACAGACATAAGGTCTCGCGTGGAGTGCAGCTAGATTAATACTGAGACCTTTTAGCGTGTTAACTAAAGGCCTATCAGCTTCATTTGATGGCACTAGTGCTCTTTCCGGAAGCACTATGGTATTCGTCATCTATGCATGCAACATCTGCTCTGCTGCTGTTGAGTCGACTGCGAGGCTGGCCGAAAGGGTACTAGCCTGGGGGGGCGCGCCTGTAATTCTTGCAGCTGCACTCTGAGGGCCCCCAACACAATCTGGTTCTCCTATATGAAATCTTGGAGAGCCTCAGAGGTGACATCACACATAGTCTCGCCAGTGTCATGTAGATCACCCTCGGTCAGGGTGATCAGGTCAAGGGACAATTTCGAGGCCTTGACCTTCTTCCACGACCCTGCCCGCTCTGTTGGGTGTTGGTGCTTCAGATGCATTGACACAGTTTGTGGGTCAGCGCCTCCTTCTTCTGTTTCTGCTTCCTCTGCTTCCTGCCCCTACGAAGGCATTGTTTGGCCCTCGCCCACCTTCATGGCTACTTCCTGTGTTTTTGTTGCTGCTACGGCCTTTTCCTACTCAGTTACTTTCTGTGTCGTGTCCCACGTTGATTGCAATTATGTTGCCGCTTCTTCCTACCTTTGTTTTTCGGCCAATTGTGTGATGCACAACTTGGCCTCGTCTTTCTTTCTTTGCACCCCCGACTTCTCGATCTTTGTGATGTCTGGGGCATGCCACTCTGGTGGCCATGCCTCCAGTACATTAAAATGACGTCATCAATGGCTAAGAAGGGTAGCTTTACCCACTGCTTGGTCGGGTCCTTGCGCGCCTTGATATAAATGTTATGCATGTCCGCTTTGAATTCTGCAAAACTCTATAGACTGTTGTAAACAGTGGGTGACAACCATGGCTTACGGTTGATCCCCATTATGAGGTTCATCTCCATGAACACCCAGAAGATTTTGTTCTTGTGTATCCTCTTAGCATCCTTCGTGGCCCAGAGCAAAGCGTACTTCGCGGCCTTCGGTAAATCCCTGTCAATTATGGGGAATTGACTATCCTCCAGCAATTCCCCAGCCATGAGCACTATGGACAGTAATAGCCATGCATAGTGGAACGTTTTGCCTTGTTCCTGGGCTTCGCGGAAATTTTCTAAAAACTCCTTGCAGAGGAACTCGGACCAGTTAAACTAGACCCCCTCCGCACACTATTCAGCCAGTACTACCACCGACGCGAGTACTTCGTCCACATGGCACTTGCACATGACCTTTCCTACCAGGATTTGGGTCGCCACACACACTGCTTTCTCCTTGATGCTAGAGATGGCGTAGCCCCTCTTCTTCTTTTCCAGCTTATACTTTTTCTTCATGGCCTCCGCGATGGCCAAGTCATTGCCCTTCCCTTCCGATATGTCCGTGGGGTCCTCTCCTTTACATGGAAGCTGGGAGATGCAGTGAATCAGGTCTGTCGTGATGGGGATGGGCTCCTCCAGCCACAAACACCCATCATGCACCAGGCAAAGCAGCTGCTTGATGACGAAAATGGTTATTGGTGCATGGTGGAAGTGAAAAACCCAGAGTAGATTCAGTAACCCAGCCTTTTCCACTCCGCGCAACCACTTCCGCAACTCTAGTTTTGTAAACCCCACCGCGGTGTTCTGTTTGGGCTTCATAAGGTTCCTGGTCTCAAGGTGAGGGAACTTCTTGTGGTCAGTGGGGTCCCAATCTTTGAATTTCGGGCTCAACACGTGTCCCAGGTGCGTGCCTTCAAACATAA
This sequence comes from Pinus tabuliformis, assembly GCA_031772625.1. Lineage (NCBI taxonomy): Eukaryota > Viridiplantae > Streptophyta > Pinopsida > Pinales > Pinaceae > Pinus > Pinus tabuliformis. The sequence continues at coordinate 778,482,859 of CM062805.1, forward strand.
TGTTGTCTGGGAGGAGCGGGGTCTGGAGCGAGCTCTTGGTCTCGTCCAGGACCTTGGGCACTTTTGCCTTTCCTTTTCATGGGGGGACATAGGTGGGAAATTTTTTCATGTGGTGCGAAGGCTAAGTGTCCTCCTCCATTCCTTCATCTTCGTCCTCTGCGATGATAAGATCCTCTAGATCTTCTTTTTATTCATCCGTCTCTATGGTGACGGCTTTCCCCTTCTCCTCCATTGACAATTTGTTGTGCAACGAGTTCCACAGGGACACACGTACGGAAGCCATTGCTTGTTTTTCCTTCTTAGGTCTTGGCATGCGTGGTGATTTCGGGATTTCTACCACAATCCCAGTTCCTTCCAAAGCATCTCCCACAACTAGGGCCTGTGCAGCCTCTCTAGTGGTCTTTTCAGTTATCTCCATAATGTCCTAAGCAATTTCCATCGTATTCATCCAAAAATCTAGCACTCACGATCTCAGGGGCTCAATCAATGCTCAACACTCAACAATTAGGGCTCTGCTCAATAGCTCAATTCAAAAATGACCAAGTGTTGTTTGCTGGGTAGCCCTTTGTAATTTATAGCGCTTTTTGATTTGAATTCGACTGTTCTCCCCAAATCCGGTTCATTAATGCTTCCTTGGCAGCATATTTTTCCAAATCTTGCCCATAAATCGCATCTTAAATGCCTGTCACCCGCTCCATTTGGCCTCAAGTCGAGCATCCCATCATGAATAGTGACTTCAACAGTCACTTTCTGGCCAACCCATGCAGCAGCGTAGCCCCCTATGCACGGTCGCAGACCTTGTGACTCTTTTCTTCTGCACGCATCTCCAATATCACGTAGCTCCTGGGCATAATAGTTTATAGTCTTGCACCCCCTTTCAACTACTTGGAGTGCTAAGACTATTCCTTCCTCGGCTAGTCAGGTGACCGCACCACCTATGTGAGGTTTCCTCCGATCATCTAGCATTCTTTCTGGAAAATACCTACCTTTTACCATTATCAGCCTCGTCGCACACCTTATCCTCTGTAGCGCATCACCCTGGTTAATTCTCTTAGTAATATGCGGTCCAAGCCAAGGCATCAAATTGATCAATTCATGGCGATAGTCCTCAAGCTTGTCAGCATGATCGTGCACACCCTATTTTATCACTGTGATCTTCTTATCGAGAAACTCGTCCCTTATCTCGTCTTCCATCTTCACGTCTTCCGCTTCTACCAAAGCGCTTTTCCTCCTTAATCGCACCCTTTCTTTTTCAAGTTCTTGGAGCTTAAAATTTCGCTATTGGATTTTTGCTTCCAAGGTTTCGTGAACCGTCACATCTATTGTTGTGATCATGCATAGCCTAAGTTCTCCAAGTATTATAGGGCTTACTTCAGTTGCTTCATACTCCAGCCTTGGCGGTGCCTGCACAGTCAGGGTTTTGCGCATGGTCCTATATGCCCAGAGAATTGCTAGTACGCATAGGTCCCAGTCAACCCGCTTCACCTAGTGGACCATGTTCTGTGCTTCGCATACTTTTTCAAAAGCTTTTGTGTGAAGATTCTTTTGCGCGCTTGGTCTTACCATACTTCCCAGTCCCAAATGGAGGGGTTGTTTACGCCATTGTCTTGCCCGCCCCTACTTACTGATCGTGTTTCCTACTGTGAGGACAGTGTGCCTTCGTGCAGTTTGCACACCATATGCTTGTATCCATCTAGAAAGGTGGGCGCGTAGGCTGTTTCTTCCATCATACTTGGCTTTTATCCACATCTGAGGCTTCCCAAATCATAAGCGCATCATCCTTCTGCATTCGCGCCAGTCCTCAAAACCCTGCTGGTGCATACCCCACCACTTTGCGAGCGTAGCGCACAGTACCCATTTCAGAGCGTCGAAACATTGCTGTTCCGGCACTTCTTTTTCAATTTTGTTTAGGAACTCGTACACTTCACCTAACTCATCATATGTAGGTAGATCTCTTACCTCTGTTGCTACGCAGTGCAGTGACCTTGTCATCATGTTACAGTTGAGCGTGGTTACCTCGTGTAATCGGTTCTGCCATCATTCTATCTCTTCGTCAGAATCCGATATGCAAGAGCTTTCGTGCTTCCAAGATATTCGGCCATCCACAATTGGATTTACCCAATATTTCTCCCACATGGTTATCTTGTAGATGCAGTCTAGATCGTCATCGTTTTCATAGTCGCACACTGGCTCTGTGTAGCATTTTCCTTCCGCAGGGTCCAAAGGTACCACTACGCGCAGTGACTTCTTCTCAAAAACCATCTTGCACTTCTTTAGATTTATCACTCCATTCATGTTAGTGACCCAATCTATTCCCAGTAGCACAGGATAGGGATTGTTGTCATCAACAATCTCTATCACTTCGAAATATGCTAGTGCGCTCGCACCTTCGATATCTACGGTGATTCCCTGCAATCTTCCCATAGGTAGGATCTTTTGCTGGTTCACCATTCATAGTTGGATAGGAGACCATTATAGTGCAGGCCTGCCCATGTGCTCCCATGTCTGCTTTGGTAGGACTTTCACGTCCGATCCTAGATCCAAAATCACTTGATCCATTTCATATTCCCCGATCTGAGCAGTTAATCTCATCTCCCTTCCTGTTCGCGTCGTGTGCTTCCCGAAAATACAAACTACGCACGGTTCTCCTGGCGTGGTCCCAACACATCTAGTGATGAGTTCTTACAGCCCCTTCACAGCTTTGCTATCACGCAGCAGCTTCATGAATGTCTCCAAGAATGTAGTGAGCATCGATGGGTACATTTTTGGCTCCAATCTGTCTTTACTTCCTGAAGTGGAGTCGTCCATGAATCTCCTCTTAGCTTCCATGAATGTCTCCTTAGCACGCTCCAAATCAAATTCTGGTTCCTTTTTTGGAGCCTTACGAACCCAGGTACTCTCTTTGGGCTGCTTTCCTTTGTCATCCCCTGTCATGATACCACTCCAGAGCATAATATTTACATTCAGGTCTTCCTCGCATGGCTTAGACCTCATCATTTGCAGGTTTTGAGTTGGGGGAGGTTAGAGTGCTCCTTTATCACGCAACCTTGTTATCAGTGTGGGACAGTCCTCCATCTCATGATCAAACTGAGTACAATATAAGCATGATGGTCCCGTTGGATTTGTACAATTGCAGGCATAATGCCCTGGTCCTCTGTAATTGTAACATATCAACTGTCCTCGATCTCTTCCTGGTCCCATTCCACCTCAACCTCGTATGCACCCCTGAAATCTAGTTCGCGCCATCCCTGCGTTCAGGTCAAGAGGTCGTGTTTCGGCCTGAACTTTATAGGTAGGAGTCCAATCCATCATCAGTTCATAACTTCTACAAGTGCGCTCATCATGGCCTACTGACCTGCAAAAATTACAGAACAACTGCTAGGAATTTTGCATATACTTCTGTAACAGATGGCAGTTATATGTAGCATGCTTCCCTCCTATCTAACAAATCACACACCAAAATGCAGGTGTTGCACTTGGTCCTACTTGTGCCTCCGGTCTCAATGGCATTGGTCCTCCTCCTTCGAGGTAATTCGTGAACATTGGGCAATGGTCCTTGTCGTGCCCCTGGCCCTTGCACTTTATGCACCATACCTCATCACGCACTTCTAGACGAGCCATTTTGTCTTGTTTCAAACTTTGCATCTCAAGGCACAAGTTCTTCAACTAAGCATGAATTTGGTGGACTCCCAAGTTAGGATCTTGTATTGGAGTCTCGTGCAATCTCATTGTGACCTCCAAAGCTTCAGCCTGAGTGGTTAGCCTTTATTGTGATAGCGCGTTTTGTAGATGCGGTGTTAATGAGGCTACAAAACATTCGTGGTGTTGCCCATATGTTAATGTCATGTTCGCTTCACGAATTGTGCACTTCAATCTTTGATCCAGCTCCCACGGGGTTTTTCCTGGTAGCATTGTGATTTCCTTGAATCCAATGATTGACTATGCCTCTGATTTTGATCTTCTAAATTCCTTGTTTACCGCAGTTTGGATACCCGCTATCCCCGCATTCGGATTTTCATTGGAATGATTAATGTACCAGGTCAGCGCATGATACTGCAGAGTGTTGACCAACATTGCCTTCTTTATATTGTCATCTGTGACACCCTATGCTTCCCATACAACTTTTATCACAAACCAAAACTGGTCCAGATATTAATTCCCTACTCCCTTGAACACTGGTAGCTTTATCAAGCTGGCCATACTGCTTCGCAGTGGTGGTAGATTTGGTATGGGTGAAGTCGGGGGTGAAGATGGTGAAATTGGCGGTGGTGTGGGTGGGGGTGGTATGCGCAGAATTCTATGCTTTATCAGATTGATCACACTTCTTGGTGAAACCTTCGCGAGCTCTTCTTCACCTCTACACAGAGGTGAAATCAAGAGACTAGTTTTTATTTCTGTGCTACCTTCGTTTCTGTAGATCCTTCCCCTCCGCGTAGCCCCAAACATTAATTTATTCGCATAACCCGTTTTTAACATAGTAGCATTTTAATCCAAGTGTTCAAATATTTAACGTACTTACCTCGCGGTCCCTTGAGGAAGCGTCATTTTGCCTCACTATAACTGACTGAAGTATCTACGGCGAATTCAGTGATGAATCCTCGTATGATTCAATCTAGCCAGTGATCAATAGTGTGCATGATCTTATCTTCCGATGCTTCTAGTCTGCGCACCAATTTTGGAATCCACACAATAGGTTTGTTGAGTTTACACCTTCCTTGGCTATCAGCTAGCCTCACGATCCACTAGTACAACTCAGTGGGGAAGGATGCAAAGAAAATTTCATGAATTTTCGTATGTAAGTAGCAATCTAACCACTCTTCATTTGATAGTCGTGGATTCCTGTTTTCCTGCACCGCGAACTTGTGAATATTTTTGTCCAACCACTCTTCAATTCCTTTCTTTGTTGGATTCCAGTGATACGACATCAGACATCTCTATGCAGATCCTGATCCCGGCGATGGAACCATTTGTTGGCTTGTTGGGGCATGACCCAGGTTCAGAGTTAATTATCCAAACAAATCCTGGTACTACTGGACCTTTCGGCAACAGTCCGCGGAGTGCGAACTGAGGTCTCACCTCTCACCTGAAGTAGTATGGGAGGGTGTTAGTGTTGCACTAATTTATTAACATTAATTAACACAAGTATTTAGTTATCAATCCAGGTTTGCTAGACTTGGAGGCAAGTCCACAGTATATGGATATCAGATGTAGCCAAGCTTAGAAGATAAAATTTAAAGAGTCAAGAAAGTACATATTACAAATATAAACCTATTTTAACAATTTCTAATTCACTTATGTAATATGTGAGGGATGAGGCTCCTAACTTAAGAGAACCAGGTTGCCCTTCCCTACAATACTACTATCATGAAGATAAATCCAAATCATTAATTAACAATAGTTTATGATGTAGAAGATGTAAAAGAAGAGGCTCCTAACTAAGGAGGACCAGATTGTCCTCCTTCACAATTCTACTATATCATAATCACCATAGCTTCAAACCAAAAATGCATAAATAACTTCAAATAAGAAAAGGAGAATGAAATTCAGTTTTAGTTCAAGATCAAATAGAAGGGAAATTTAACTTAAATTCCTGTGTGTACCTTCATATGTAGATTAGAATTAAACCAATATCCATTCAACAATCATCACACATTAATTCAAATAAGCAAATATGAAACAAAACAAGTAAACAAATCTAAAGCAACTAGTTCATGAAAATTAAGCTAGTTTAACAAAGTGTAGTTAGCTTGGAGTGGGGGCCCTCCACCCTTGCCTTGCACACTTGAGGCTACTATAAAATGTTGAAACTTCAAGCAATCATCCACACTAATTAACAACAAAATGAAAGTAGAACAAGTTCTTCTAATTAATCTCCAATATTCAAATGTCTCAGCGTAAAATTATATAAAAATTACATCCCATAAGCCTTCAAAGTCTTGGCTTAAATAGAATTTTATGAAACAAACTGATCTAAAGTCTCTCTAACAATCATATCTATTCATATTCATCTATCTAAGTTGAATTCATTCAATCCATTCCAATAAATATGGACAATCCCATGAAATCACAAAACTGACCTATTTCCTAGGGATTTTTTGGGTGACTAGTCATGTTTGACTAGCCTTGACCGGGCCTAATAAATCTTGTTTTGACTGAACCAAGTGGAATTAGTTCAGTCCTAGTTCCCAAGATTTCCATTCATGCATCTAGCTCGAGCCCAAGTGTCCTGTAAACATGTCATCCACATAGCTATTATGGGAATTTTTTACTCTGTCCAAAATTGCACTTGAAACTCAATTTTCATAAAAACTTCTAGAAATTGCAAAATTAAAATTAAACACTTGAATATGAATAAAATACATCAAAATGAGATGGATCTGATGGAAAATGGATGGAAAATATAAGGATTAAGTAAGTTTCCTTAAGCAAAAATAGACCAAAACTGAGGGCCAACATCTCCCCCTTGCTTATTCTCAAGCATGTCCTCATGTTTGCCTATGTCCTTGACCTTTTGCTTCTATATGCTGATTGGCCTGCTGATGTACCTGTGGCTCTGACCCTTGAAGATGAAGCTTTCTCTTGAGCTACCTGTAAAATGATATATATGCCTTCATGTACTTCTTCTCCTTTTCTTCCCTCTGTTTTTCTAAAAAGAAATTTCATCATTTCTCTTTGAAGTGTTGCTCTTTGTAATATTCTTCACCTGTCAGTGGAAAAATTATGGCTTGGGCTATGTATTCTGGAGTGATGGGAACAATAATTTCTCCGATGTGTGATGAGGTTTCACCATCAACATACAAATATAAAAAATTTACACTATTCCTCCTCTGATGATAAAACGCCAATATATCATTCTTGATGAGCAGGTTCAGAGACGACAACAAATAAAACTTGAATTTTGTAATACATTCTGACACAGGATTCATGTCCCTCTCAAATTAGAAATATCAATAATTTTAATTAAAGGAGCCAATATCTAGTTGCCTTTACATCTCAGTAAAAGAAGACAATTTTTTTATGACTAGGCATTCACTTTTAATTTAGACATTGTTCCACCCCTGCAATTTGCAAAATAGGGGTCGAAAGAACCATAAAAATATTCCAAATAGAAATGAATTTGTGAAAACTATCTGCCTGGAGCATAATTAGGCTCATTCTAAAGAAAACCCATGTTTTCATTTTTCAAAATTCATTTTATTTTGCTCAGAGAAAGCAACGAAATATAGTGGCTTTCAAAAATCGAAATGCATTTTTGGGACTGAATAAAATTTCATGATCATTATATTTGAAATCATTTCTCTCTTCAAATGCTTATGTATCCTGCTTACCCCTTTCTGATGCTCTTTAAAAACAATTGAATTGCAAGCTTGTTTAATTTTTGTTTCACTGCAACAATAAGTCACTTCTTTTTTTAAAATCATTACCCTTTGTAGAAAAGAAACAAACATTTTTCTTAACCAATTTCTATTTTTTTCATGCAATCAAACATTCTCCTTTATACATCTCTATAAAAAAAAACTATATGTTGTTTTGAAATAGAAATACATAAGAAAACAACAACAAAAAAAATCATGTCATAATTTTTTTTGTGTTTCTTAATGTAATCTCTGAGTTCGAATTGAGGCTCTCTATATAAATCACCAAGCAAACCATGATTTAATAACTAATCTCTTCAGCACTGTATACAACTGAGACTCTTCATCGTTCAATGGTCAATTTACAACACTGCTTCAGTTATATAAAACTTCTCTGCTCACTAATTCATATAAACCTCTGCACTATTGGTATAGTCAAATGCGCTCAAATATGGACCCAAATTTTCAAATGCAAACCTAATACTCTGTTTTTATTATCCATTTCTTCATGCACCAAACTAAGATTTGATTATTGATCACACTGCTTGATCATGGAAACATATGCGCAGGTGTAGTTTTAAAATGAATTGATTGTTTGTTTCACAAAGACTACGTGTTTCACTCCTTCTCAAATTCCTTAATTCATGCAACCAATATTTATGAACAGACTCTTCGTGGAAGATGCACAAAACATATATCTCTAGCTATACCATAATTTCATTAACTCACTGTTTGTACATTTGAACTTGCATTTATAAGCCTATGTTTAACTGAAGTCATGGCGATTTTTCTGAGTATACCTGGTTTCTTGTAGAAGGATTGTGAATACTTGACTTGTGGACCTCTTAGCTGTGCTCCATATTACCCTTATCTCATTCAATCTGCATTTTGAATGCCTCAGCTTGTTGACTGGTGGCAACAATAGAGAAAAAGTCATTAAATGATAGGCAGTCTTTAACAAAAGGTTCAGCGACCAGGATCCCTACATTTTTTTGTGATCCTCATCAAAATAGAAGCAAATCAAGTCTTAGCTTACCTGAAGTTTACCATGAGATTTCTGGCAACTAACTTGCACTTCCTTCCTTGATTTACCCTGCTTATCTCTCCACGACTTCAACACTCTATTTCTACCCTTACCTCCACTGTCAAAATGTTTTGCTTCTCTCAACTACTTGCCAATGGCATCTACCGTCTTTCCTGAGCCTCAAACGGTTGTGATGGCAAAGAAAATTCAAGGTTCTGAGGTTTTGTGTTTCAAAAATGGCAGCACTCTCACTTGTTAAACACACAGGCTTTTCTTTGTTGTTTTAAAAATGATTTTGACCATTTTGCTATTTGGTTTGTTGTCCCCGAAATGTCGTGCACATACCATTAAGCTTCGTTGCATACCAAATTGAAATATTTCGATAGGAATGGAACCATTTGCAATTATTTCGAACCCTACTATCGACTATATGGTTCATTATTTCTGCATTTGAAATCAAAAAAAATATTATTATGATTTTAGCTTAGCTTATATACCTTGGCTTACATTTGATTCATTTGTAGCCGTCCTCCAATCCATACCGTGACTTATCCTTTTACTGTCATATATATTGCTTTGTTGCTACGTCGATTACTTCCATCGTGGCTACCATTGCATTTCTTTTTGAGTACTCGTTTATTTTTGTTATGCATTGTTTTGATTGCCATGTTAATTGCATAACAAAAATAAACTCCATAATACTAATGTTCATTTCCTACAGCTGTCCCTTCAAACATTATCACTTAAGTTTGCATTGTATTGCCATCATATGAGGATTATGATTACACCCATCGAATTGTATTACCATCATATTGCATTACCAATAGTATTACTTCTTATGCGCCATGATAGGTTTAATCATTTCAATTTTGTTTGCTTGATTACTTTTCATAATGCGCATGTTTGTGCAGGTTCAACTTTTTGCATCCTTTTTAATCCCTTTTGCTTGGAGGAAAAGTACTTAAGATTATATACTTAGGGTTAGGGTTATGAAATGAATATGGAATGTAGGAATTAAATATAGGATGTACATAGGTAAATATAGAATGATATTTAGGGTTATGAAATGTTAGGGTTATGGAATGAATATGGAATGTAGAAATTAAATATAGGATGTATATAGGGTTAGGTATAGGATTAATGTAGAATGTAAATGTAGGATGTACATAGGATAATGGTATAGAATAATGGATATAGGATGACAGTAATGTAATGAATATAAAATATGTATTCAAGTATTAACTTAATTTTAACAAGCTCTAAAAATTTCTAAAAATTCAAATTTGCAAGAGCAAAATTTTGTACTCACAATACTTGTACTTCCCTGACAATATTGGATGATGTCTTCTGCTCCTTGACAATATTGGATGATGTCTTCTGATCAAATTTCTTAGATAAATTGAAACATAGAATTTATTTCTGTCTTCTGTGCTAGTATCCTTCATTGATTCTGGTCCATTGATTGTTGATGTCATTCAGGTCCCTCTGCAATTGATTCATAATAACTTAGGTCTCTTCTGTCATGTACATTTTTTATGAAATATATACATGTTTTTTCTAACATTTCAGGTCCCAACTGCTATTGATTTCAAAAATATTTCAGGTCCCAACTGCCAACAATACAAGTTTTGTTGTCAATTCAGCTGCACAATTAAGTTTCTTTTGCGACCTTCTGCCTTACTGATGGGAAGACTTGTCCTCAAGTCTTGTTTATTTTGGAGGATGATTCCTAGAAAATCAATCTGAAGAAACGGTAAAACAAAATAGAGAATTCATATTGGCCAAACAAGTTGGTTTTCCTATATGAATTCAAGTTTGTATTGTGCCACTTTCGTGGATTTTCACAACCAAACTCATTTATTATTTTTGATATTTTTCTATTTTTTTATTCTTTTCTTTTCTGGATGGAGGTGGGGTGTAATGGAGTAGGGAAATATGAAAAGCTTATGAACATAGGTTATATTGAAGTCACGATTTAGTAGTAAATTGATAGATAATAAGTCTGGACTTCAACATGCATGATCATGGAACTTAACATACAATATGGATGACGGATGAAATCATGAAAAATATGGATTATGAAAGGCTTATTTGAAAATTGATGTGACTTGACATGGTACAGAACTTGACTTCTTCTTCTGATTATTAACTTCATGTCTTTTGCCTCAATCTCAATCATGTCATACGGTTTGTTGGTGTTGTTGGTCAATAACTAAAGACAAGATCCAAGAGTTTGAGTTTCATTGAATGAACTCAACATCAGGTGAATTTTTACTTTTCTTTGACTTGAAAATTTGTATTCATATTCTGGAATATGAATTTAAGATTGACTATGAAAAATACTTCATCCATGGAGTTCACTCCTTCATTCTTCCTATGACCTACAAAAACATAGCACTTGCCTGCAATACAATATTAGATGATGGAGGAAGAGAGGCGCACATTCTCTCTTATTCCAATAAACATGTAAATCATTACAAGCATTGCTTAGAAAACAAGTCCAAAGATGATATACAAACAAAATGCATTTATTTACCCCTTGAGGAATGGTGGCCAGCCTAGACCTCCTAGTGGTATTTTGTTTACAAAATATCCGTTTTATATCCAATTAGAGTGATTCAAAGCCAAGTTGAAGTGAATTCATATGGCCACCTCCAGTATAAACAGGTTTTCAAAATGGTTTAAAATGATATGGTAAAAATTATAAGGAGTGCCATGTTTGATAGAGTTGCTTGTTAATTTTTAACTAGACCAATAGTCACTGTTTGAAGTGTAACTTCTTCGATAAAGATCAGATAATTGTGATTCAACTTGGATATTAAAGTAGATTCACTTTTTTCTTTCCATTAAAAACAATTTTTAAAAATTCTTAGGCTTGATATCACAAAATTGGTGATGAACAGACCTAGGATGTAGAGTTTTACTATGTTGTTTTGAAGACATGCAGTCACTAAATGTGGCATAATTTTTTCATTTCACCTCCAAATGGGATAATTAAAATTGTGTCTTAAACCAGACTTGAATATATATCTCCCATATAAACAGGTTTTAAAAAGAAGTTGATTTGGTATGTTAAATATGTCAATGAACAGTCAAGACCTAAAATTGTCACCATGCAGAGTTTTCGAGAAACAGTTAGTATTGTAAGAATAACTTTTTCATATGATCCCTGATTGAAGTGATTCAAATTTATTTGGAAACTAGAATCCAAGGGCTATCTTCCCTATGAATTTCAGATGAAAATTTTTCCATTAGACACCTCAAATATAGGTTGTACTAACTCTGTCCTCAACATTTCACTTGAGACCTAGTTTTGATTTTGATCACATTTTTATTTATGATATAAATTGAAGACTTCAAAATGGATTCCAAAACTAGATTTCAAGAGATATGTAAAAAAAACCATGATTTCAAAATGATCCTATATGGTTACCCAAAATAGGATTGTTCTTACTGCATTTTTCCATGTAGTCCTTTCAAATGAATATTGAACAATGATTTGAAGAAATATCCATGGCAGTTTGAAACAAATTTATTATGGAAGTATTATTGTGAATTCATTCAACTTGTTTATTTATTCTATTCTATCCTATTCTATTTTAGAAAAATAATTCATTCTCTCAAGTATAAGATAATTTTCAATGCATCCATTTTCGTAACAAGATCGTGAGTAAACTCACATCCAAATTTGAAAAATATACTTTAATGAATTTTTGGATATGAAAAATTATTTGATCATAAAGATTTGATGAGAAAGAATGTCGAAGAATGGAGTAGTGTTGTAACCTATTCTTTAACATCATTTTTTAGATCTTGTCTTGCAAATGGATTTTGTAGTTATTTTATTTATTTTATTTTATTTTGTTGGGGGTTTTGTTTTAGGAATCTACTTTTGGGATCTCTATTTCTAGGCATAAAGAAACATAACTAAGAGAAATGTATACTAACTAATTTTTTTTCCAATCTTTAGTGTTTTTATTTATCTTCTATTTGACTATGCTGATAATTGCTTCCCCGACAACAGCGCTAAAATGTTGCGCTAATTTATTAACATAAATTAACACAAGTATTTAATTATCAATCCGGGTTTGTAAAACTTGGAGGCAAGTCCACAGTATATGGATATCAGATGTAACCAAGCTTAGAAGATAAAATTTAAAGAGTTAAGGAAGTACATATTATAAATATAAACCTATTTTAACAATTTTTAATTCACTTATGTAATATGTGAGGGATGAGGCTCCTAACTTAGGAGAACCAGGTTGTCCTTCCCTACAGTACTACTTTCATGAAGATAAATCCAAATCACTAATTAACAATGGTTTATGATGCAGAAGATGTAAAAGAAGAGGCTCTTAACTAAGGAGGACCAGATTGTCCTTCTTCACAATTCTACTATATCATAATCACCATAGCTTCAAACCAAAAATGCATAAATAACTTCAAATAAGAAAAGGAGAATGAAATTCAGTTTTAGTTCAAGATCAAATAGAAGGGGAATTTAACTTAAATTCATGTGTGTATATTCATATGTAGATTAGAATTAAACCAATATCCATTCAACAATCATCACACATTAATTCAAATAAGAAAATATGAAACAAAACAAGTAAACAAATCTAAATCAACTAGTTCATGAAAATTAAGCTAGTTTAACAATGAAGTGTACTTAGCTTGGAGTGGGGGCCCTCCACCCTTGCCTTGCACACTTGAGGCTGCTATCAAATGTTGAAACTTCAAGCACTCATCCACACTAATGAACAACAAAATGAAAGTAGAACAAGTTCTTCTAATTAATCTCCAATATTCAAATGTCTCGGCATAAAGTTATATAAAAATTACATCCCATAAGCCTTCAAAGTCTTGGCTTAAATAGAAGTTTATGAAACAAACTGATCTAAAGTCTCTCTAACAATCATATCTATTCATATTCATCTATCTAAGTCGAATTAATTCAATCCATCCCAAGAAATATGGACAATCCCATGAAATCACAAAACTGCCCTATTTCATAGGGGTTTTCTGGGTGACTAGTCATGTTTGACCAGCCTTGACTGGGCCTAATAAAGCCTGTTTTGATCGAACCAAGTGGAATTAGTTTAGTCCTAGTTCCCAAGCTTTCCATTCATGCATCCATCTCGAGCCCAAGTGTCCTGCAAATATGTCATCCACATAGCTATTACGGGAATTTCTGATTCTGTCCAAAATTACACTTGAAACTGAATTTTCATAAATTTTTCTAGAAATTACAAAATTAAAATTAAACACCTGAATATGCATAAAATACATCAAAATGAGATGGATGTGATGGAAAATGGATGGAAAATATAAGGATTAAGTAAGTTTCCTTAAGTAAAAATAGACCAAAACTGAGGGCCAACAGTTAGAACCAGGTTTCCGCACCTTGGAGATGTCTAATGAGTTCGACTGGTCCATGGTTTGTCACTGCGCGCAAGTTGCTTCACGTACTTTCCCATTCCTCACAGCCTAATAGACTGCCTTCGTGAAGCTCTACCTAGGGGCTAAGCATCGCGCTTTGCGTTATTACCCAAGACCTTGCTTATATTCCAATGTTAGTTAATTATCTTTGCCTACTAGAGTGCTTTAAGTTATACTTAACAACATAAAACATTCATACATGTGCGCACAGTAAATAAACAGTATATTTGCAAATGATATCAATTATGCATTAACCCAAGAATAGATACACTTAATTATAACCAAACTTCTCTTTATTGATTCTTTCCATGGTTACAGACTCGACTCTCCCTGCGCACTTAGCTGCAGAGGTCCACGCACTCAGTTGCGGACTACTAGGCCTTTGCGCACTCAACTGTAGAGCCTTCTCCTACCCTATGACCCAAAGACACACTTCACACTACGACTCAATCACTTAGACTTCTCATGCTTCTATTCTATTTCTATTATCTCTCTCATTTTTTACACTTAGAACCTCGCTCTATTTACACAATCCCATGGTCCATGGACCATGGGTAGGTCTATCCAGCTGACATTACATTACAAAACTAGGGTGGATAACCCTGTGACTCTATCATACTTTCGCACCCCGCGCCCGCAATTCACGAAGCTTTACAACAAGATTTGGTCAAAACTTGGGCTTTGAGCCCCAAAACATGCCTTGGGGGGATTCCATGCCCAACAGAACCATATGGAACATAAGAAGTTTGGCATTGGACCCGAGCCTCGTAAAGTTGTTGATACTAGACATTGCTTGACCCAGACGGATCAACGGGATTTTGAACCTGTTGGTACCGAACATTTCTCGATCTAGTAGGATTCTCGGAGAGATTGATGAAACTCTGAGTATCACAATAGATCATAATTAGATCCATCTCCTACACAAATATTCCCACAAGTGTCTTTCTCATCCATAGAACCTCACATGATGCTTAACTTTCAGCCACTTATTCAACTTCTGCTGAGTTGAGTGCCACAGACCTCTACTTCATGTTGTACCAGGAAATTGTTGTGGAACCAAAACTAAAAATTCCACCTTATGTACTCTTTCCGTTGGATGGAATCCATTCCCAATCTGCATCTGTGAAGCAACATAGATTCACTCCCTCTGTCCATCTATACCATAATCCATATTGGTTAGTGCCTCGCAGGTACCATAAAAAATTCTTAGTTTCCTTCCAATACAATATGGTCGGCCTAACCATAGCTTGGGTCAGCTGGTTGACTGCATAGCACATATATGTTCTTCTTTTCACAAGATACATCAGTGAACGCACTAGCGTAACATCAACCTTTTTACCTGAAGTGGCATTCTCCTTCCTCCAGTCGGTTGCTAGATATGTCTCCATGGGCTTACAACTCTCCATGTAAAATATTGGCAGTATCTTAGTGGCATAATTTCGTTGAGACACAAACAATTCCCCATCACCTTTCCATACATCCAACTCAAGGAAGTAGTGCATGAGACCCATGTCTTTCATCTCAAATTCCCTTGCAATATTTGATCAGCTGCTCATCACCTATCAGTATTAAATCCTCAACATATAAAACAATGATAAGAAATTTACCTTCTACCAAAATTTGATAGTGATTCACAAGTGCTTCACTTTTTGTGAAGCCCAATCCAGTGAGATAACTATCAATCTGAGTGTACTAAGGTCAAGGTGTTTGTTTGAGATAATGCAATGCTTGTCAAATTATGAACACATGAGACTCTTGATCAAATGTCTCAAAACCTTTTGGTTTCTATATGTACACTTCCTCCTCAATAACACCATTGATAAATGTTGTTTTTACATCCATCTGGTGGATCTTCCACCCCATCTGTGAAGCCAGTGCAGGAATTGGTCTAATCGATAAATACCTTCCTACGGGAGCAAAGGTTTCCTAATAGTCAATTCCCTCAATTTGAGAGAATCCTTTGGCCACAAATTTGGGCTTATCATTCTCTATGCTTCCATCTACTACATACTTAACTTTGAATATCCATTTTGAACCCAAAACTTATTTTTTTATCGGTCTCGGGACCACTTCCCAAACACTGTTCTTTATGACGGATTCATAATCTTCCATCATTACATCAATCCAAACTAGTTTCTCAACTGCTCCCTCAAAAGAGTATGGCTCAGTCTCTACAATATTAGTCATTAGAGCCATGTAGCCAGTGTACCTCTTAGGTGACCTCCTTTTCCTATGCAAATTTAAAGGAGCTCCCACATTCTCCCTTGCATCTTGAACCAGTCTTTAAAATTCCTTGCTTGTTTTTCTACCTTCTTTGGATGTTTTGCTTGGGTGGATGTCTCCACTCTACCTCCTCTCTGATCCTCCATTTTTGGTTGCTCCAAAACTTCCTAAGGTTCCTCCTGAGGCTCCTCATTTGGAGCTAAAAGCTCCTCTTCTAGTGGGATTTGAAGCTCCCTCCCAAGAGAGCATCTCATTGCTTTCTCCTCATCAAACTTTACATCCCTTCACAGAATTATCATTTTCAGGGAAGGTAACTACACCCGGTAATTGTGTGGACTTTTGGTGTAACCCATAAAAAATCCAAAATATGTTGTCAGCTCAAGTTTATTCCTCAAATCTTTGGAAACATGGTAGTAGACAGAGGCTCCAAAAATGTTGAAATGAGACACATCTGCTTTCTCCGTAAGAAATCCTTCTCCAGTGTAATTGATCCAGGTGGATATTGGTGGCCACCCACCTATTCCACTTGGACCATCATCATTGTTTCTTTCAGTTTTTCAGTTTCCATAATTTTAACACAGTTTACTATTTTTGGTAGTTTTTTGGGTCCTAAACTTCTGGATCCATTTTGAGGCCCTAAATGACAGTTTTTTGGAAAAATTCCTTCAGTGATTTCTAAGAAATCGCAATGACAATTGTAGTCCTCAGAGAAATATTTCCAATGAGGTATCATATGCATCAAATGAAGATAATATGACCAAGTTACGACCCTGGGAAGTTGGCTACCCAACTAACGCCAACAAGGCGCATAAAATTTTGGTGTTACATCTCCTCGAGTTAGGGTTTTGGTTGTTTAGGGTTTTCGCTTATTGTTCAATAATAAAAAGGCCCTTGAGCCTCATTATAACTCAGTTCAGAGGCATGTAGCCGCCACATCTCTTCTCAGAGATAAGCTACCATCGCCCGATCTATCTTATTTCCATTCTGTTTGTAAGCATACTTTAGTATTTTTCTATTGAAGAAATGAAGTGTTTTTCTATTACATATTTGTGTTTATGATTATATTTGTAAGTTGTAGTGTTCTTGTTTAAGTTTTCAATAGTGGTATTAGAGTGGTCTACTCTTTCTCTGTTTTTTTTTCATGTTCCCAATGAGGTTAGGGTATAAGGAGTTAGGGCTCAATTTGGTTGAACCATTACAAGCTCAACCTCGCAAAACCCGACAACCTCCCTTGGCAGAAGAAAATAAAGATGAGGGGGTAGGAGATCCCTTCAAAATGTTTCTCGAGGAAGCCCTTGAGCGACAAAGGGACGCGATGATGGATAATGTTTCCTAGATCCTTCGACAGTTACCCACAGGCAATGCATCTTCATCCAGCAGCCACTCTGGAGGTGCTACTCCTTTTAAGGTACAAGTTAACTTCGATATTCCCATATTTGAAGGCTTGATAGATGTAGATGTTGTAGATAAATGGTCAAATCTGTTGCAAGGATATTTTTCAGTTCATGAATTTTTTAATCGGGAAAATATTACTTTTGCACTTCTCAAAGCCACCCCACACGTCAAGGACTGGTGAGAAACCTACTGTGAACAAAAGGATGAGAGTGAACCCTTGTTTTTTTCAACCACACCCACTTGGAATTCTTTCTAAGACGCCATCAAGGAACAATATTACCTTTTCAGGAGCTATGAAGATAAATACATAAAGTGTACCATGCTACCGTAGGGAAGGGACCAAGATGTACCAGAGTTCACAAATACTTTCCATACCCTTCGCACCAAGCTAGGTATCACGGATACTGAGCAGCATTTGGTGCTCAAGTATCGCGACTGTCTACACAAGTACATCTAGGATGAGATGGAGTTCTTGGACATCTCCTCGCTTGGCACAGTGCATCGGTATGCTGTAAAGATTGAGCAGAAGTTTAAATAGAAGAAGTGGGACTTTGGATTTGTGAATCCAAAGCAAGGAAAAGGCTCCTCTGAACTACAGAACAAAAGGACTAATCCAAGGAGGGGCTACCCAGGACAACTTGTCGAAGCCGCAAGCAAAGAACAACACCATGAAGACAAAGAAGGACACGGGAAAATGATGTGATTTCCATCAGAGATCCACTCACAATACAAGTGAGTGTCAGGCCAAGAAGTCACTAGTGGCCGATCTAAAGGCTTCTAAATCAGACATAGGTTCTAACTCTGAATCAGAACCCAATAAGGGAACTGACAAAGCAAAGCAGATCATTGACAAGAAGCCCAGTGCCACCGTGGCCACCACAAAGATCCAGAAAATTGAGCCTGAAGATCCAGAGGAGGGGGAACGCCTCTTCCACTCACAGATGTGGGTGAAGGGATCTCCACTGCAATTCATTATCGATAGCGTGAGCCAAAAGAACCTCATTTCAGCAAATTTCATGAAGCGGCTTGGCCTAAAGACTACAACACATCCACAGCCATACACCATCAGGTGGCTTCACCAAGGATGAGATCTTCACATCAGCTAGTAGTTTCACCTTCCCTACGGCATCAAGCCCTTCATGGATGAGGTACTTTGTGATGTTTCTCCTCTTGAATTTTCTGATGCATTTCTAGGACAGCCATACTTGTGGAAGCGGCATGTTGTATGTGAGTCTAGACCTCATTATGTAATTATTAATTTGGTTAATAAGTTGTACAAGATACCAAAGGCAACCCCACCTAATGCCATCTCTTTGATCACTGCAAAGCACTGCAGTAAGTGATGAGCACCAGTATTGCAGCAAGAATGCTGCAACTCCTGGGGCTACCAACTTTACTTTATCAACCCGGGGTTCGTACAAACTTGGAGGTGACAGTGTTGTATACACAAGTGAAAGTGATTGTTCTGCCTTTTTTCATTGTTCAGCTAGTGAGAGACCACTAGGGTTTTTCAAGCCAGACTTCTATGGATTCAGAAGAAGCTTGATTACAGATGAGGGGAAGAGAAATCTACTCTAAGAGAAATCTTGTCTACTACAGTAAGGGAAAAGATTGAAATCCAATGCTAAAACACACCATTTCCTACCTATCTGCTAAGAGACTATGTTTCAGAAAGAATGCTAGATTAGCATATATGAAATTATACTATCTTAAGCATGTAAATTCAAAACATCAACATTCTACTACTGTGCATGTAAATGGCTCAAATAAATATTTTTTTTTTCTTTTTGTCCTTTTTCCTTTTTATGGAGAAGTGTGAAAGCTAATCTCTCTTGGTGATGTGGCAGGTGGCTTAAGGATGCTGGTGGATGGTTGGGAGGTTTGGGAGACCCTAAGTTGACCTTTCTTGGCTTCATCTACAGGAAAACCTACAGGATGTCCTAAAAACCTACATGATTCCCTGTATTTCCACAGGATACAGCGGAGAGAAAAATGATGGGCGTTGAAGGTGATGGAAGGCTTAGGGAAGGTGGTTGGTGGATGGAATGAAGCAATAAAATGCCTAGGATCACTCAGAACTCAAAACCAAGGTTGGGAGATGGTTGGATTTTCTCAACATGCTTGGAAAAGTTTCCTTGTTAAATGATGAAATTGGTGAGGGTATTAGTGAAAGCAAGGAATGATCATGGATGGATGAAGTTTTAAGCAAGTTGTTGGCTATGAGATCTCTCTTTACTTCTAAAACACCTACACTACATCATATATTGATATTTTCCCAAAAATCATGTAAACAAGGATAATTTCAATAAGCTAGAAAAACTGAGTATTTAATGAGCTAGTTGTCTACTTCATGCATGAGGAAAACTTGCAGAATAAGGTGGAATCATTGATGAGATCTACTGTAAGGCTGAAGATGGAAGAAATGATGACTAGGTCCTGTTAGCACTCTAAGAAGATGTCCTAGGTTGTAGCTCGGAGATGCCTGGAAACATATAGATCTTCAATATCGTTCTCTGAACTATTGGAATGGATTGGGGTTTGCATCAAGTCAGATGATTGTTTAAACTCTATTTTCACTCAAAACATGCATGAAGACCCTCGGCTTGACAAGGCTTTCAACCACTAATGCTCAATAGTTTATAGATTCAATGAGTAGATGGAGAAACCTGACTATACCGTCAAATACATACATAAACACATATGAATGACCAGCTATAGAAAGTAAATGAAGCTTACAAATCTAATTTATCAACGCAAAGATAAGATGAGAGTTATATGGCATTTGACAGAGAAGAAAACATGAATAACCCATTCAAGTGTAAGCTTAGAAAAGAGGAAATGATAGTGATTGAACATATAACAGCAAAAGAAGCTTGTACGACTAGAATGAAGATGAGACGCTGAGAGGAGCAGAGTCTCCATAGTCTCCAAAAGTTGAACCCTTGATCCTCTCAACTTTCAACCATTTATATGCCTTTTACAATGCTCTCGAACCCTCTGAGGCTCAAGAGGTCTTAATCTATCCTTTATGACTTTTTAACGACTTGATTCCATGACTAGACACACATGGGCTCAGAGGTCTCTTTTTCTAATAGAAGAGTAACCACATTCTAGTAATTTTGCCACGCTGTCAGGCATCTTGCTCATGCTAGCGATGCTCCATGACCATTTTTGTTGGTTCAGCTGTGTTGCACTATTGTTTTTCCCCTTTTTGGATTCATGTCTCCTGGTACCTGTCTGCTCGAATCCCTCTTCTAGCATTACACAATCATTGCATAATGCTTAAAGGGGCGGTGTCCACCTATTCTGCAACATAAGAGGGCCTCAGGCCTTTGGAATCCTTTAGAATGCCAAAAACAATCGTTTTCTGTTTTACACAAAGAAATGCTGCAACATTGTGAAATTCCGCCAAAACATTGTTGATTTCGGACTTCAAAAGTCCTTAAATATGGTCTATTCCTCTATCGGGTCTGTCCTCATCGCTATCACAAGTCGCTTCGGCCTTGCTCCTTTGTATTTTTAAAATATGGAAAACAACGTAAAAATGGCTTATGGTGATTCTGACATAATATACAATAGCTTTAAGGAACCCTTTCAGGTCCGGTTTATCACATCGGACATCTATATAGGTATAAGCCTCGCTCCTCTATGAATCTCTGATGCGATATCGCGATGTGATTGATCACAATCGCATATCGCGATAACCCCGGGCCATTTGGTGAGCACTCTGTTGTGTTTTCCGATTGCAATTCTGCAATGCAACATGGGCCGTCAATATGCGCACTTGATTGACGGTCCACGTTGACTCCGCCGATCGCCATTGTAAGTTCCATATAGTCTGCGCCGATATCCACCAACTAGATCTAGACCATTGATCATCCAGATCTGACGGCTCCTGTGCATTCACTGTTGCCACCGCCAATAGCTCTGTTTTTCTCTGTTTCCTTGGATTTTTTTCTTCCTATAGTGTTTTTCTGCCATTCTAAGGGCTCTTCTCATGCAGTTGTTTTGTTCTTTTCAATGATCTTTAAGAAGGTTTCTAAGACTTCGAGAGTGTTTTGGATCCATTTTGGACCACATGCCAACAGGGCTAACACTGGCTCCTTCTGGGGATGAAAGCCTCCCTGTGAGGTTTCAAGAACTGCAAACTACTGCCTTTCCAGTAATAATAATAAAAAACTTATCTCCTAGTGTTCCATTGGGCATGGAGTTTATTTGCATAGAAAACAAAAACTGAAAAAACCTATTACAATATTAAGGCTTTAAAGCCTCATATGAAGTAAAGTTTCAAAAACCGTCCATTGACTGGGCCATCAAAAACACCTTCCCCCTCCAAATTGTGCAGAATGAAAGTATTATTTGTCTGAACTTGAGAAATGACAAACGGTCCCATCCATAAGGCATCAAATTTGCCATGGTTGCCCTTCTTTTCCTTCAATTCATCCCATTTGAGAACCTAGTCACCAACCTAAAAACTGTCCATTTTTTCCTTTTTATCAAAGGTTTCTTTGATCTTCTTCTGATGAATTCTTGACTTATCAACCAGTTGTTCTCTTATCTATTTTAATTCAACTAAGTTACTCATTCTCCTCACTATATCATTCTCTTCGTCTTGTTCTTCTTGCAAGAATTTGGCCACATAAGAGTCAGCTAGATAGGAAAAAAAGCATCAACGCCATAAACCAGCTTAAATGGAGAATTTCCTGTGGACTTCTTGTTGGTAACTCTGTCAGCCCATAATGCAAACTTCAACTTGGAATCCTAGTTCTTTTTGTTGTCCTCCAACACTTTTTTTATTATCCTTACAAGACTCTGGTTAGATGATTCTGCCACGCCATTGCCTTGAGGATAATATGAGGTAGAATGCACCAATTGAATGCCTATGGATTCACACACATCCACCAATTCTTCAGCCCTGAAATTCGTTGCATTATCAGTGACTAGTTTTGTTGGGCAACCAAATCTAGTGAAAATATTTTCATTCAAGAACTTTATGATAACCTGATGATTATAATTTTTAGTGGGTACGGCCTCAATCCATTTGGTGAAATAATCAGTGGCTACCAAGATCCATTTGTGATGGCCATTGGAATGCAGATTTATCTCACCTATGAAGTCTAAGCCCCATTATTGGAAGGGACCGTTGACGTGTACTGGCTTCAAGGGCAGAGATTTTAGTTGTTGTCTTCCTGCAAACCTCTAACATTTGTCACAAGACTTCACAAAAGAAAACACATCAGAGAACAGAGCAGGCCAATAATACCCAGCTCTTAGGATCTTGTGGGCCGTGGTTTTCCAATAATGATGCCTTCCGCAGATGTTAGAGTGGAACTGGTGCGTGACTTCCACAGATTGTCCTTTGTCTAGACATCTCAAGAGGATCCTTGATGGGTCTTTCCAATAGAGCAGGTTTTCATTAATGCAGAATTTGGCTGATATGAGCTTAATGGACCAGGCTTGACTTGATCTAAGCCCTAAAGGGACTTCTAGCTTCTGAAAAAATGAACTACACTGGAATACCATTCACAGGTGGCTAGGTTTTCGGCCAAAAACTTATTCTGCTCTTGCTCTTCTGTTGCTTCCTTTATCCGCTCCCCGCCTGAATTTGAACCCACACAATTGATGTCTAAAAAACTACAATTTTCCTCAGCCATAAGCTTAGCCAAGCCCTCGCCTTTGACAAGCTTGGTGGGCTTCACCTTTATGTTGAACTCTATGAATTTTGCAATCCATTTAGCTCTCTTTCCATCAATATCTGGCTGAGTTATGACGTCTTTTATTAAGGTTGAAGGTACATATGAAACCACTTTGGAATGCATAATATAAATTCTGAATGCCTTTAAAGATTTGATGAGAGCATAAGCTTGTTTTTCAATAAGGTCATACCTTAGTTCAGCGTCCCTCAGAGATTTGCTAAAACAGGCCACAGGGTGCTCTACACCTTCATCATTTTTCTGCAATAGAACTGCTACAAGTGTATCATAAGAGGCAAAAGAGAAGATATAAAACTCCCTGTTATAGTCTGGGCTGATTAGAGTGGGAGCTTCCATGATAGCTTATTTGATGGCTTCAAAAGAGCTTCTTTCACCATCTATCCATTTTATTTCTGATCCTTTCTTCAGCATGGAAGTGATGTGCTTCACTAGCTCTACGAAGTTTGGAATAAACCTCCTGACAAAGTTAATCTTACCCAGGAAAGATTGAATGTCCCTTTTTGACCTTGGGATGTACAATTTCTAAATTTCTTGAACTCTTGCTGGATCGATCTTCACACCTTGAGTAGAAACAATATGTCCCAGCAATTTGCCTTCTTCTAGAGAAAACTATGACTTCTTTGGGTTTATAGAAATTCCAAAACGTCTGCACTTTAGAAACACCTTCTTCAAATGCTGCAAATGGTCCTTGTGACTGTTGGAAAAGATTGTTATGTTGTCAAGGTAAATAAGGACAAACTTGTCCTTCTCTCCCACAAAGGCTATGTCCATGGCTCTCTGAAAAGTAGCCCCAGCATTCATCAATGCAAAAGGCATCTTGGAGTACATTAAAGTGCCCCAAGGAGTAGCAAAGGCAATCTTTTCCTGACCTTTTGGATGTATAGCAATCTGATTGTAACCTGAAAATCCATCTAGGAAAGACATGACTCTAGCCCCTGAAACTTTTTGTAGCAAGTGTTCCATCTTAGGCAGGGGGTAGTTGTCTTTTTTAGAGCATTTGTTCAAATCCCTGAAGTCAACACAAAGCCTGGTTTCTCCATTCTTCTTTCTTACTACCACAATGTTAGCTATCCACTTTGAATACCTTAGGGAAACTATGATCTTGGCATCCAACAACTTCTTGATTTCCTTTTCAATCAAAGGCAATAAGAGAGGGCTGATAGGTCTTAATTTTTGCTTAAAAGGGATAGTGTTCTTCTCCAGTGGGATTTTATGTTGAATGATGTTGGTGTCATAGGTCTTAAGCTCACTGTATTCCCAAGAAAAAATATCAGCGAATTGTTTCATCAGGGTGCAATACTCGAACCTTTGGGCAAAAGACAAGTGAGTGGATAGATTTATGTACTTTGGATGGGTTGGACTCCCTACATTATGTTTATGAACAACATACTCATTTTCTTTTTTGGCAGGCTTATAAGGTACATCATTATGATCAAACAGCTTCTCTAGGGGCACCAATCCTTTGGGTATATGGTTACTAGGCAACTGAACAATGTTGTCCTGACCAATCTCGTCCTTTAGCTTGGACTAGTTGCATTCTTCCATGGTTTCATTTTCTTGTTCAATGTGCATTTCAGAAAATTCATCAACGACTTGAAGAAACCTATTAATTTCATCATCATCTTCAAAAAAATTTCTGTTGTCAAGTAGAGATGGTCTATATTTCACCTTAACTTAATAAGTCAATTTAGGAGGCAAAGGAGGAATAAACGTGCTAGCAGACACAGCAAGGGAATCAGCAAGATGGTTCTTCATTCTTGGGATGTAAGAAATGTTGAAAATATTAAAATAGTCCTTGAGCTTCCATACCTCATCCCTGTATTCTTTCAGTCTTGGATGCTTTTCTTGGAAAGTTTTGTTGACCTGTTGAATGATAAGGTCTACATCTCCAAACACCTTCAAGCCTTTGATGCCCATTTCTTTAGCAACGTTTAAGCCCAATATCAAGGCTTCGTATTCTACTATGTTATTCCTGACCTAAAAAGTTAACTTGAAAGATAAATGAATGCATTCTTGCATGGGGGACACAAGGACTACACCTACCCCTGCAGCTTCCTTAGAGAAAGCTCCATCAAAGAACATGCTCCAAATTTGTGGGGCTTCTTCCTCTACAATCTAGCAAACAGATTTCTTAAGCTGCATGGGGGCCAACTGGGATTCTTCAATCAGAAGAATACAGGCTCCAAAATCAGTTTCAACAGCATAGATGAGATGATTAGTGGGATTCCTTTCATCATTGATTATATAAGCCAACTGAGCTTCTCTGTATAATCTCCTACTCTCACCTCCAAAAATTGGGATAGTAGCATAGGATAGATCATTTGCAATGTTCCACCTAATCTCTTGATCCAACAATGTTCCACCTAATCTCTTGATCCAACCTCTGGAAAGAAACATGCCAAACTTGGGGGGTACATCTGCTACCAAAATATCCATCACCATGCTCTTCATGGGTAGCTAAGACAAGGTGATGGCTAGGTCTTTGATTAATCCCAAACATTTCACTTTTCTAGAGTCAAAAGAAAACAGGTCATGATAAGACTTGGCAATTTCATGACCCAACTCATCCATGATAGCCTTGGGCATTAGATTATGGCTGGCTCTAGTTTCTAGAAGGCAGTTGTGAAGGATTTTGTCATGAATAGTCAAAGAGACATAGAATGATGGGGAGTTTTCATCACAATTTTTAATCATTAGGCTGAGAACAACAGTTGGTTTGTCATCTTGCAGATTTACATAGTAGTGGAGGCTTGGATGGCTTTAGGCTCAAGGGCCATGAGGATAGATCTCTTGAAGGACTCATTTTTCATTAGTTCAATCAAAGGTATAGGTATGCTTAGCTTCTGAATTTATGATTCAAAATTTAAAGGAGAAGGAGACTTGTTAAGGCCTCTTACCTCATGAGCTAGAGCTTTGAGGATGATAGGATCAACTGTTGGTCATTTCTTCTTATTAGCTTGTTGTATTGTAAGGACAGCAACTCTCTGAACAAGAGTTTCCTTAGCATTATTCATCTTCGACCTCAGATTATAACTGTGTTGATCAGCAGTCTGCAAAATAGCTCCACCATCCCACTCTTATCTGATCTGGTCATTGAATAATGACTTTTCATAGGCAGCTGAGGTCAAAAAGGAGGCACTGCCTTTGTCTTCCAAAAAATGTATCTCATCATCTTCTTCAAACTGCTCTTCTTCCATGACTACGTTCTAGAAAGGGGTCTTCACCCTTTGGTCTTCATTAGCATCTTTGCTTCTTTGCAAAATTTACAACTACTCATTAGCTCTTCTATATGGATTTGGATTTCTAGGAGCAAAGGTATTAGGAACTCTTCCTTTCCCAGGGTGTTGCTCAACCTTTAACTTGGAGATTTCAGAGGCTAATGACTCTATCATCGTGGTCATTTTATCTATCTTGGGATCTGAAGATGATGAAGAATCGCCCCTCTATCTCCTTCTATCAACATTTCCCTTGAGCTTCTCTGTGGCCATGATGTTTGATTCTACTTCCAAGGCTACGTCCTGCATATCAGCCAAGGTAGCACATCGTCTCTCCCTCAACAGTAGACAGAAGTCAGAATCAAAGGCACTGGCATAGGTGAGTTTAGCAGAGGTAGTGGTGGGTTTTACTTCAGCTGGTATCTTGTTGTACATGCAGTTAAACCTTCTATTAAAATCAAACAACAATTCACCATTTTCCCTCTTTAAGTTCCCGAACTGGATGTGGTAGTAGAGTAGATCCTTCTTATCCCCCTAATGTTTTATGAATGCATCATCTAAAGCCTCAATATCTATTATAGACCTTGGGTCAGTTCTCTGAACCATTTTCTAGCCTCTCCATCTAGACTTTGGATAAAAACTCTCATCCATACATCATCTTCACTAATGTCCAGGTTATCAGCATAGCTATAGAGTGATTCAAGATGTTTCTCAATTGAAACACCTTTAGTCCCAGTGAAATTAGGCCTATACTTCTGATATTCTCCAATAGGCGTGGCATTCAAAGGAGTGGGCAGTACTAAAGATCCATACCTAGCAGCTATGATTGTTTCCATTTTGGTAGGTTCTTATGGACCTTCCATAACTGTGGTGGCTATAAGGGTACTCGAATTCTAAATGACAGAGGGTTTAGGAGGGACTGATAAGACTAAAGGAGTATGAGGGATAGGAGGAGAGGCTTCCTTTGGGCTTACAATGAAAGGAGAACCTAAAGAATAAGGAGCTTTATGAATCTTTGAGATTTTTTCTTCACTGCTAGTATTGGATGCTATACTCTCAACATGTATTTGTTCTATTACAAGATTTTCTTGAAGAGATATAGAATATTGTTTAGAACTACCTAGACCTGATGCTCCTTTCTGTAATGCCTTTCTTTCTTTGATAATTTTTCCAAGGTCAGGTACTGGGTTAGCTTATGGCTTCTGAGGATTTCTCCGAGTATACCTCACAAACTGAGCCAGAACTATGAAGTGGAGTCACGAAGAGGTTCGTCCTCCAATATAGTCGCCAGATAGATGATTACAACTGAAAAAATTTCCAGACTTTGTCTATCATCAAAGTTGGATCTATGTCATCCCCCAAGGAAACTAAGCTTCGGTCTCCTCTCCCTGACAATGACGCCAATTATGTTAGCACTCCAGGAAGCTCTCCTAGGTTAAATCTTGGAGATTCCTGGAAACATATAAATCTTCAATATCATTCTCTGAACTATCGGAATGGATTGGGGTTTGGATCAAGTCAGTTGACTATTTAAACTCTATTTTCACTCAAAACATGCATGAACACCCTCATCTTGACAAGGCTTTCAACCACTAATGCTCAATAGTTTATAGATTCAATGAGTAGATGGAGAAACCTGACTATACCAGCAGATACATACATAAACACATATGAATGACCAGCTATAGAAAGTAAATGAAGCTTAAAAATCTAATTTATCAACGCAAAGATAAGATGAGAGTTATCTGGAATTTGACAGAGAAGAAAACATGAATAACCCATTCAAGTGTAAGCTTAGAAAAGAGGAAATGATGGTGATTGAACATATAATAGAAAAAGAAGCTTGTACGACTAGAATGAAGATGAGATGCTGAGAGGAGAAGAGTCTCCACAGTCTCCAAAAGTTGAACCCTTGATCCTCTCAACTTTCAACCATTTATATGCCTTTTACAATGCTCTCAAACCCTCTGAGGCTCGAGAGGTCTTAATTTATCCTTTATGACTTTTTAACGACTTGATGCCATGACTAGACATACATGGGCTCGGAGGTATCTTTTTGTAACAGCAGAGTAACCACATTCTTGTAATTTTTTCGTGTTGTCAGGTAGCTCACTCGTGCCAGTGATGCTCCATGACCATTTATGTTGGTTTGGCTATGTTGCACTATTTTTTTCCCCTTTTTGGCTTTCTGTCTCCCGATCTCTATCTGGTCGAATCCCTCTTCTAGCGTTACATAATCATTGCAAAATGCATAAAGGGGAGGTGGCCACCTATTCTGCAACGTAAGAGGGCCTTAGGCCTTTGGAATCCTTTGGAATGCCAAAAATGATAGTTTTATGTTTTACATAGAGAAACGTTGCAACACTATGAAATTCCACCAAGACATT
This sequence comes from Pinus tabuliformis, assembly GCA_031772625.1. Classification (NCBI taxonomy): domain Eukaryota; kingdom Viridiplantae; phylum Streptophyta; class Pinopsida; order Pinales; family Pinaceae; genus Pinus; species Pinus tabuliformis. The sequence goes on from CM062805.1 coordinate 778,511,611, forward strand.
GTTGATTTCGAACTTCAAAAGTCCTTAAAAATGGTCTATTCCTCTATCGGGTCCGTCCTCATTGCTATCGCAAGTTGCTTCGTCCTTGATCCTTTGCATTTTTAGAATACGTTAAAAAGCGTGAAAACAACGTAAAAATGGCTTATGGCGAATCTGACATAATATACAATAGCTTTAAGGAAGCCTTTCGGGTCCGATTTATCACATCAGACATCTATATAGGTATAAGCCCTACTCCTCTGTGAAGCTCCGATGCGATATCGCAATGCGATTGATCGCAATCACATATCATGATAAACCCGGGCCATTTAGTGAGCGCTCTGTTGTGTTGGCCGATTGCGATTCTGCGATGCAACGTGGGCCATTGATCTACGCGCTTTATTGACTGTCCACATTGACTCCGCCAATTGCCATCGCAAGTTCCATATAGTTTGCGCCAATATCCGCCGATTGCGATCCACTGACTGGATTTGGACCGTTGATCGGCCAGATCCGACGGCTCCTGTGCTTTCACTATTGCCACCGTTGATAGCTCTGTTTTTCTCTGTTTCCTTGGGTTTTTGCCTCCCGATAGTGATTTTCCTCCATTCTAAGGGCTCTTCTCATGTGGTTGTTTTGATATTTTGAATGATCTTTAAGAAGGTTTCGAAGACTTCGAGAGTGTTTTGGATCCATTTTGGACCACATGCCAATAGGGTTAATAGGTCCTACTATTGCAACTTGAACAAATGCTAGCTTAGGTGCAGAAAACTCTAAATTCTATGAGAATGTATAATTCTGTCTTTTTGGGGCTGCATAGGAGTCATTTCCTCAAATCATGATCCCTTAAGGGAGAAGTGAGGCCAAAAAACCTATTGACAGATTTTTGATGGTTCTTTATCTCTTCTAAACTATTACACAAGTAAAGCACAAATGGAAGCAAACTAATCAAATCTACACTACTTGTAATGAAATACTTCTAAGGACAATTTAACCATGAATCTATGAAATCAATCTAAGCATACAGATACAAGAAGAGGACCCTTTTCTACTATGTTTGGGCCCTAACCCAAGAGCTTCAGCCCTCTGAGTAAACTCAGTACTAGATCAAGAAGAAACTCATTCTCATTATCAAAACAGAAAATTACATAGCAATGTCTTCCACAAGTCTGGAGCTCAAACATAACTAGTGTTTTTATAGCAAAAATTCGAATCCTAATGAGGCTCTAAGCCTATTTATTTATACAACTGAAGTCCCCAATGACTTCCTTAAATCTAGGGAGGCTCAGCTACCAAACTTGAGATGAACTAACTCTTTAACTGTCGCTTGCTTGGCTGCCTTTTGATCTTCATGACTTGGCTACTTGTACTTCGAGCTAGTGTGATTGATGGAGGAATATTCGAATGATGGAGGAGTAAATGAGGAGTATTTACCTCCTACAATCTCTCTTCCTTGTCGCATTCAAGTTTCAACCTTTAATCTTTCCAAAATTCCCTTGTATTCTCTCAAAAACCTGCATTCAATGCACATTAGTCCACTAGGCATGATATCTCACTTTGACTCATCTCATTAAACAAAATATAATCAAAACATGTAATAAATTGTGAGAAGAGTTGATTTGACTAAGCTAGGACATGAATTAAGGTCCATATAGTTACCCAATGATGAGGCTCATCGTCACCCCCCTACTGAAAGTGTTTCTTATCCTCTGAGCAACTCAATCAATGTCCATATCTTTCATAGCCCTGGTGGCCTCCTTGACATCCCATGCTTCTGCTATGCTTTCCTCTTCTTGTGCATAGAATCTTCACTTCCTTTCTATCTCCTCCCACTTATTTCTTTCTTCCTCTTCTATTTCCTCGTCATCCCTCTCTGCTTCTCCTTCATTTGTTTTAGTCTCTTCTTCATCCCTTTCAGTGGAAGTAGGGCTCTTGTAATATTTGAGGGCTTTTATATCCTCCTATGTATGCATGTCTCTGAAAATTGCCCATGTGATAGGAATTCTAAGGTTGCATCTTCTATGATGAGTCTAATTAACCCATGATGGGCCAGTTGTTGATAGTTTCCTTCCTTCACCTTCATGCTCATATCTATCAGTGATTGAAGAAGGAAGTAGGGTATGTTGAGTCTGTGGTGAGGAGGTGTATCTGCTCCAAACCTTAATTCTTCAAGAAGCCTAAAGCGGTATGCATATACCACACTATACCTACCTTCACATGATATATATTTTATGAGGTGGTAGCTTATTTCATTCCAGGGGTATGGTAGGCTTGCTCTTCTCACTCCATTCTTGTCTTCCATGGCCTCTTCTCCCTCTAAGAAGAATTTCTTCTTTGTAGTTTTGTTATTTCCCTTGTCTTCCTTTCTCCAAGGCACTCCTAAGGGAAATGTGATATCATTTTTTTGGGATTCAACTGCGTTAAGTAAGTCATTCTACTTATGAGTTCAGGGATGAGCTCTATGGAGAGGTCTCTCACCACAACGGTGGCATGGGTCCTGGTTAGTGGAATGAGGGAGAGAACAAAATCTCTAGCTACTTCATCATCATACCCCCTCAATTTCTCAAAGTACCCCATCCAATTATGTCTTGTCAATATTTCTAGCACAGGAGAGTGTTGGTGAATCCTCACCGTGTTGATGGGCTCCCTCCTATTGAGCCCCCCCGTCATTTTGTCTGATGAATGGAGGAGCAGAGATGGTTGATACAAAATTTTAATGAAGGATGAAATGGAACTGAATTTCTGTGGATATAATTCCTTTATACTGCAATCAATTTCAACAAACTAGAAGATTTATGTTCCTTTCACTTGGAAAAATAGGAGGAAATGTAGAGCCTACCTCCTTAAAATGCTTGATGTAGCCAACCCCTGTTTTTCTCCCTCTAAAATTGCTCACTGCCAATCCTGTAGACTGCCTAACTGTATCCTATAGGATTCCTGTGGGATCCTATAGGATTTCTTGTAGGGTCCTATAGGAGGTCTTTCGCAGGAAAAAAATGAAATTTTCCTCTCTTGTAGGCTGCTTGGGTGTCAAGAAAGAATTTACTAACGTGAGCCTCGAGAATGTGAAAGCATCTATGCATGGGTATCAATGTTTATTTCCTCCTATGGTTGATTCGAGTGAGGTGGTGTGCTGCCAGCCGAGGTACGAATGTCTATTTTTGGACCATTGGTCCCACTACCACATCATCATTCCCCTCACCTCATAATCAACTCCCACTTCAGGCATCCGTAGTCTTAATTGCTTTCAACCTCATCCTCCTTTTTTGACTTGATTGTTGCCACGTGTGTGAGGACTAACTATTTTGTCCTCGTTGACTGAATGAAGGTGGCCAAGTTAACTAGCCACCTTTCTCTTATAAACCAACTCATTCACAATTTTTACATCTTTTGATCACATTATGCAAATGAGAGAGTCGAAGCGGGATACTTACCTGTGGTAACAATACATTGCTGCAGTTTGTTGAAGAGATCAGGTTTTTGTTGTGTGTTGGTCACATGTCATTTCTCCCTTTTTTTTCCTTTTTTTTATTGTCCTTTGATGAGTTTCTTGATTTGCAAGTACCTAGTGTTGATATTGATGATTTTGTTGCTTCTTTGGAGGAGCTTCTTCTACCTTTGGATCTCCCTGCTTGAAACTTGCTGCAACCTATGATTTTTTGTTTTGTGGGATAGGCTGCTACAAGATGTCCGATAGCTGCTTCTCCCTCAAAAAATTTAATCATAGTCTACTGCTGGGACCTGAGGATGATCAACATGGTAGAGAGGAGTTCTATTGGTTTGTGAATGGTAAAAAATAACATTCAAGTGTATTCCCCTTACTCTGTGTCTTCATCTTGTTTTCTCTGTTTTTTTTTCTTGAAAACTATAAAAATTTGAAAACTGATTTTTTTGATGATGAATGCAGGTGTGATCAAGGTGGAGAGAGGTATTGTAATGAGATGGTGATGTAGGAATTTTATTTTTTGACATGGGCAGGTCATTTCCTTGCTCTAGGGTTACTTCCTTTAGGATTCCCAAGCCACTGTAATTCCTACAAGATGATCCTGTAGGTTTTCAGGGGATCCTGTAGGTTCACAGGGAATCCTGTAGAAAACAGAGAGCCCTTGCAAACTGAGGCAAATGAGTGAAAAAAGAAAGGAATGGTGGAATGGTGAAGGATAATGAATGGAGAAATGAAAATATGAGCTGAATAGGTCCCTTTTGATTCTCCATTGTTGCTCTGATCGTCCTCCTATTGACCTGGAAACAATATTTTCATTATTTTTCTTTGCTCTTTTTTTTTTAAAACAATAAGTCTGCCTCCAAGAGATTTTCATCCTAGCTACCTACCCTGGGTGCCTCAAGAGAGGTTTTCACCAAGGGATATTTTTATTTCTCTCTTTCTTTTTACACCATTGGGCCACCACAAGAGTTTTTCAACCCAACGGTGGGACTCAAGCGCCTCATGGAGGTTTTCACCTGATTCTCCTTATTTTTTTTCTCTTTTTTTTTTTTTCAGGGACTTGATGAGGTAGGAGCTCAAACTTGCTCCACCACCATAATTATTTTGTTGATACCATCAATGAACTCTTGCTTTGGCAATGGCCGTTTGTAAACTTTCAATCGGTGCCCATGAACAAGTAAAGGAATGGCCTCTGCATCTATGGTTCTGATGTGCATTGAACCATTATCATGACATTTCTCTATGACATAAGGCCCTAACCATCTAGTCCTTAACTTGTCCTTGAAGTCTTTATATCTAGAATCATATAACAAAGCCCAGTCACCTTCTTGAAATTGATGTGTCCTTGATGTTCTTTTCATGCCAGATCTTCCTCTGAATTTGAGCTACCTCTATGTGTAGGAGGGCCTGCATTCTAAAATCATCTAACCCATTCAACTAGAGCAGTCTCTCTTTTTGTGCACTACTAAGATCTAGATCTAGTTGAGCTGCCATCCTCAATGTATTGTACTCAAATTCAATGGACAACAGGGCCTTTTTCCCATAGACCAACTCATAGGGTGTGAATCTAGTGGTGGTCTTCCAGGTGGTATTGTAGGCCCAAGTGGCCTCAACTAGTCTATCTGCCCAATATTTTTTACTGCTACTAACCACTTTGGTCAGGATGCCCTCCAGCGCTCTGTTGGTCACCTCCACTTTCCCATTAGCTTGTGGGTGATAGGGAGTGGAGGTCCTATGCTTGATCTTGTGCTGGCTTAACAAGTCTTCAATCATGTTGGATGTAAACTGGCTGCCTTGATCAGTGACCAGTTCTCTAGGGTACCCAAACTTGTAAAAGACATTTTCCCTTAAGAACTCAACCACCTTCTCCTCTGTTGCTACCTTGATTGCCTTGGTTTCAGCCCACTTAGTCAGATAGTCAGTGCACATAATGATGTACTGCTTTTGCTTGGAAGGAGGGTCAATAGGTCCAATGAAATCCATGCCCCACTTTTCAAATGGTTCGAAAGTCACTTGAGGTTACAGAGGCATTTCATCCTTTGGAGTAGGTTTTCCCATCCTTTGGCACCGATCACACTGACTAGTATATCTTTTCGCATCCTGATGAAGAATGGGCCAATAATAACCAGCTTGTAACACCTTGAATTTTGTCCTCTTTGCTACAAAGTGACTCCATAAGGCCCATCATGACAAGTCAGAAGGATGTCAAAGACTTCCTCCTCCCTAACACAATATCTCAGGATTTGATCCAAGCCTAGTTTGAAGAGGTTGCCCCCAATCCAAGTGAATGGGATGCCCTTCCTCACAATCTTGCTTTTCTCTTTGGAGGAAAAATTTGTTGGGAACTGTGCAGATACCAAATAGTTTGCTATGTCAGCAAACCATGGAGAGAGAACTAAAATGGAAAATAAGTGTTCATTTGGTAACTGATCATCAACCATTCCTTCCTCACCTACATGCACAGTTAATCTGGACAAAAAATCTGCAACAACATTTTCCTTTCCAGGCTTATCAACAATGGTTAGATCAAACTGTTGTAATCAAAGTAACCATCTAATCATTTGAGCATTCACATCAGGTTTATTCATTAAATATTTGATTGCAACATGGTTAGTATGTACAAATGTTTGATAACCTGTAATGTAATGCCTAAATTTGTTCAATGAATGCATAACATCCAGGAGCTCCTTTTCGGTCACTGTGTAGCTCCATTCAGCCTTTGACAGATTCTTACTGATAAAGTAAATAGCATAAGGCAATTGTTCATCTATCTGGCCTAGAGATGATCCTATGGCTTTGTGTGAGGCATCAGCATGTATATGAAAAGGAAGGGCCCAATTTGAGCCTCAGAGAATCGGTGCAGTGGTTAACTTGTCCTTCAAGGTGTCCAGGGCCTCTTAACAAATTTTTGACCATACAAACTCAGATTCCTTGGCTAACAACCCAAATAAAGGGGAAGCTAACTTGCTGAAGTCTTTTATAAACATTCGATTGTATCCAGCTAACCCTAGGAAACTTCTGACATCTCTCTGCTTTTGCGGAGGTGGGGCAATTTTGATGATAGTTATTTTGTTTGGGTCCACCTACAATCCTTGATGGGATATTGAATGACCTAGCACAGTCCCTGCAGTCATCAAGAACTCACATTTTTTGCGACTAAGAGATAAGTTCATTTCAATGAATTAGTTCAACACCTTACCTAAGTTGGACAAAGCCTCCTGGAAATCACATCCATAAGGTGTAAAATCATCCATATAAATCTCTACTGCATCATGGACTAACTCAGCAAAGATACTCAAGACTACTCTCTGGAAAGTGGCAGGAGCATTTCATAGGCCAAAAGGAAGGACCCTATAGGCGAAAGTACCTGAAGGATAAGTGAAGGTAGTTTTATCCTGGTCTTCTAGGCTGATCTGGATTTGATTATACCCGCTGAATCCATCTAGGAAAGAGAAAAACTTTTTCCCTGCCAAGCCATTTAGCACTTGGTTGATAAAAGGTAGAGGGAAATGGTCCTTCTTTATGGCTTTGTTTAATTCTCTGTAATCGACACAAATCCTCCACATACCATTTTTCTTTGGAACCAACACCAAATGAGAGACCCACTCACTGTTGGAGATAGGGTAAATGAATCCTGCATCTAGTAGTTTTTTTAGTTCTTCTTTGACTATATCTTTCAGAGTTGGATTCATCCTCCTTTATGGTTGTCGGACTCGTTTGCAACCTTCTTTGATATAAATGTGGTGAGTACACACCGAGGGGTGCACTCCCTTCATTTCTTTGTAACTCGAAGAAAAGGCATCCATGTGTTCCTTTAGCATGTTGCACAACTTTTCTTCTTGGTCAACAGAAAGAGATGGGTTGATTTTGGAAGTTCTCTTGAGGCCGAATTCTATGGTTTTTACATGGATAGGGTTGGAATCGGCTAAGCATAGATCAATCTGATGGTTGTTCTGGGTTTCCTTTACTACTTCTTCTAATGACAATGTATTGGGAGTTGGACTTTGGAGTATGTGTTCAATCAAATCATATTCATCCAGTTGTCCCCCTCCCATGGTTGTTTCTAAGGTATAGAGTTGGGAAGAATAAACTTCATATTCTTCTTTCTCTTCCAACCATAAAGGTAAGTCATGTTCTAGAGATGTTTGGGCAGGAGGATATAGGACTAACTGCTTGGACATATGCCCATTCTTGATAGTCATATTTCCAGCCCTGCAGCTAATGTAGGCAACAACAATGGCTAGCCAGGGCCTCAAGGATGAGAGGGTAACTAGTAAGCTTGGCCTTAGGCTGAAGAGTTAGGAAATCTACAAGGTATTCCCAAGAGTCAATGGAGACCATCACATCCTCCACAATCCCCTCAGGGGTCACTGTGGAGCGGTCTGCAAGTTGCAGGACTGTTGTGGTCTTTCTCAATAAACCCTGGAGGTTGAGCTTGAGCATGGTGTCCTTGCTCATCACATTAATGACAGCCCCAAGATCAATCAAAGTGTGTGGGACAATGGTGCTATTGATGTGCACATCTACTATAGGGCTCCCAGGGTCCAAATACTTTAGACAAATTACCTGCCCCAACATTAAGTTGGATAGTTGTCCAATGACATTAATGGTAGGGGCATCTCTTCTTTGCCTCCCACTTCTCCTTGATCAACTTGTTGTAAATAAGTACATATTTTATAGATTGGAGAAGTGGAATTTTTACACATAGATTTTTCAATTCTCCTAAAAATTCAGTCTCTTCTATGGGAGCCTGGAGTGGTTGGGTTAATCTCTCAGGAAAGGTTGGTGGATTTACTTTAGGCATGATTTCCTCTCTTTCTTCCTCAACCTCCCTAGGTGGAGGTAAAGGTTGGTTGTCTGGGAGTACTCTCCTAGATCTCAGGTTGATTTCCTAAATTTCCACAGCATCAGCTGGATAGGATGTCTCTCCACTATACACTGGTTGTGCCTGCCTGTTGTTGGGGTTCGGATTTGGCTGGGCAGACATCTGGGGTTGTTTAGGTGGAGAAGAGTGTAAAATTTGTGGTTGAGCAGGTGGTGAAGGAAATAAAGCAGGAGCATTGTTGTATGGGGGCCTTCACCCCTGGGGTAGTGCATTCCACTGAGGTTGTGGCAGAGCATATGGTTGAAATGACTGGCTGGTTGGCCGGGAATGATAATGAGGTGTATAGGACCAAGGAGGAGGTGTAGAATAGGAAGGATGAGCAAGGGGTCCCCAAGAGGGAATGGATGTGGTCTAGTTGGGGTTGTAATATGCATGGGAATACCCTTGCATGCCCTGCTAGTATGGCCTAGGCCCATGGGGTCTCCTTTGGTTTATGTAGCAGAGTTATTCAGTTACCCCTTGTTATAGACATTTTTGGGCACTGCAACCCCAAGCATAAATGTCCATAAACCAAGGGCTCCTAAGTCCCTAAAGGTGTTGTTCCAACCCGTAAAAGAACAAGGTCAACTGATTAAAGCATCTCCCAAAAGTTCTCCATGAAAAACTACTTAGAACTAGTCAAAACTGGACCATTTCACCTGCTCCATAGGCAAAGTGCGTTGCATCCCACCTGAATACACACAGTAGGTGCGATGCATGTCAAAAAGCCCTTCTATGGGGTGCAATGGGCGAGAAGGGACAAATGGCTGGGTCAATCCACAAGGTGGAGGAGCATGGAATCTTCCAGAAACCTCTCCTGTGACACTTGCCTCTCTGAATTCGACCAGGGATGAGTAAGAGATCATCAAACTCCAAGTGGAATCAAGAACTATCAGAGAGAAGACACTAATAAAATCTCAAAATCTGAATCACCTCCCTTGCAGACATCTATATATGGATCCCTCATCCCAGAGATCCAGAGGCTGGAATTTTGTATCTTGTAAGGAAGCGTTGTTGGTTTCTTAGTGCAATATCATAGTGTTGGGTGTTACACTAAAAAATGTCACCATGGCTATTTACAGTTAGTATGGCTCTATCAACAGTCATGCTATCCTCTTATGCAAGTCTTATGCCTCTGCTCTCCATGTCAAACTCCAAAAAGAGAGAAAGTCTTTGTAAATGTATTTATCTCTGGGTACGCAGGTTCTCTCAACCTTACCTGCGGGTACGCACCCAATGTTCACAAAAGCTGCGTACTTGTACGCTCTGTATGTAAAGGGGCAGGTGCGTACCCCTGTAAAGGTCAAAATGCGCAAGTTTCATCTTTAAAAAGTTACTTGTGGTCATTTCTAGAGCATTCTAGAAGGTTGTTCGACGTGTATTGAGCGCCTCCAGATGGTTCATGTACCCCTACCAAAGAGGAACTTATCCCATCAATGAGGGAGCTATCCCATCCAAAGAGGGGATTATCCCATTGATGGTGGACCTGAATAACTTCCTCTACACCACTATAAATACAGGCATTGGGCTAGAAGGAGGAGAGGTTGGAAGCTAAACATTTCTAAGGGTAGATGCTGCTGGAATTAGGACTCCCATTTAGAAGCTTGTGAGGAGAGATTGCCATCTTTGCTTGTTCTATTTGGAAGTGGGTGAGCTTTGTCAAAGTAAAGGAGAACTCTTGATGGACCCTGGGAGGGACTTGCACAACACCAAGGCTCAGGTTGTAATTGTTCCTTTTGTTTCCTATTAATGCAAATGAGTCCATTCTTCTCAATAACTTGTTATTTATGAGTTGTTTCATGTACTCCTTGGTCTATGTGTTAAATATGTTTTATTCTATGAGATTATCAAGTGCTATTTAATCGTTTGATTGTTATTGGATGCAGGTTTCAAAGTGAAGGAGGAGCTCATCCGGATCAGTGAGGCTGGACTGCTACAACAGCGTTGGATTACAGGTAGGATCTAAACACTTGATTTCTTATATAGTAAATGCATGTTTAGAGAAGGATTGCTCTTGTTTGTCTTGTTTGTCACTAGAGAGTCTTAGGCTCCTAGGGAGGTTGGTTGTGTCCGCACTATCGACTCTTTCCGCCTGACAAAATGGCGACTCCGCTGGGGAATCCATTGATGTGAAAGTTTTTTCCTTTGTATGCAACTTTGATCTGAGAAAAGTCATTTATTTTCTGGTTTTTGGCTCTGTGACTTTGTTTTTGGGTGGGTTAGCTTAGGGTTAGATTGAATTTAGTTTTTCTTGGTTTTTTCAGTAGTACGCACCCTCTGAGTATTGCACAGTGCGTACTTGTACGCACTGTTTCTGTGTGCACAGAGCGGGCCCGCACCTGGCTTAACAGGTTGCCTGCGTACCCTGCTAAAAATTAAGAAATTTCCATTTTTTGCATTTTTTCTCTTAGATTTTGCTTTTTCTTAGTTTTTACTGCCCAGATCCATTAGTCTCTTGTCAAAGATCTTCACCTGAACTTGTTTCGATAGCATTGAGTGTTTTAGTGGATTTCATAGAACTTTAAGCCCTAGGGTTTGATTTTTGAGTAGGTCTTGTAGTGACGTTGGCGGTAGAAGTTGTCAAGCCTTAGATCTCTCTAGTTTTGTTAGCCTTCTTAGAAGTCGGACCTGTCATAAAGTCTACCTATGAGAGAAACTTACCTTTGAGTTGTCTCTTTGGCAAATTTCGAAGTACTTGTCGATTGAGTATTGAATTCCATTTTACAAAAAGAACAAAAATATTTGAGTTTTGTTTTGACTGGTCTTTTGATTCTGCATTAGCTGGTCCTTGGCTTGATTGTGGTCAAGTAAAACAACCTAGAATCATCTTTGTAGGCTTTTGCCTCGTTAGGTTTGCTTTAGAGTAAATTTCTTTTTGATTTGCTTGTGAGTCAATTTTTCATAGATTTTATAGATTTTGCGATTGATTTTCGTTAAAATAGATTTATATGCTTTATTAACTAAGAGAAAATACAAAAACATCTCCTTTGAAAAGTTTTGTTTCAAGTAGCTTTGAGGCATTTTGAAAGAAAAAGAGTTTTTCGTGCACATAAGGAGTGGTCATGTCTGTATGCTTGAAAAGATAAAGAGAATTGTTTCTTTGATTGTCTTTACTAAGAAAGTTGTTTTCTATAAAATTTGCATTTCTCAACTCTCTTAGTTAGGAATTTCATTGAAAGTGAAAAGTAGTGTAAATCATCTTAGGTGCATCTTTGTAGTGGTTTGAGTCGAGTCTACACACCATTGGTTTCACTTCCGCTACCTTTTGTCTTTAAGAAAAACCATAAAATTAACGCTTAAAGTAAAATCGACGTAGTAACTTTTATTTGCTAGGGCTCTGAAACACCAATTTAGATCAGGCTAGTGTCTTGGAGTAGGGGAGTAATTAACTCTCCAAGACAACAAAACCAAACAAGTAGCTTATCTTGTGATAGAATAAATCCAGTTGTCTCATTTGTACTCTGGGAAAGCTCCTCTTAAAGGAGAAGCACGAGCTCGTGTCCGAACCAGTGAGGGGATCAATCCTCCCTCGTTGGGAATGACGCCAGACACGCACGTATTACAAACGGTAAACCTCGGATTAACCATTGTCGAGGAGCCAGGGGTCACTTGTCGGTAAACCTTGGATTATTGTCAAGGAATCGGCAAGGGGATTGAGCTTGATACTCTGCCCTTGCGTGTTGTCGGAGTGTAGACTGTTCCCCCAGGTGCATTTGTTGCGGTTGGTAACCTTAGTGACCATTATCTTTAGGATTCTACCAAGGTGACGGTGGAGGGAAGATCCCACTGTACCTGGAGCATACGTCGGCTAGACTCACTTGGATTTTCCGGGGGGTTCACTTCACTCGAGACGGTTAAAGTGGAGGAACTTGTGCCGATCTATTCATTAAGCAGGTTGCCGGGGTAACTGTTCCACCCGCCACTTCTGTACTGAATCCGGCGATGTTGGGTTTCATCTCCAACTAGCGTTTTCGGTCTGGAAGGCTACTGTTTGTGCTTGGTTTGACGCCCTAGATTCTTTAGGCGTGTGCTTCAAATTTGCTTGGTTCTTTAGAGACTTTAGGTGGTTTGATTTGAGATTTTTACTTTGTTTTCGTGTGTAGTAGTTAAAAGTTTTTAGCTGTGGCGGAATTACCGAGACAGTCCCGTAGACTTCGGGGCCAGTCTCCTGAAGTTGTTTCTGTGGCCGAATTGTTGAGGAGATCCCGTAGACTTCGGGGTGAACCTCCTCGAGACGACCCCAATAATCTAGAAGGTTTGAAGGTCCTTGTAACTCCTCCGAGTGGCAGTAGAGTAGGTTCACCTGAAGAAGGAGAATCTTCCTTGGTAGTCCATCCAGATTACCAAAATCTAGAGACAGGTTATAATCCCGAAGCTGTTACAGTTTCTGAGCTTGTTGGTAGTTTTTCGTCTGCTAGTGATACAGGCGAAGAACTTGAAATATCTGAACCTGTTACTTTGACTTCTAGTGTTCTAGATTCACCAAGAGTAGAACGAGTTATCACCGAAAATCTTCCTACTGGTCTGATTGCTATTGAAGAACTTGCTCCAGAGGAAGAAATAGGCGTCTCTAACCTTGAAGATCAACTTACTATTGAGCTCAGGGAGCGTGAATCTATCTTTTACAGTCCTCCTAGAAGTACTACTTGGTACCTTTCGTTAACCAATTATTTAGACAACTCAGGGGTAGGTTTTTCTACACCTCGTACTCCCTTTCCACCTGGAGGTATTTATACTCCTGTAAATATGTCAGGTCAGTCGTCCGTGTTTACTCAAACTCCTGAATCTTTCTTACACGGCGTTCCTTCTGTTCCCACCGGGTATCAATCACTTTCTGGTACCTTTGCGGGGGCATCTCCTCAACCCGTTGATCATGGGTTATTAGCTGGAAACAATGGTAATATACCATTGGGTGTAGGAGACATTTACATGATGTCAGGTTCAGTTCCCGTTTCCCAACCTCAAGGTGGCCAATTACCGCCTGGGGGGCAGCCTCAGTTAACGCCTGGGGGGCAACCTCAAGGTACACAAATCGTGTCTGGGGGGCAACCTCAAGGTCAGTATGTACCTATGGTGCAATACATGCCTCAAGGTCAACCCCAGCCTCAATATGTACCCCAGGGTCAACCTCAGTATCAATATTTACCTCAAGGGTATCAACCCCAAGGGTATCAACCTCAAGGGTATCAACCTCAAGGTCAAGGTCAACCCTAGTATCCGTATTTACCTCAAGGTTATCAACCTCAAGGTCAATACTCGGGTCAAGGTTATCAACCACCTCAAGGTCAGTCATATATTCAAGGTATGGGAACTGCACCTTTCAATTATCAATCCTATCCTCAATCTGGTTATGGATCTCAGTATCCTCAACCTGTTACGGGTCAATACCCCAGAATGTTAGTGTGGGATCCATCACAGGGTCAACAGGTGTTGCAGCCAAGTATACAGTTGGTACCTCAAGCTGGACAACCCGTAGTTTCTGGTCCACCCCAGCAACCGCAACCTGTCCAGTCAAATGTTCAAACTTCTGTAACTTCGGTAGTTACTCAGCCGCCAATTGCACCTAGTACTCCATCTCAAACGGCTGCTGCAACTACCGCTACATCTGCCGCACTTACTTCTGGAGTATCGACAGCTCCGGTTTCTACTGTCTCTGTAACCACTCCTCAGACATCTTTACCGTTGTCTGGATCTACGATTCAAACCACGGTCCAGATGCCTACAGGTCAACCTGGTATAAGTACGGTTGTCACTACTCAACCTCAATTTGTTCAACAACCGTACCAGGGACAGTACCAACAAGGGCAAGCTGTCCAACAGCCGGTTTACCAGTATCAACCGTATCCTGGGTACACTTATCAACAACCCCAGTACGGTCCGGTTAATCCTGGTTTTCCAGGAGGATATAATATCCCTAATGCGACTCCTGTTCCTAGTTATCCTGGATATCCTTCTCCTGAGACTGGTCTTGTGACCCAGATTTTTAGAGATCCTAACCGGCAGTTACCGTTTATCGCAACTTTGGATTTACCAGACTTGACGCGCCTAACGAACGATCCAATTCAATATCTTCCGTTCTGGCCGCCAATGCCAAATAAGTTGCCCAGTGATATACCCAAGTTCGAAGGTAAGTCTGGAGAGGATCCGTCCAATCATGTGATGACTTACCATCTCTGGTGTGCTTCAAATTCTATCTCGGATGATTCGATCCGCTTACGTCTTTTCCAGCGTACACTCATTGGTCTCACGGCCAAGTGGTACATTGAGTTACCACGGGCCTCTTTTTACAATTTCAGCCAGTTAGCTACCTCGTTCTTAACTCACTTTCAGTTGCCGGTCAGATACGATAACGGCACGGAGTTATTAACTTCACTAAAACAATCAACGTCCACGTATATTTCTGATCACATTCATGAGTGGAGACGTCGAAGAAGGTTAGTGAAAGTTTTTATCCCGGATCAAATCTTAGCTGAATGGTTTGTTAAATCATTATTACCGAAGATTACTGAAGATGTAGCTAAGGCCGGAGTAGTTACTGAGGAGGAAGTCATTGCTCAGGCGCAGTACCTTGACTTAGTTTATACTCAATCGGGTACGTTACACGAGAAGATTCCAGATCTTCCAAAATCAAATCAAATCGCTGCCGCTCCTTCGGGATCTCATGTCGCTGATGGTATGATTGGTATCGTGAATACAAAGAGTAAGAAGAAGTCTTCCAAGGCTTCAACTACTCCTATAATCACTTTGCCCGATTCCCCGACAGGAGAGTCTTCTCCTGAACTTTCCGCCGATATTCACGCTGTAGAGTCATCTACGGCCAAATCAAAAAATGGTGGAAAGAAGAAAGGAAAGAAGAAGGCTAAAGCAGACAAGGCTCCGAAGGAGAAAACGGAAAAGTCGGAAACCAATGACGAAAAGCGCAAACCTCGATATCCTTGTCTTATTTGTGAAGACGATCATTTTACGAGAGATTGCCCTCATCGGGCCGAGGTTGTGAAAATAGTCAAAGGATCTCCCACTCCTGCTGTGTTAAAAGATCCATTTCCAAAGCAGGAAAGTAAGATGATAGGTTCTTCCTCGACTGCCAGTGAAGAACCCATTTTGATGATGTCTCATGTGAGGATTGCGACTCGATCGCAAGATTATGGTAGTAAGAATCCTGTTGATGGTAAGGAAGCAGAATCTTCTCATTCTAACCCATCAACCTCGGCTCCTGGTTCCGATCCACTACAGATCGAGAAACCTAACCCGGACTTAGTAATCAAACCGCCCGCCAAGGGTGTACTTCGAAGGTCTGCTTTCAATCCACATGCGAGAGCAGCCCAGAATTACAACATTGTTGAGGACTTAGCTGTTTCACCCTCAGCAATGTCGGCTTTAGAAGTGCTGCAATCATGCCCAGCACAACGAAAATTACTTTTGTTGGCTATCGGAGCTGTTGATGTTCAGGATCCGAACCTGATAATCTTCGATCTAGAAAATAGTACACCGCGTCTACCCCATCAAATGGCTTTCCAAATTCCAGTGATAGTCAAGAACAGGCCTATTCATCGGACTGTGATTGATGAGGGAGCTTCTACGTGTATTATGTCGATTCAATGTTGGAGATCGCTTGGTTCTCCTTCGTTGAACCAATCCCCGACCATCCTTAAGGCCTTTGATGGCCGTGGGTTCCGTCCGTTTGGTATTCTACAGGAATTACCTATAGGGGTAGAAGGTAAAACCGTTAGTCTAGATGTGGAGGTGGTTGATGCCCCTCTAGACTACAACCTTCTTTTGGGTCGAAGTTGGTCATATGCTATGACAGCAGTCGTTTCATCGGTCTTCAGAGTAATAAAGTTTCCATATAATGGTAAGATCGTGACCATTGATCAGCTAACATACTTTTCATCCAACCCAGCCTCTTCAGAGAGTATCCAGCATGTCGGTAAGACGACAATCCCTTACAGGGACGTTGGCGTAGGTTTAGTTAAAGATTCTGGTTTACTGGGAACTTTTCCTTTCCCTTCAATCAACGCAGACCCTTCATTTGCATCAATTCATATGATTACATCAGACAACATTATTTATGATGATCCTTGGATTGTCCCATCTGAATCTGAGATAGACTCATTCGGTGATGCTATGCCTTTGATTCCATATGAAATTGCTTATGAAGCTGTCATGTCTTTTACCGACTCGCGTTCAACCCAAATCGACCAAATGAATGTGGTCAGTGAAGAATCACTTTTCACATCAACCTTAGAACGGATAGCGTTTCCCGAAGTCGTGTCATCTGACGAGCAACTTCGCCAAATCCTAAGTGTAGACGATCTACCATGGGAAGATCTTCATCACAGATCTTCGTTTTTACCTAAGGATGATGTTTTTGAAAATGATTTTTCATCTATCTTTACCGCTGAATACGTCAAAGATGCTCAGAATCCAACGAAACATTCTGATTCAGAGTTGAATTTAGGGAATATTTCTCGCACTATTCCCATTGATATTTCAGTGAAGCCCGGAATTGAGGAAAACATTCATATAGGTGCCTCATGTACAGAAGATGAAATCCAAACTTACAAGGCCCTATTCCAAGAATTCCATGATGTGTTTGCCTGGTCTTACGAGGAAATGCCGGGAATCGATCCTGCTATTGTTGTTCATGAAATAAAGACCTACCCGGACGCTAAACCCGTCCGGCAACGGTTGCGTCAGATTCACCCTCAGAAAGCGGCTGCAATTAAAGCAGAAGTCGAAAAGCTGTTGAAAGCAGGTTTCATTTATCCAATCCCGTTAACGGATTGGGTATCGAATATTGTTCCGGTCAACAAGAAACAAGGAACAATAAGAATCTGTATCGACTATAGGGATATAAATCGAGCTTGTCCAAAAGACAACTATCCTATGCCTTATATCGATCAAATTATTGATGATTGTGCCGGAAGTGAAATATTTTCCTTCATGGATGGTTTTTCGGGCTATAATCAAATCAATATTCTACCTGCCGACCAACCAAAAACGGCATTCATTTGTCCATGGGGGACATTTGCTTATTGCAAATTACCTTTTGGGCTTAAGAATGCTGGGGCCACTTTTCAACGGGCGATGTCTTATGCATTTCATGACATCAAGCACATTGTGCAACCGTACCTCGATGATTTGCCTGCTCATTCTTTACACCGAGTTGAACACCTTGTCCACTTACGAGCAATCTTTATGAGGTGTAGGCATTATCGAATTCAGTTGAATCCCCACAAGTGTGTTTTCTGTATAGAGACAGGTCGATTGCTGGGATTTGTTGTTTCAAAAGTCGGCATTCGCGTCGATCCCTCGAAGGTCGAAGCTATCATCAAATTGCCTCCTCCTTCGAGTTTGCGCAAACTCCAAAGTTTGCAAGGGAAAGCGAACTTTTTACGCCGTTTCATTCCAAACTACGCCGAGGTCACTAAAGGTTTTACACGGTTGCTGAAACAGAACGCTCAATTCTTTTGGGATGAGATTGCCCAACAATCTTTTGATGCACCTAAACACGCGTTGACCTATGCACCGTTGTTGCATCCTCCCAACTACAACCAGGACTACTTCTTATACCTCGCAGCTTCGCATTCCACCATTGGAATGGTGTTAGTTCAAGAAGATGAATTCGGAGCGGAACATGTGATATGTTATCTTAGTAGGACATTAAACCCCACTGAGCTAAAATATTCGCATGTCGAGAAATTGGCCCTGGCAGCCGTTCAAGCTGTCCAGCGTTTTCATCACTACATTCTTCTCCGTCAAACTACAGTTATTTCGGATTGCAACCCTATGATTTATATTTTGACAAAACAACTGCTAGGGGGCAAGTACTCTAAATGGATCGTTATCCTGCAAGAGTTCGACTTGGAGTTTGAGAAGTCCAAGCCTAAGAAATCCTTAGTTTTTGCAGAATTGATGTGTGATTTCCCGCATGCTGACACAGAAACTGTGGCAGAGGAGTCCATTGCGGACGAATCTTTGTTTCTTATCAGTACTTTAGATCCGTGGTACGGGGATATAATCATCTATCTCCAAACCCAAACCTTTCGGTCTGAAGCTTCAAAGTCGGAACGTCGAAAAATTCGGTTTCAATCCCAGCAATACAAGATTATTGGAGATACACTTTATCGCCGGGGGGCAGACTTAGTTTTTCGACGTTGCTTAACTCACGAAGAGGCTGAGAGAGTTTTGAATGATTGTCACTCTGGAGCATGTGGCGGTCATATGTCTGGGTATGCCACAGCTCAGAAGGTGTTGCGCGCTGGCTATTTCTGGTCGTCCATGTTTAAAGATTGTATCATTGCAGTCCGGAAGTGCCACAACTGTCAAGTGTTTGATCGCAAGATGCGCGCACCACCTGCTCCTCTCCATCCTATAATTGCCGTTGGTCCATTCGCCAAATGGGGTATCGATTTTATTACTTGTAACCCTCACTCGGCCGGGGGGCATGCGTATATCATCCTCGCGGTTGATTATTTTACTAAATGGGCCGAGGCGATGCCTACATTCGACGCAAGCGGCAAAACAGCTGCAGTTTTCGTATTCAATCATATTATAACTAGGTTTGGTGTCCCACAAGCAATCATCACTGACCATGGGAGCCATTTTCGAAACATCATGATGACTGAGCTTACAAGCCAGCTTGGTTTGCGCCACGATAGCTCTACTCCTTATTATCCGCAAGCCAACGGTTTGGTTGAGTCTATCAACAAAGTTCTGGTTATCATGATCCGACGAACCATTGGTATTCATCGGTCGAATTGGCACAACATGTTATTTTCAGCGCTATGGGCATACTGAACCTCAGTAAAAACTTCAACAGGGTTCACTCCTTTCCAGCTAGTTTATGGCTTGGAAGCTGTGTTACCCATTGAATGCGAAATCCCATCACTTCAAATGGCTGTCGAATTACTCCCAGCTACTTCCGAAGAGGAGAAATGTTTGTTATACTTAGCTCAATTAGATGAGACTAAACATGACGCTGCATTGGCAATCGAGACTCACGCGAAGCGAATGAAAGCTCAGTATGATAGAAATGTGACCCCTCGAAGTTTTTCAGAGGGAGACCTAGTGCTATTATATGATCAAGCTAACGATAAGCTAGGTGCTGGAAAATTCGTCCCTATGTGGCATGGACCCTACATTGTAAAGCGAAAGCTAGCAAAAGGGGCCTATGAGCTGGTAGATTTTGATGGGAACTCTTTGGGTAAACCCAGAAATGGACTTTACCTAAAGAGGTATTATGCTTAAATGGTGGGTATGGAGAATTTTTAGTTAGGTTAGGTTTTCTTTCTAGCTAGTATGTTTGTTAGTTTAAATAGTGTGCTTAGCTTAGAAAGTGTGTTTTTAGTCGTTATTCTGGCTTATCTTGGTTTTACTCTTGATATTGCAGATGTCGACGCCTCTCCAAACATACATTGGATTTGCTGATGGTGCTTGTCGTAGTACACAGAATATCTCTTCCGCAGCTTGGGTTATCTATTCGCCCTCTGACGAGTTAGTTTCTATGCATGGGGTAAGCCTCGGTCAAACGACGAACAACATTGCAGAATACAGTGCAGTGGTTGAATTATTATCTGAATCTATTTCATTTGGAATTCGACGTTTGATAGTGAGGTTAGATTCTGAACTTGTTGTATTACAGTTTAATAGAGTATATGCCATTAGAAATCCTGTGTTATTAAGGTTGTTTTTGAGAGTGCGTTTCTTGGAACGTGAATTTGATTACATTGAATATCAGCATATTCCAAGGTCTTTAAATACATTAGCAGATGCAATTGCTTCTCGAATGTTGGACAGACATTTACGATAATCATGCAAGTAAATTTAAAAACATTTCATCACATATGTTAAACAAAATGAGCCGGTAATAATGATATATATATATAGATAGGAGTGTGTCAAAAAATATACATCGTCTTCGATCATAGGTTGAAAAACACCTTATGATCGGCAAAAATGATAAGTACAAAAAACCAAAAATGTCATATGTGTCTACAAAAGTGACTAGCCAATCACTGGTGGTGCTCTCTATACGAGACCACTGCCCGCGCTACCCTACACAAGAACCTCCTAAAAGGTCCTGGGACTGCGACCACATAGCGCTGAAGTCGAATGGGAATTTCATCTATGGTGGTCTCTGGTATATCCGCCGTCAGACGCTCTAGATCCTGTTCCAGCTCGGCTAAGGTCTCTGCGGCCGTATCCTGTGGGGGTGGTGCCGGTACAGCTGGTACTCTCCTCTCAAAAGCCCGGAGGTTGGCTGGACGCCGTGGGCCTACATCTGCATTTTGAAAATTTGTGCTGTTAGTTTAAGGCGATATATATAAAAACAAAAAATATATATATAATTTGAAAACTTGTGAAAGATGAAATACCTCTGTCGTCCCACTGTTCTCCCTGTGGAAGAACCATGTCCGGATCATTCCGAAAATCCATTCCGGCATAAGGAAAGTCCTGAATAGCAAAGACCTGGCTCTCTAGCCAGTGAAAGTAACCATCAGGAAATCGAACAACTGTTGTGCCCTCATCAGGATGCCGGGCCATTACCGCAACCCATCTCGTCAACTTAGCCTCCCGAGGCGCCCCAACTGGAACTGTAAGATGCTGGGGGACCAGCATTGGAACTCTCTCTAGGGCAAAGCTGACAACTATAGGCCCATATCCAAAGGTCTTCAGTTGTCCTCTCTTTGCCCTGGTTAGTTGGCCCTTCAAATTAGCCAACACAGCATCACACCAATTGAAAATGGTGCCATGGAAACAGTCTATAGCCATCCGCATTTGGGACCCGGTGGCTTGGTGCAAAGCGGCCGCGCCGCAAAGTCTGGTAACAGTAAAGGCTATCACCATAAGTTCAGGTCAGGATATGTACTTGATTTCTATCCCCTTCTCATGGTTTTGGTTGTTGCACCACTCTAGTCGGAGACTAGCAAGGGATTGGCCACCCGGCCTAGTCCCGAATAGAGAAAGTTGCTCGCACCTGTTAGGCAAGCCAGTGAGAAAATATATGTCGGAGGGCTCTATCTCGAGCTGGTGCTCTCCGATGTAGAAACATTGCTCCTGAATGTTCCACCTTTCAACCAGCCACTCAAGAAAAGGCACTTGGCCCCTCATGCCAGGTATGGCCCAGTATTTGTACAGTCCGCAGGCTTTTAATGCATCAATGGAAGGTTGATGACCTATCGCGGCCAAATCAACATCCTCGTGCTCTCTTTCACGCCAATCAAGCATGGTGTGCTCCCTGCACATCATAAAACATCAGTGAGAATCCATAAAATTTAAAAATTTTGGTTTATTTTGGAGGGCCAAGGGTTTCAAATTGTGTTTTGCGGGGTACGCACCCCGGCCTTTAGGGACAGAGCGCCGGTACGCAGGTTCCCTTAAGGCCGGGTGCGTACACCCCGTAATTTTCCCATTGGGAAAATATCGGGGTACGCAGGTCAGCAGTGCATGACCTGCGTACCCCGAAGGGCGCATTTTGAAACCCCAATGCTCCCAAAAAATCAAATGAAAACATAAAACTAGATTCTAAACGGATGAAAAACAAGAGAGGGGTGTTGTAGAATACCTGGTGAAACGGTGTTCGATTCTGACGGTCGGATTCTCCGTAATCTTCACGGGAAGTTTCTTGTCAAAAGCCCTTTTCTCAACCTCAACAGTAAAATGGTAAAAATGACATGGTAAGAAGTCTTTTTATAGGTTTTTGGGATAAATAAATGCTAGATTTGTTTATTTTTCACCATGAAAGGACATTTTCGATAAATTTTTGCCCATCTTAAACAGGTATGAGTAATGTGTTGTTTCTATGCAGGACAAAGGGACTTTAGGGTAAATTATCATTTTTCACGTCAGAGTCATCTTTTAAGCTCTTTTCTGACTCCTAAAAAATGAAAAGATCGCCGAGCGTTTCTTTTACACTCGTTAAAACGGAATTAAAAGAAGGTCCCCTTATAGCTCTTTTCTGACCGTAAAATCAGGAAAAGATTGCCGGTTTTTTGTCATTTCAAACTCGATACGGAAATAAAACGACGTGTCCTTGATCGCTTTTTACTTTTCAGGTCAGAGATACTAATCATGAAAGTACTCCTTGGTCGCAAGATCAAGCGGTTCTCCCAGGTATTATTTTATACCTTTTCGGGTTTGGGAGACACAAATTTATGAAAAAGCTCAACCTGGAGTCTTCTTAAGTTTTTCAGACTCTCTAAAATTGAAAAACACCGAGTTTCTCCTATATTGGGCTCGTTAAAATTTCACAGTAAAGGACCTGTTCAATTACAAACAGGAACGAACCACTCCTTCCTAGGGTTCGAATCAAAACTAGGTTGGACTCATCCAAAGGATGAGCTTATAATCAAGCATATGTTATCCTCCTCAAGCTTGTTAAAAATAAAGAGGTACTTGCCAGAAATGGTGGGGGAAAAGAGAGAAGAATGAGCCTATTTGTTATCTTTTGTCTCAGAAGAAACTTTATTACCACTCTTGGACACGACACTTTTCATTCACCTGGGTTGGGAAATCCTTTACCTCACAGTTGATCAAACCACATTAAAAGTCTTCAGCCGGGTTCCGGGGATTAACTTTGAGTCATTTATCACCAAGCCATCTGTCGTGCCGTTATGTGTTCAAGAGGTCTGCAAGTAAAACTTTCATCTGCAAAATACTTGTCATCCATTTGACCATCCCTGAGTCAGTCCTTACAGCAACATTTCTTCAACTTGAACAAATGATTTCGTGTTGTGGGCTTGCCTGCAACGGGTCGCTTTCTATCGACATCAACACATTATCTAGAGAGATGACTTAGAAATCGTCAGTACCTTGAAGTCTGCATGCATCAATGGCAGGTTTCTCGTCTTTGACGTCAGTTTACATCATTGACTTTCGATCAAAGGATTCCGTGAAGTGTTCGACATCAACTCATTCATTCACATCTCATGGATTGTACTGGGTACTTTGAGAACCATTGACATTACTGGTGGTCTCTCTCACACTTGTTAACAGTTTACATCATCGACTAGTAATCAAGTGGTTTCTACAATGTTCGACATCAACTCATTTATTCGCATGGCTAGAATCATACCAATTCGGGAAGCAGAAATGAAGACCCTGGATCTAGTTTCCACCATCCAGGCTGTGAGGAGTTTTGTATTCATTATCTAAGTAGACTAATCATAAACAGATGGCTGCGCCCATACTGTGTCTACAAAAGTCTATGATTATGATGTACTGCAAGATCATTCCTGTATCAGAGTAGTTAGTCTATTAGTTAAAGTTTTGATCTGAGTATGGGAATGCCTACCTCAGTGATGATATAATCTTATACATGTATTTTGTGTTGAAAATTGCAGGTTCTGACCAGGCTCTCCACGAGATAATCCTTGAAATGATAAAGCGCTTCACCCTTCCTAGATAATACAAAACCCTAATCTATTACAGGCTTCGCACTTTAGGGGGCAATCTCTTACACTAAAAAATGTCACCATGGCTATTTACAGTTAGTATGGCTCTATCAACAGTCATGCTATCCTCTTATGAAAGTCTTATGCCTCTGCTTTCCATGTCAAACTCCAAAAAGAGAGAAAGTCTTTTTAAATGTATTTATCTCTGGGTATGCAGGTTCTCTCAACCTTACCTGCGGGTATGCACCCAATGTTCACAAAAGATGCGTACTTGTACGCTCTGTATGTAAAGGGGCAGGTGCGTACCCCTGTAAAGGTCAAAATGCGCAAGTTTCATCTTTAAAAAGTTACTTGTGGTCATTTCTAGAGCATTCTAGAAGGTTGTTCGACGTGTATTGAGCGCCTCCAGATGGTTCATGTACCCCTACCAAAGAGGAACTTATCCCATCAATGAGGGAGCTATCCCATCCAAAGAGGGGATTATCCCATTGATGGTGGACCTGAATAACTTCCTCTAGACCACTATAAATACAGGCATTGGGCCAGAAGGAGGAGAGGTTGGAAGCTAAACATTTCTAAGGGTAGATGCTGCTGGAATTAGGACTCCCATTTAGAAGCTTGTGAGGAGAGATTGCCATCTTTGCTTGTTCTATTTGGAAGTGGGTGAGCTTTGTCAAAGTAAAGGAGAACTCTTGATGGACCCTGGGAGGGACTTGCACAACACCAAGGCTCAGGTTGTAATTGTTCCTTTTGTTTCCTATTAATGCAAATGAGTCCATTCTTCTCAATAACTTGTTATTTATGAGTTGTTTCATGTACTCCTTGGTCTATGTGTTAAATATGTTTTATTCTATGAGATTATCAAGTGCTATTTAATCGTTTGATTTTTAGTGGATGCAGGTTTCAAAGTGAAGGAGGAGCTCATCCGGATCAGTGAGGCTGGACTGCTACAACAGCGTTGGATTACAGGTAGGATCTAAACACTTGATTTCTTATATAGTAAATGCATGTTTAGAGAAGGATTGCTCTTGTTTGTCTTGTTTGTCACTAGAGAGTCTTAGGCTCCTAGGGAGGTTGGTTGTGTCCGCACTATCGACTCCATTCCCTTCACCCCTGGGGTAGTGCATTCCACTGAGGTTGTGGCGGAGCATATGGTTGAAATGACTGGCTGGTTGGCCGGGAATGATAATGAGGTGTATAGGACCAAGGAGGAGGTGTAGAATAGGAAGGATGAGCAAGGGGTCCCCAAGAGGGAATGGATGTGGTCTAGTTGGGGTTGTAATATGCATGGGAAGACCCTTGCATGCCCTGCTAGTATGGCCTAGGCCCACGGGGTCTCCTTTGGTTTATGTAGCAGATTTATTCAGTTACCCCTTGTTATAGACATTTTTGGGCACTGCAACCCCAAGCATAAATGTCCATAAACCAAGGGCTCCTAAGTCCCTAAAGGTGTTGTTCCAACCCGTAAAAGAACAAGGTCAACTGATTAAAGCATCTCCCAAAAGTTCTCCATGAAAAACTACTTAGAACTAGTCAAAACTGGACCATTTCACCTGCTCCATAGGCAAAGTGCGTTGCATCCCACCTGAACACACAGTAGGTGCGATGCATGTCAAAAAGCCCTTCTATGGGGTGCGATGGGCGAGAAGGGACAAATGGCTGGGTCAATCCACAAGGTGGAGGAGCATGGAATCTTCCAGAAACCTCTCCTGTGACACTTGCCTCTCTGAATTCGACCAGGGATGAGTAAGAGATCATCAATCTCCAAGTGGAATCAAGAACTATCAGAGAGAAGACACTAATAAAATATCAAAAGCTGACTCACCTCCCTTGCAGACATCTATATATGGATCCCTCATCCCAGAGATCCAGAGGCTGGAATTTTGTATCTTGTAAGGAAGTGCTGTTGGTTTCTTGGTGCAATATCATAGTGTTGGGTTATTTAAGCTTTTCATGAGGTGAAGAATGGCTTTCTTGCTGAGAGGATGATGCTAGGTGAGAACAATTGGTTGTAATCCTCTTTGCTCTTTCTTGATTATTAATAAATCTATTCAAGTTTTCCTCCACATTCTTGTATGATTGATGATTTATGCATTTGTGTGGTCAATGTACATCTGATCCTATATTGTTTATGATAATAGATCTATGTTCTTGGATAGTGTTATGCTGCTTTGATTCTATAGGTACTCTTTGAAGCTGGGTAAATGAAGAAGCGAGTGGCAAAGACCTACCAGAAGAGAGAGGAATCAAGCAAGGAACCAAGCGCAAGACAGAGGTTGGTTTCCTTATTCTTCTCTTATCTATTTCTCATAAAGGAAAACGAAAGTAGTTTTTAGTGTGTTTGTTTCTAAGGTAGCTACCAGCCTTAGTGGGACTAGCAGCTCTGCATAGACACTAGTTTTCCCGATAACAAAAAGGCGACTCCGTTGGGGAGCGAGTAGATTGTTTGTTCATCTACATTTGTTTACTTTATAAACTTACAGACGGAGCCTGAAGTCAAGCCAGCTAGCCTTCGAACTGCATTTTCTATGCAAGTGTAAAGTAGATCAACGTTGCTTCAGTCAATCTCCGGGTTTTGTTTATGAATTAAACGATTGATTTACAAGTTTTCTAATTGCCCTCGTGGTGGCACTATTAACCTCCTTAGATCTACCCCTGTGATTGATTTACTGATTACCACTTGCTCGGCCTAAACCCCTGAACTGAACTACAAACTGTGACCCGGAACCCAATCAAAGTCTCGACTGTGAACTTCAAATGCATCGCACTTCCCGAGTGTAGTAGGTGCGTTGCATTTCAGTTTCACTGTGTTATAGGTGCGCTGATCAGACAAGGCCTTGTTCCTAAATTTTTGCTTCTGTGTTCACTCTTTTCAGCTCTACTCAGGAGTTTTGATGCCTGTAGTTAGTACACCTCTGTTTGAAACCCATTTCCTTGCTGTTATTCCGCCTCCATTATGCAAAGAACTGTAAATTGTTTTTATGTATTTTTGAGTCATTTTTAGTTCTCCTTTACAAAGAAGTAGTGTAATTGTACTGTCGTTTCTCGATTTGAAAGTGTCGCAAGTGTCGTTTTCAGTCATAGAAGAGAATCTGATTATTCTTGATAGTCGATTACACTATTACTCTTGTATTTGATTTGAGTTAGTAGTTTTTTCAAGTGTCGAAAGCAAGTTTTCAATTCCAAATAACAAAGTGTCGTCATTGTCCTCATTTTGTTTTGAAAAGAAACTTTTTAGTAATTGTCGCTTTGGAAAATAATTCAAATTTGCACTTAGCTTTCTTTTTATCATTCACACGTTAAGAAGGCTGAAAACAAATACATGCATGTGCATTTTCATTTAGACTATTTGTTGGTTTGATTTAGGACAGTGCATATAGTGTGTGCTATCTGCTCTTTGTTGAAAGAACGCCATCTCTCTTTCCTTAATAGCTAGGATTTTCATTGCAAAAAGAAGATTAAACGACTTTTTATCATCTTAGATTGCATTTTAGGAATTGTACATCTACATGACGCGGTGAACATGAAAGGAAAATTTCTTAAGAAAGATCAACCATAAAATAAATTTAATGAATCTAAAAACGCTTTGGAACCTAATGCACAACATCTAGAAGTCTAGGCTAGAGACGTATTCTGGCGTCGTAAAGCCTAGTAACTGTTGTTTTCACTATTGGTTGGGTGATTCCTCCACTTTGAGACGATAAGTGCCAGTACGGACTTGTGCTCCCACGTACCGTTGAGTATATTTTGGGAGACCACAATAGGCTTTATCCTTTATCCATAGTAAGTCGTGTCTGCCGCCCTATCGATCGCAATTCACTGAACACAGCATTCAAGAAGATTGACTGTCGTACCGTAAAAAGTATTCTACAATTTTGTGATTGGTTTGGTAATCCCTCTGTCTAGATTTCCAGAGCAGTCCCTTTCGTTCCTTTTCATACTCCTTAACGGAAAAGGTCCATCGGAGCACTTGTCACTTCAGGCTCATTAAAAATCGAAGGCGACTAGAGTCATCTTTTGTTTTTTCTCAACTCTTAAAAATTGAAAAAACAAGTTGTGTCAAAGCGTCTAAAATTTATTTTAAACAGAATAATCATCACCTTTTCTACGTTGATCTTAAGTTGAGAAAAATGGAGTCTACCAACCAAGGAGTTCCCCTTGGAGGAAATCCTAGTCCCTTCTCCTCTTGGGGAGATGTTGGTGCACCCCATATGGCCACATTGTCTCTTCCGGGATTGACAATCGGCTTGCCTGTATGGCTCTTCTCAACTTCTGTCGTTCAGAATACCGTGATTCCTGAATAATCGAGTCAACAACTAAACGATATTAGAGTTACCCCCCAACCCTCTACTTCGTCCAATTCTTCCTCTCCTCCTTCCTCTTCGCATGATGAAGCTGGTAAAGCCCAAAATCAAGTGACTGAGAAGAAGAAAGAGAAGAATAAGAAAGAGCCAAAGGTGAAAAGGGGCAACCAAGCATCGTCTAGCAAAAATCCACACAATGCACCAACCAGGCGTAAATCCCCATGTGTCATTTTCAAAGGAGATCACTATCATCGAGATTTTCCTTGCATCCCTCGGATCTTAAGGGATTGGTCTCCTCGTTTGCACAATCTGGTGTCATCAACCTCTGACGATCATGTTGAGCATACACCGTCAACTAGTGAAAGTGAAGCCCCTGGACAAAAAGGAAAATATAAATTTCCTTGTAAATTGTGTGAAGGCGATCACGCCGTCCACTATTTTCCCTTCTTAGATGAAGCTAAATGAGTTTTGGACGACCGTCCGGTTCAACCGTTACAACTTCCTCCTAGATACAAGAAACTCTTGCCGAGTCCGTCACTAGTTGAAAATCCGGCTGACACGCCCTTGTGGTTGGCCGAAGCGTCTACCATTGAAGATAAACCATCTAAACCCATACCAGACGAAAGTCAAAATGCCGAGGCGGTAGTTGACCCGGTCTTACCTTCAGAAGGTCCATCTTCAGATGATACAGTCACCGAAGAGAACAAGAACGACACCATTCAAATTCTCTTCGTAAGCACAGACTCCGATGAACATAGGGGCAGTCTACTCGTTCCTTTACCGCAGGAAGGAAGTTCGTCAGAGTCGTATCTAGCCATCTATTCGGTCCCACCTCCAAGCAACCTAGTTGTTTCCTTCGACTGGAATCTACTAGGCAGACCCCGTTTACCGACTAGTGTACCATTCGAATCATTACTCAAATATATAGAATGGTCATGGCCAATACCATCATAGATGAAGGGGCTTCTATGAGTATCCTTTCCTCAACCACTTGGAAAGTGCTTGGTTCGCCATCGCTTTTGCCTGAAATGAGAAATCTAACAGGCTTTGACAAAGGAACCAGTCGACCATTAGGGATCCTTCCCAATGTGCCGATAACATTGAGAGGGAAAACCGTTCACATGAACGTAATGGTAGTCCAAGGACCCCTGGATTATAATCTACTCCTTGGATGAGACTATATTTATTGCATGGGAGTCGTCGTCTCCTCACTCTATAGAGTAATGTGTTTTCCGTACGAAGGAAGAGTGATCAAGCTTGTAGACCAGCTTTCATTTCCCGGTTCACACATAGCAAATAGTCATATACCAACCCTGAATGGTCTTTTCACACAAGGAATGTCTCATCAATCCCTAGTCCATCCTCCTGATGAGCGCGAGTGATTCGGAGGGCATGACTGAAACCCAGGGGGCATGCACCCTGTCCTGTTTCAACAGGAAAACTTCAGGTATAGGGTAGGTTTCCGCGAAGGATATCTGACTAGTCTGACGCACCCGTCCGTTTAGGAAAATGGGATTAGGCTAAAATAGGATTCCCTCGTCAAATTTATGTGAGTGGAGGCGTCTGCGCCACTCACCTTTGTCTATTTCGGTAGGCATCGCCGAAGAAGTGTTTTGTTTGTGGTACAGATAGAGCAATCTTTGGTAACCTGAAAAAGGTAGACCTTTCCCAATAAAACAAATGTTTTGTCTGCAAATTGAGGGTAACCTGAAAAGGTAGGCCTTTCCCAATAAAACAAATGTTTTGTCTACAAACTGAGGGGTAACCTCGAAACTCTATTTAACTATACCTGGGGGCATGCAAACCTTTTGGCATGCAAGCGAAGAGCGACCATTTATTTTTTAAATTTATAGGCCCTCTAACCCTTTAAACGCGTAGGATTGGTCGTTTCCTAACTTACATAAATAAAGGATGTGGGGCAAAGCTTTGAAAAAATGTCATTTTTAGATGAGACATTCTTATTATATGACTGGATCGAGCAGTTTTAACGCAGAATTCAAGCTCGTTAAAAGATAAACATAAGCAATGAGCAAGTGTTTCCCCCAGCATTTAAGCTCATTAAAAAATGAACCAATTTCCGGTAAATAACCATCGTGAATGTATTACTTCAGCCTTTGAAGCCTTGGTCGTGTTCTCATCATCACCTCCACTCTGTATTGGCCGATCATTCACCTCCACTTGATTGTTTACCCCTTTTGAGGAACAGCTGCGAAGAGTGATCTTGTTACCCATCCTTGTGACACTGCCATGATTGGAAAATTCCAAACCTTACCTGGAATCAGCTGCTACCCGAATCTATCACTCGTTCCTCAAAAAAACGATTCTCCTTTAAGCTCTTTTCAACTAACTCGTAAAATATGAAAAGATTGCCGAGCCATTGGCCTCTCCAGCTCATTAAAGTGACTGGAAGTGCTATCCCTCCTTTAGATATTAATCTTTTTGGACCAGAGGGATTATTACACAAAAATATCGAGCACTTGTTTTGTTTAGCTCGTTAAAATTACCGAAAATTCATCCCTTTTGTATTATTTTATACTTTTTCGGACTTTAGGGGTTAGATGACGAAAAAGGATTTTTGGAGTTTCCTTTACGTCCCTTTTCAGACTCTCTAAAATTGAAAAGGGCCGAGTTATCTTTGTCGTTAAACTCGTTAAAACCTAATAGCAACAAACTTTTCCATGACAGACAAGAATGAGTTTCACTATCGCTAGGCTCGTTAAAACATAGCGATGGGTTTGCCCGAAGGGCAAATTATAGAACAAGCATATGTTATCCTCCTCAAGCTTGACAAAAATAAAGAGATACTGGTCAGCAATGACTGGGGAAAAATTGGAAAGAAAACTTGAAGAAACTTTGTTGGTAGCAAGTCGCTCTTGAACATGATACTTTCACTCCGCATCCGAGTCAGGTTGGGTTGTTCCATTCGACCGAGAGATTTACATCAATGGCCTTCGATCGAGATATTTTGCGTGGTGTTCAACGCCAAGTCCCTTATTCACACCACGTGAATTGTACTGCAGTACCTTGAGGATCATTGTCGGTGATTCCTCTCGCGCCTGTTAACAGCTTACATCATTGGCTGGTAATCAGGCGATGTCTTTCCATGTTTGACTCCAGAACATCTCTCACATGGATCGACTTGTACTTAGAGTGAAGATCGAATGAGGTTGAAGACCCCAGATCTAGTTTCATCCATCCAGGCTGCGATATATATTCAGGAAAATAAAGACATCAAATGTACATCATTGCTGCACAGATAATCATCCAATCTAAGGGATGATGGCTCTACCAGAATCATCAGTCTACACTCAGACGATTGTCTGTCCTATGTACATGAAAATGAATTTATAAAGCTGAGCATGGGAATGCCCACCTCAGCTAGATCATGAAAATAATATGAAGATAATGTATTGTATTGTATCTTATTACAGGTCGCCTTCCAGCTCGAAAAAACTTTGGATCCTCATGATAAAGAATTTCACCCGACATCAAAAGATTAACGATCTCATGCTTTAGGGGGAAACTGTTATAGAATTTTTTGGGCACTGCAAACCCAAGCATAAATGTCCATAAACCAAGGGCTCCTAAGTCCCTAAAGGTGTTGTTCCAACCCCTAAAAGAACAAGGTCAACTGATTACAGCATCTCCCAAAAGTTCTCCATGAAAAGCTACTTAGAACTGGTCAAAACTGGACCATTTCACCTGCTCCATAGGCAAAGTGCGTTGCATCCCACCTGAATACACACAGTAGGTGCGATGCATGTCAAAAAGCCCTTCTATGGGGTGCGATGGGCGAGAAGGGACAAATGGCAGGGTCAATCCGCAAGGTGGAGGAGCATGGAATCTTCCAGAAACCTCTCCTGTGACACTTGCCTCTCTGAATTCGACCAGGGATGAGTAAGAGATCATCAATCTCCAAGTGGAATCAAGAACTATCAGAGAGAAGACACTAATCAAATCTCAAAAGCTGACTCACCTCCCTTGCAGACATCTATATATGGATCCCTCATCCCAGAGATCAAGAGTTTGGAATTTTGTATCTTGTAAGGAAGTGTTGTTGGTTTCTTGGTGCAATATCATAGTGTTGGGTTATTTAAGCTTTTCATGAGGTGAAGAAGGGCTTTCTTGCTGAGAGGATGATGTTGGGTGAGAACAATTGGTTGTAATCCTCTTTTCTCTTTCTTGATTATCAATAAAGCTATTCAAGTTTTCCTCCACATTCTTGTATGATTGATGATTTATGCATTTGTGTGGTCAATGTACATCTGATCCTATATTGTTTATGATAATAGATCTATGTTCTTGGATAGTGTTATGCTGCTTTGATTCTATAGGTACTCTTTGAAGCTGGGTAAATGAGGAAGCGAGTGGCAAAGACCTACCAGAAGAGAGAGGAATCAAGCAAGGAACCAAGCGCAAGATAGAGGTTGGTCTCCTTATTCTTCTCTTATCTATTTCTCATAAAGGAAAACGAAAGTAGTTTTTAGTGTGTTTGTTTCTAAGGTAGCTACCAGCCTTAGTGGGACTAGAAGCTCTGCATAGACACCAGTTTTCCCGATAACACCCCTTCAGCTCCTTGATATACAGCTTTTAGTCTAGGTAGAGAAGGGCACTTATCTGTGGAGTGGTTTTCTTCACAGTCTAAGCATATTTCAATTGAATTAAATGGACATTCATTCTTAGGGTGCCTCCTAGTGCATCTAGGGAAGAAAATGGATAAGGCTCTCTCCGCTTCCTCCTGTTTTCTCTTAATGTGCATAATGTCCATTTGTAGGGCGAGGATTTGCAACATCTCACTCTTGAAATCCTCCACCGTGTTTCCAATTTCACCCTTGATGGATGCAATGGAAGAGGATGGAATGACCATAGGTTGACTACCCCTAACCTTTTTCCTAGCTGCCCTAAAATGGTTTCTAAAGATAGCCTTGATATCCTCATAGGATAACTGGTAGATGTCCCCTCCGACTAACAATTTTAGGGTATCGAGAAGTTCTTCCCTTACTCCTCTAAGTAGGACTAGCTTCAGTGACTCAGGGTCAAGTGTGCACTGGCCCTTTTGTAGCTAAGCTGGAATATTTCTTCATAATCTGCTAGGGATTCATCATGCCCTAAGGTCATCCTAAAAATTTCCTCTTTAGTTTCTTTAGACATACAGTAGTCCCAACACTTGTTGTTGAAGGCTTACTGCATTTGAGCCCAAGTTTTGATGCCATCCCCAGGTAAACCCATGAACCAATGCAAAGCTACATCCTTGAGAGTGGATGGGAATAGTTTCAAATTCTGCTCATCATTGGTGTAGTCATAGGTTCGACATATGACTGCAAATTCAAATAAGAAAGTGTGTGGATCTTCTGAGGTCATGCCATGGAAATGAGGAAGGGCAAAGGGGCTTATATTCTTCATCTTAGTATCCCCATTGGTATCCCTGATGGGGAAGGCACCCTCAACGCTTTCTCTATTTCCTCTGTCATTTCTATTTTCAGTCATTGGATCAGTAGGAATGGGTTCTTCTTCTTCTTATTCTTCTTCCCCTGTAGGTTCTTCAAATATTTCAGGTTGCTCACCTAAGGGTTCCTCCAATTCACAGCCACCAAAGAAGAGGGAAGGTTGGATGTTTGAAGCAATGGGGGTATTTGGCAGAAATTTCCCTAAGTTATCCCTATTCCTACGAGGCATGAAATTTTTTATTTTTATTTTTTTGAGGTTTTTTTTCAAACTTTGAAAGTGATTGCAGAATTGAAATTGCAGACTAAATGAAAACTAACTACTTGAATGAAATCTTGTTGGAAATAATACTGAGAGGGGGGGTGAATCAATATTATCAAGTTCTTTTAATAAATCTTCCTTATTTATACTTTGAATTATTTTTGCATGTCAGTACCATAAAATAATGAGCATGAACAAAGAAAACAGATAGTCACACCAAAGAACACCAGATGTAAGGTGGAAACCCAATGTGGGTGAAAACCACCTGCTGCAATATGTCTCTATCTTCTTTCAAATTAGAAACTCCTTTTACAATGGCTTTGTACTGGTGCAGTCCTTTACCAGTACGCAGGCTGCAACCTGCAGAGAGCTACAACTCTCTCTCGTTTTCCAGTCTCTCCTGGAAGGGAGCTACAACCCCCTACTTCTTTTCTTTCAAGGACCAATTTTCATAAATTTTCAAACTGGATCCATAAACATCAAGAGATCATCAAGTACAAGTAAATCACCCAATCAACTGCAGTAACCAGATCAACAATAACAGTAAACTAAACCCAAAACACCTTATCAACAGAAAAATTCAGCCAACAAAAGGTCTTAAGACAGATCCGCAGTTTTTCTTTATCTGGCCTGCTTGGCTCCGCACTTCACCTTCTGCTCCCCTGCGTATACCCGCAGAGAGCCTTCTGCTGCACCGCGTACCCACGCACTGTTTCTTCAATCACGCTGCGTACTGTTACTGTAGGTACGCACCCACAGATGTTATCACGCCGCGTACTGCTGCTGTAGCCACACACCCACAGATGCTATCGCGCTGCGTACCTACGCACTTGCGGCTTCTGAAGCGCCACGTACTTTCACTGTGCCTACGCACCTGAACCTCTGTCGCGCTGCGTACCCACGCACTACGCCTTCTTCTGCTCTGCGTACCCACGCAGTGCGCCTTCTTATGAACTGCGTACCCACGCACTTGCACTGTTAATCACCTGCGTACCTCTGGTTAGGACCGAATTGGCAGTCCACCAGTGTGTTACAAATCGTCAGATGCCCAGATCTGATCATGCGCTCGAGAGATCACCCTTCATAGATTAGCTTTCAACTTCACTTTTATATAGATCAAGCTTTTAAAACAATAACCAATATTTCAGATCTTAAGATATTCAATTTGCAAAAGATGCTTAGCCAAGTGATCTCC
The DNA here is from genome assembly GCA_031772625.1 of Pinus tabuliformis. Lineage (NCBI taxonomy): Eukaryota > Viridiplantae > Streptophyta > Pinopsida > Pinales > Pinaceae > Pinus > Pinus tabuliformis. The sequence goes on from CM062805.1 coordinate 778,546,499, forward strand.
TTTGCTTTATATAGGCAAGCTCTTCCTAAAATCATGGATCAATACCATAGATAACCAATACAAGGGGCCCAAAAAACATGGGGCTCAATAATAATTGTTGGAGAGGTAAATCCCCTCTACGGATAGAGGCGATCCCTACTAGCCCAAAATGGGTCTAGCAACAATCAATCAACGCTAGTGTGCAAGTTCCTAATTGCAAATAAAGAGAGGCAATGAACACCTACTTGGATTCCAACGCTATTGTTTGATGAAGAGATGCCGCTCTCGCCCCTTCGCTCTGGCCGGTCACAATCCTCCACGATCTCCGTGAATAGATACCTGCACACATGAAGAGAAAGACAAACACAAGCGTGAAATCTAATAAAAGCAATTATACATCAGTCAGAAAGGATGTAATTCACATTAACCATTACAAAGACAAATGAGAATGGAACCATAACAGTAGTCATCTATTATTAATCAATAACAGAGAAAGGTACAACCAAAGTTCTGACGCTGAGTCCTTCTCTAGAGGGTCCAGCCAGCAAGTCTCTTAAGCATTCACCCTTGGAGGTAGATTCTCCCAAAACAAAGCTCTCTCTCACACAAGCAATACTCACAACCTTCCTTAAGCTTCCTCTAGCAAAACCACACTTGTCACACCAACTACCTACTAGCAGCAGCAGTCTAAGCACTATGAATTCCACACTATCCAAACTATCCAAACTATCAAAAACTAGCTGCTCATGGCAATGGTAGAGGCTTAAATAGGAGAAGGAGTCTCCATGAATGGTGGGAGGATGAGCTTATCTCCAAGGAAGGTGGCTCAAATGACGAACAGACATGCCATAGAAGGGAGGGCAACATTCACAAGGCCAACAACCAGGTCTAGAGTCATCTGGAAGGCCGGCTGTTAGAACAAACTCTCCCAAACTAGATCAGCGCGGGTGCATAACTGGACTGGAGCGCTGACATCGCATCTTAATAACAGAGTAGGCTGTGTCAGCGCGACTTAATACTTTCATAGGATGCGCTGGCTCATGAAATTCAATCAGCGCGGAAAACACGTGTGCTTCCGCGCTGACAGCGCATTCAGTCTGTTATGGAGCGCCCATCAACGCGGTTATTTGGCCAAAAGTTGCGCTGATAGCAAAAACTTTGGCAAAGTGGGTCATTTGGCCAGATTAGAGAGCATGAGCATGATTGATTTGAATTTATGACATAGTAGGGAGACTGACAGGGAGACAGTGACAAATTACTGTGTAACAGATGCCCCCTAAAGCATGAAGCCTGAGAGAGTGGGAGGGGTGAAATGCTTTACAAAACTCGCTGAACTGGAACACCACCAGGAAGAACCTGCACGTATGTACAACTGATATCTCGATTACATGTCGTCTAGGCATGGGCGCAGCCATCCAAAAGACATACGAAGAAGGTCTGTGGTATGGACGCAGCCACCCAGCTGAAGGGACCATGATGATAAGACGGTATGGTCGCAGCCATCCCAAAGACTCAGGTATGGGCGCAGCCATCCATCAATGAGTCATGCAATAATAATCCACAAAATCGCAGCCTGGTTCCTAATAGACAAAAACCAGGGTCTTGCGCTCCATCCCAACCCAAAAAAAGTACAAGTCCAAGCATGTGAATACATGAGCTGAAGTCGAACATGCATGAACATCGTCTGATTACCAGTCAATGATGAAAACTGTTAACAGATGTGAGAGGTACCACCAATAATGACAATGGTCCTCAAGGTACTTATAGGTACAATCTGTGGCGTGTGAATCAATGAGCTGGTGTCGAACACCCGCAGAATCATCCGATCGGAGGCCAATGATGAAAACCTCACGTTGAACACGAAGAACCTGCCATTGAGGCATGCAGGCTCTAAGGCACCTGAAGGGAGTCTCTAGGTCACTTTCCTGGATAATGAGCTGAAGTCGACAGGAAGTAACCTTGACCGAAGGTGGGCCATGATGAATCCCACGTCATCGACACGAGACAGAGAAGGATAAAATATTTTGTGCGAGACATCAGAGGGAGGCGGTAAGCTTGCAGAGGCCAACTTCTCTTGAACATATCGGCGGCACAACAGCGGATTTGGCAGTATCTGACATCAAATGAACAGAGGTCATGGTGACAATGGCAATGTGCAGATGAGAGGTCAAATAGAATAATCCAAACCCATGGAGGTTAGTGTAAAACAAGATGAGAAATCCCCACCCAGACACGAATGCAGACGAGTGCCATGTTCAAGAGCGACATACTGCCGACACGACCATTATTACAGTTTCATTTTCCCCACCATTTCTGGCAGGTACCCCGATTATTTTTGGGTGACAAGCTTGACAGGGATCGCATATGCTTGGGAAGGTGTCATTTTGACGATGTCCGATGTCATTAAGTTTGAACGAGCCTGACAAAGGAAGAACTCGGCGTCTTTTCCTGTTTAGAGAGTCTGAAAAGACAACGGAAAAGGAAACTCCAAGGGGGTCCTTTTTCGTAAAGTTGTGTCTCTTGAGCCCGAAAAAGTATAAAACAATGCTCGAAAGAACCGCCCGACCAGTATGATCGAGGAGTACTTTTCGTAAGTAGTGACTTCGACCCGAAAAAGTAGAAAAGCGGTCAGAAGCACGTCATTTTGGAGCCAATTACGAGTTCGAAACGACAAAAACCCGGCAATCTTTTTAGTTTAAACGGTCGAAAAAAGAGCTTTAAAGGCGACCGCCTCTCATTTCTTTAACGAGTTGAGAGGGGGACTCGGCAATCTTTTCATCTTTAAACGGTCAGAAAAGAGTTGAAAGCAGACCTCCATTTTTATTCTCTTTAACGAGTCAAAAAAGGAAAAAATACTCGGCAATCTTTTCACATTTTACGAGTCAGAAAAGAGCTTAAAGGTGACTCGTCCTAGAGGAACGAGTGGTATAAAAGGTAGCAACTGGTTCCGGCAATGGTGGAACTGCTCAAAACATGTAATGGTCAAGAGGCTGGCTAATAAAACCACTCATCGCTGCGGTTCCTCAGGAAAGGATAAACAACCAAGTGAAAGCATATGATCGGCCAAAGAGATGGCGGCGATGGAATGAAAACAACCAAGGCTCATCTAGAAGAATTTAGCAGATAAAGATAGCAATCACGAAATTTAAAATGGGTATGGGTTCATTTTTACACAAGCTTGAACCATGCAAAACTTTGCTTGGATTCTGTTTCATGTTTACACAAGCTTGAAAACGAAAAACTATGCTTGTTATAAGTTCGTATGCCCCCAGCATAATGAGGCAAAACGAGGTACATGCCCCCCAAGCTTCATTGCATTCAACACAGTGGATGGAATGAAGGTTCACTTTCGAGATCTTGGAAAGACTCGACTTGTATTTTACGAGATCTTAATCAAAGACTCGATTTGGAAAGGGAGGTGTTTCATTTTTTAATGAGGTTGACACAGTAAAAGAACTATCCTCATAACCCTTGTTTCATTTTTTAATGAGCTTGATGCAAGATCAGGAACTATGCTCGGGACATTTTGTTTCATTTTTTAACGAGCTTGACACAAGACAAGGAACTGTGCTCCGACCAGACCTAGTTTCATTTTTTAAGGAGCTTGACATAGGAAAGTGAACTATGCTCCGACCAAACCTAGTTTCATTTTTTAAGGAGCTTGACACCGGAAAGGAACTATGCTCCAACCAAACCCAATTTCACTTTTTAGGGAGCTTGACATAGGAAAGTGAACTATGCTCCGACCAGACCCTATTTCATTTTTTAGGGAGCTTGACATAGGAAAGTGAACTATGCTCCGATCGAACTGCATCATAATGAATAAAAAGTCGGTGCTTCCAAGAGTGTTACTCCCGGTGAAAGGACCACATCTTGGAAGTCAGGACCTAATGCCTCCAGGAAACTATGCACGATGGTGTCATCACTGGATACAGGCACAGGGTAGGTGGCCACGTAGTTGATCTGCGGTAGGGCAGAGACAACTGGTGGATAAAAACTAGGAGGGGGCGACGACTGCGCAGGAGGCATTGGGGGACTAACGAACGACAATTGATCGATAGTCACAATTCTTCCATCGTGTGGAAAGCAAACCACACGGAAAAGCAAAGAAACGAGGGCCCCCATGGCGTAAACATAGTCGCGACCAAGGAGAAGACTAAAGTCTAAAACACCTTGGGTAACCAAGACGTCTATATAGACGGTTTTTCCTCCCAAAGTAATAGGGAACTTCGGGAGAACTCCTAGAGATGGACAGGCTCCTCCGTCGAAAGCCAACAGATTCTGAGTGACTGGCCCAAGCTGCGGGGAACCTAAGGCTTGCCAAGTAGTGTACGGCATAAGACTGACAGACGCCCCTTCATCCAAAACAGTGTCAGGTACTGCCATAGCATAGGCATGTACTGTGATCTGGAAAGGCATATGGGATGGAAGGCGACCGGCGATCAGGCGATTCCAATCAAAGGAAGCGACCAGACTACTTGGTGGGGGAATCGTATGATTTCCCCCATGTGCTAAAGGAACCGAAGGAAAACCTTCGGGAGCAGCTGGGTTAGGAGAGTCATTTCGGGGCTCAGGAGAATCTGAAGAGACGAGAAGAACATGGGCGTGATTCTCTTCCGCCATTCCCAACTGATAAGGTAGCATCGCCATGAGCTTCAGAGGACGATGAGGGGTGGGCCAGATCGTGAGACCATACTTCTAGTACCCTGGGAATGCCAGGACAATTGCGAAGAAGATGGTCCTCCTTGCATAATCGACAAGGAAACTTGACCTTCCTCGGAGGAGCAGAAGGTGGCCCGACTTCAGGTGTACTCGGAGTAAGAGCTGTACTTCTAGCCTCTCCCTTGGGAGCCCTCTTCTTCTTGTTCTTCTTCTTCTTCTTCTTAGCCACCTAGTTATTCGAATCGAGACTTTCACCAGGCGAAGTACAAGAGGAAGACATAGAAGTAGGCGTTGAAGGGGAGAAATCCACCTTAGGATCAACATGATGTTGTTTAGGTGGAGGGACTGATGGATTAGCAGCCGATACGGCAGGGACCAAAGAGGTTGAAAACAACCAAACAGGCAACCCGACAGTTAACCCCGGAAGGGATAACGTTGCCATATAAGGAGCACCAACATTCCCGAGAGGAGGGAAATGACCAGGATTCCCGTCAGGAGGGGAACTTGGGTTGGTGAACCCCAGAAAAGTTGCCATGGCAAACAAAAAGAAGCCTACTCAAGCTAACGCACACAAGATCTAACCAGGTAACGTTAATCGTGGCCAAATAAACTTTTAAGACACAGGAACTAAACTTGACCTTTTCATGTTTCAAGAGTCGAGAAAAGGACGAAAAGATGACTCTAGTCTCCTTCGAATGTTTAATGAGCACGAAGTGACAAGACGCTCACTGGCACCTTTTCTTTTAGGGAGTCCGAAAAGGATCAAAAGTGACTGCTCTGGAGATTCTAGGCAAAGGGTTTACCAAGCAATCCGTAAAACTGCTTATACACCTTGGCAATCGTATGAGAACCAAGGACTTTCCGTACTGCAGTCAATCTTCCCGAATGCTGTGTTCGGTGCGTTACGGTTCGCAAGGCGGCAGACTCGGCTTCCTATGGATCAAGGATAAAATCCTAGTGGGGTCTCCCTATATACGCGACGGTACGTGGGAGCACAGTTCGTGTTAGACCACTATCGAGTCACAGAAGGAGGAATCACCCAACTGTAATGTGAAACAATAGTGACTATGTTTAAAGACGCCAGAACACGTCTCTAACCTAGACCTCTAGATGTTTGCGTTAAGTTCCAATGCGTTTTTAGGTTTATTCAGTTTATTTTATGGTTGATCTTGAATTAAGTTTCGGTTTCAGGCCCTATCGTGTGATCTCTCACAATTACCTAGATGCAATCTACATGCCAAAGAATACCATTTCGTTCGATGAATTCTAACTATGAGAGGGTTAAGAGTTTTCAATCGAACAAAATGAACTCAATCAATCAAACAATCTAATGCAGCTAATGGCAAAGAAATGAAACTTTTCTTTTGAGAACACAAATCAATGAAATGCTCTTTTTCCCATTAACTATTGAATGCAAAAGATACTAGTTTGATTTCTTTTTCAATGGCACCGTGCACTTAAGATGAATTTTGAGAGACAGCAACACCGAGTAAAGAGAAATAAAATCACTCAATGAAAGGCACAACAAGCGTGAAAAGAGCCGATTGAACCCAAGCAACTATGATCTGTGTCTGGGTAGTGAAACAATCCGAGGACTGGTCCAACGACAATCACCTCAAGCAACCAAGCAAAGAAAGCAAAAAGAGGAAGGTTTCTGCAATAGCAAAGGCAAGTAGCAACGAACTTTTGCGAACAAGTGAACAAGTGAATAAAACAAGGTCAATCCAGTGAAAACGGGATGATGGCACTAGGTCACAGGACACAAAAACGAAATTCGTCCGACAAGACTTCACAAGCAAGTGTTTCACAATTCAAACAATAAATATCAAGTCATAAACCAAGTAGAAAGAGTTGGAGACAATCAAACCAACAGGTCCAGGAGGCAAAATTGAAACAAATTCAATTTTACAGGATCAGCGCGGGTAGCGCTCAGCAACAATGCGCTGATAAGAGGTCACGCGTAGCAACAAGGCGCTGTCAGTGCGGAAGGACACGACTTAAGCACGCTGGTTCGATTTCAGAACCGTCGCGACTGTTTTACGTACAAGCGGGTTGACAACGGGGTCAAAGAGACATCTATGCGTTGTCAGCGCGACTGTTTTGATATAAACCGCGCTGAGGCTAAAAAAGAGGCAGAATCAAGCCAAAAACTCCCAAACCAAGGCCAGAACTCTTTAAACAATTTATACACCTCCCAGATTGAACCAGGAAGTCTAAAAGCAGAGAACTAGTCCCCAATTTTGAACAGAGAGAACAATCAAACTCAAACACGAAAACGAACAAAAAGAGACAAAGGCCAGCTCCCCAGTGGAGTCGCCAAATTGTTGGAGAGGTAAATCCCCTCTACGGATAGAGGCAATCCCTACTAGCCCAGAATGGGTCTAGCAACAATCAATCAACGCTACTGTGCAAGTTCCTAATTGCAAATAAAGAGAGGCAATGAACACCTACTTGGATTCCAACGCTATTGTTTGATGAAGAGATTACGCTCTCGCCCCTTCGCTCTGGCCGGTCACAATCCTCCACGATCTCCGTGAATAGATACCTGCACACACGAAGAGAAAGACAAACACAAGCGTGAAATCTAATAAAAGCAATTATACATCAGTCAGAAAGGATGTAATTCACATTAACCATTACAAAGACAAATGAGAATGGAACCATAACAGTAGTCATCTATTATTAATCAATAACAGAGAAAGGTACAACCAAAGTTCTGACGCTGAGTCCTTCTCTAGAGGGTCCAGCCAGCAAGTCTCTTAAGCATTCACCCTTGGAGGTAGATTCTCCCAAAACAAAGCTCTCTCTCACACAAGAAATACTCACAACCTTCCTTAAGCTTCCTCTAGCAAAACCACACTTGTCACACCAACTACCTACTAGCAGCAGCAGTCTAAGCACTATGAATTCCACACTATCCAAACTATCCAAACTATCAAAAACTAGCTGCTCATGGCAATGGTAGAGGCTTAAATAGGAGAAGGAGTCTCCATGAATGGTGGGAGGATGAGCTTATCTCCAAGGAAGGTGGCTCAAATGACGAACAGACATGCCATAGAAGGGAGGGCGACATTCACAAGGCCAACAACCAGGTCTAGAGTCATCTGGAAGGCCGGCTGTTAGAACAAACTCGCCCAAACTGGATCAGCGCGGGTGCATAACTGGACTGGAGCGCTGACATCGCATCTTAATAACAGAGCAGGTTGTGTCAGCGCGACTTAATACTTTCATAGGATGCGCTGGCTCATGAAATTCGATCAGCGCGGAAAACACATGTGCTTCCGCGCTAACAGCGCATTCGATCTGTTATGGAGCGCCCATTAGCGCGGTTATTTGGCCAAAAGTCGCGCTGATAGCAAAAACTTTGGCAAAGTGGGTCATTTGGCCAAATTAGAGAGCATGAGCATGATTGATTTGAATTCATGACATAGTAGGGAGACTGACAGGGAGACAGTGACAAATTACTGTGTAACAATAATAATAATATAAAACAATACCACGGGCCAAAACCATAGAATCAAGAACGGAGGGCTAAATACCACGGGCCAAACATAAGAAACCCCACGTGAGCGCGCTTCTCTACCTTGAAGTAAGTGAACTGGGGGTACGCACCTTCTGAACGGGTGACCTGCGTGTGCGGCCACAGTCCATTCACGGCGTACCTGTGGGTACGCACCTTTTGAACTATTCTCCTACGTACCTCTTAATTTCCAACATTTTGAGAGCCTGATCAGAGCATTGCCACTTGAGGGTGTTGCCATCAAGTACAACATCTGTATCATAGAGCCATACCAAAATCATAATGCCAACAATCTCCCCCTTTGGACTTGATGGCAACCTCAAAATCTTCAACGTCATTCTCCCCCTTTGACATCAAGGGCAAAGGGTTATGATCCCCCTAAGAACATGCTCCTCCTGAATATAAACCAGATCTGCAAAGAAGAACCATGATCCACCAAACACCATAAATGACCATGAAAGAGATAGAGACATATTGCAGCAATATTCAGACCAGCATCCATGATCTCCTTCTGTACGTCCTCCATAATGCCAACAATGCATTATATGCTCCCCCTGAACCTGTGCCATTCGATCTTCAACCAATCCACAACCCAGCACATGTACGCATATGCCCCAGATGAGCCTTGCGTACAACCAACCATCAGAAAAGATTCAACAAGATGATGCATCAACAACCCCCAGATTTTGCCTGAGGTATTCAAAGGTCTCCCTGGGCAATGGTTTGGTGAGTATATCAGCAACTTGTTCCTTAGAAGGAACATACTCCAACTTGACCTTTTGTTCAAGTACTTGTTCCCAGAGAAAATGATACTTGATCGGTATGTGCTTGGTCTTTGAATGCATGACTGGGTTCTTTGAAATGCTGATTGCACTTGTGTTATCACATAAGATGGAGATAGGTGGTGTACAAGTGATTTGAAATTCCTGCAAGGTCTGCATCATCCAAAGGAGTTGAGTGCAGCAAGATGCAACAGCAACATATTCTGCTTCCGCTGTAGACAAGGCAATCGAACTTTGTTTCTTGCTGAACCAAGATACTAATCTGGAACCCATAAAGAACGCACCACCACTTGTGCTCTTCCTGTCATCCACGCTTCCTGCCCAATCTTCATCTGTATAAGCATGAAGTGTGAGATCTGTATCTCTAGGATACCATAAGCCATAATTTTGAGTCCCTTGAAGATATTTAAAGATTCTCTTCACTGCCTGAAGATGAGTTTCCTTCGGATTTGCTTGAAATCTTCCAACTATTCCCACTGCATGCATGATGTCTGGTCGGGTACCTGTCAAATAAAGTATACTTTCAATCATAGATCTGTAGGTTGGTTGATGCACTGCTGCTGATTCATCATTTGCACTGAAGCTACATCCTATGACCATGGGTGCACATACTGGTTTTGCATCTTCCATGCCATATTTCTTCAAAATCTGCTTGAGATACTTGGTTTGAGACAAAAAGATCCCTCCTTTTTGTTGGATTTGCAAACCAAGAAAATATGTCAGTTCTCCCAGCAAGGACATTTCGAATTCTTTCTGCATCACCAAGGCAAAGCTTTGACTCATAGTTTCTTCATTGCTGCCAAAGATAATGTCATTTACATACACAACAAGTATTAGCAATTTGTCATTTTCAACCTTTATATAAAGATTGTTGTCTGCTGATCCTTTTGAAAAACCTTGTTGATGAAGATATTTGTCCAAACGATAGTACCAAGCCCTTGGAGCTTGTTTGAGACCATAGAGAGCCTTTTTCAATCTGCATACAAGATTTGGATCATTTCCAAGAATGAAACCATTTGGCTGCTCAATGTATACTTCTTCTTCCAAGTCTCCATTCAGAAAGGCTGATTTCACGTCCATTTGAAATACTTTGAAGTTTTGAAAGCTTGAGAGAGCAAGGAACATTCGGATGGCCTCAAGTCTTGCAACAGGAGCAAAGGTTTCTTCAAAATCTATTCCTTCTTGCTGCGCATACCCTTTACAAACAATTCTGGCCTTGTTTCTAATTACTTCTCCATTTTCATTCAATTTATTTTTGAAGACCCATTTTGTCCCTATAACATTCTTATCCTTTGGTCTAGGAACCAGCTCCCAAGTGTTGTTCTTTTCGATCTGCTCAAGTTCTTCATCCATTGCTTTGACCCAACATTCATCTTTGCATGCCTCTTTCACATTTTGTGGTTCAGTGGAAGAGAGTAATGCCAAATAGCTTGAAGCTTCTACAACTATTCTTCTTGTTTGTACACCTGCTTCTTTCTGCCCCAAAATCTGAGATTCTGGATGATTCTTCTGAACATATCTGGATGGAGTCTTCTCTTCTATCCTTATCTGCTCCTCTGGTTCTTCTTGAGGTTCTTCTTCTTCATCATTCTGTCTTTGAGGGTAGTCTTCATCTTCTTCGATATCTTCATGATTTACTTGCCTAGGAATGTATCCCTTCTCATCAACCACTACATCAATGCTGTCAACAATTCTTACAAGTATTTTATTGTAGCACTTGTATGCTTTGTTGTGTGGAGAATAACCAAGAAGAATGCCTTCATCTACTCTAGGTTCAAGTTTGCCAAGTTCCTCATCAGTATTCTTAATATAGCATTTGCTCCCAAAGATTTTGAAGTGCTTTACCGAAGGAGTCTCACCATACCAGAGCTCATGATGAGTTTGAGTGTTGTTCACCCAGACATTTGTTTTGTTGAGAATAACAACCGCAGCATATGCAGCTTCACCCCAGAAAGTTGCGGGAGTTCCAGACTCATCAAGCATAGCACGAGCCATTTGTTGGACTGTTCTGTTCATTCTTTCCACTACTCCATTTTGCTGAGGAGTTCTAGCTGTAGAAAATTCTCTTCTTATCCCATGTTCTTCACAGAAATCGAAAAATTAATTTGAGGTAAACTCCCCACCTCTGTCGGATCTGAGGCACTTAATTTTGTATCCTGATTCATTTTCAACCAAGGCTTTAAAGGATTTGAATTTTTCGAATGCTTCATCTTTGTGCTTCATAAGTCCTAACCAGACAAACCTGGAGAAATCGTCAATGAATAATATCAAGTATTCTTCTCCTCGAGGTGTCCTTTTCCTGAATGGTCCACATACATCTGTATGTACAAGCTCAAGAGGCATGCTAGTTGATCCTTCCTTCTCTGGAAAGTTAGTTCTGGTTTGCTTTCCAAACTGACATGATTTGCATATGGTGTTGTCTGGAATTTTGATATCTAGAAGACCGCGAACTGCTTGATATTTGCATGCTTTCCTTATTTGTGAAAAGCTTAGATGCCCCAACCTCCGGTGCCATAACTAGTGTTCATCATCCTTGCTTAGATAGCATTGTTGTTGTCCTTCTTCAAATATGTACAGATTATTTAGAGTTCTTTTACCTTTGATCATCGTTTTACCTGTATCAAGATCACGAACAAGACATCCATTTGTTCTAAATATCACCTCGGTTCCTTGATCACACATCTGGCTGACACTTAGAAGATTATGTTTCAATCCATCAACATACAAAACATTTCCATCTTTGACCTTTTCTTTTAACTGAGCAGTGCCTTTTCCTTTTATAGCTGCAGGAGTATCATTTCCAAAAGAAACCTTCTTTCCCTTTTCTAGAGCAGAATATGATTCAAGTTTTTCTTTATCACCTGTCATATGCTTCGAACATCCACTGTCAATGTACCATAGATTGTCCTGTCCCTCTGCATAAAATGCTATCCCACATCTTTCTGTTTGTGGTTCCTTTATTCTCCATGTTTTGGTGCTTGAGGCTTGTTCCTTTGTCTGCTGAAACCTACTCCTGCATTCAGAATCTTCATGACCAAAATTATTGCAAATAGAACATTCAACTTCATTTTCAAGAACCGAAAAGTTTTTATAGGTCCTTTTTGTAATCCCGGTCATACTTCTTTGTTTTTTAGCTTCTCTAGTCATGATCGTTTTATATGCAACACATTGAGCTGCTTTGTGACCAAATTTATGGCAAGAGAAGCATTGTCCATTGAAGAAACTTCTGCGGTTATCAAATCTTCCGGCCATACGATTGTAATTTCTATTTTCATTCATTCTTGAATCAAATTGAGAGGATTTTACCTGTGGCTGGTTGTAGCTTTTGTTCATCCTTAAGATGGATTGCCCCTGGTTTTCCTGATAGTCTTTGTTTGTAATTGGTCCTTGCTTTACCTGGTGATCTCCATTGTTCTTTTGCTCATTCCTTCTTGCTGCATCAAGATAACTCTTTGAGGTGGATGCTTGAGAAGTTTCTCCATTATACCCCAGACCTGTCTTGTTTAGTGGAGAACGTTGTACATTGATGATCTCATCCAGAGTTTCAGATCCTTTGACAAACTTAAGATTAATAGCCTTTGTTTTCTCAATCTCTTTTCTAAGACCAACAATTTCACCTTCTAAATTTTCAAGATATTTTTCTTTTTCATCAATCTGAAATTGTAGAGTATCAATGATCATATTCTTTTCATCTATACATGTCTTGAGTCTAGAAATTTCTTCATGAAAGCTATCCACATCTATAGCATCCATGTAATCATCATCTTCAAATGCCATTAAAAGTTTATAGTCATTACCTCGTTCATCTTCATCACTATTTGATAGACCATCACTATCTTCATGAGTGTAGTAGCTTTTCTTATTTGCATTCTGTTTCTTGCTCCATCTAGCAGGTTCCTTTCCTTTGTCAATCTTATCCTTATGAGGACATTTCGTAGCATAATGACCTACTCTTCCACAAGAAAAACATTTAAAAGGTAACTTACCTCTGAACCTTCCAGTACCCCGTTGAAGATTTCTGACAAAATTTGATTCTTCTTCTTCTTCTGGCACGTGACTTGCTTCATAGTAGTCTCCTTTTCCTGAAGCCTTGAAAGAAGCTTCTCTCCTGTCTGATGGACCTCCCTTTCTCATTTCATAAGCAGTTAGAATTCCGTGTAGCTGAGACATAGTAAGAATTCATAGATTTTCCTTTTCTTCTATTGCAGATACTTTAGATTCAAATTTGGGGGACAATGATCTTAAAACTTTTTCAACCACAATAGCCTCCTTTATTTCTTCACCCAAGTTTTTCATGCAATTAACAATCTCATCTACCCGAAGAAAATAGTTAGCCACACTTTCATCATTATACATTCTTAGATTCTCATACTGAATTCTGAGGGTTTGAAGTTTAGCACGCTTTACCTGTTCATCTCCTTCGTAGCTCAAGACAATCTTGTCCCATATTTCCTTTGCAGATTTATATTGCATAACCTTTACGAATTATGTTTGAGATAAGCATCCTAGCAGAGTATTGACTGCTTTAGCATTTGTTTCATATTTCTTCTTATCGGCCGAATCTGTAGGAGTAGCTGAAGGAAAAGTGTAGCCTGTATCTATGATATCCCAAACTTCTGTACCAAGAGATCGAAGATAGGTAGTAACTCTTACCTTCCAATAATTGAAGTTTGTCCCATCAAAGATTGGTGGTCTGATTGATGCTTCCCTCTCGTAGTTGCTCATGATGAATGATCTTCCTTCAAGTGATCAAGCTTCTCTGAAGGACCTGCTCTGATACCAATTGTTGGAAATAATACTGAGGGGGGGGTGAATCAGTATTATCAAGTTCTTTTAATAAATCTTCCTTCTTTATACTTTGAATTATTTTTGCATGTCAGTACCATAAAATAATGAGCATGAACAAAGAAAACAGATAGTCACACCAAAGAACACCAGATGTAAGGTGGAAACCCAATGTGGGTGAAAACCACCTGCTGCAATATGTCTCTATCTTCTTTCAAATTAGAAACTCCTTTTACAATGTCTTTGTACTGGTGCATTCCTTTACCAGTACGCAGGCTGCAACCTGCAGAGAGCTACAACTCTCTCTCGTTTTCCAGTCTCTCCTGGAAGGGAGTTACAACCCCCTACTTCTTTTCTTTCAAGGACCACTTTTCATAAATTTTCAAACTGGATCCATAAACATCAAGAGATCATCAAGTACAAGTAAATCACCCAATCAACTGCAGTAACCAGATCAACAATAACAGTAAACTAAACCCAGAACACCTTATCAACAGAAAAATTCAGCCAACAAAAGGTCTTAAGAAAGATCCGCAGTTTTTCTTTATCTGGCCTGCGTGGCTCCGCACTTCACCTTCTGCTCCCCTGCATATACCCGCAGAGAGCCTTCTGCTGCACCGCATACCCACGCACTGTTTCTTCAATCACGCCGCATACTATTACTGTAGGCACGCACCCACAGATGCTATCGCGCCGCGTACTGCTGCTGTAGCCATGCACCCACAGATGTTATCGCGCTGCGTACCTACACACCTGCAGCTTCTGAAGCGCCGCGTACTTTCACTGTGCCTACGCACCTGAACCTCTGTCACGCTGCATACCCACGCACTGCGCCTTCTTCTGCTCTGCGTACCCACGCAGTGCGCCTTCTTATGAACTGCGTACCCATGCACTTGCACTGTTAATCACCTGTGTACCTCTGGTTAGGGCCGAATTGGCAGTCCACCAATGTGCTACAGATCGTCAGATGCCCAGATCTGATCATGCGCTCGAGAGATCACCCTTCATAGATTCGCTTTCAACTTCACTTTTATATAGATCAAGCTTTTAAAACAATAACCAATATTTCAGATCTTAAGATATTCAATTTGCAAAAGATGCTTAGCCAAGTGATCTCCTTTGCCTTATATAGGCAAGCTCTTCCTAAAATCATGGATCAATACCATAGATAACCAATACAAGGGGCCCAAAAAACATGGGGCTCAATAATAATAATAATAATAATATAAAACAATACCACGGGCCAAAACCATAGAATCAAGAACGGCGGGCTAAATACCACGGGCCAAACATAAGAAACCCCATGTGAACGCGCTTCTCTGTCTTGAAGTAAGTGAACTGGGGGTACGCACCTTCTGAATGGGTGACCTGCGTGTGCAGCCGCAATCCCTTCACGGCGTACCTGCGGGTACGCACCTTTTGAACTATTCTCCTGCGTACCTCTTAATTTCCAACATTTTGAGAGCCTGATCAGAGCATTGCCACTTGAGGGTGTTGCCATCAAGTACAACATCTGTATCATAGAGCCATACCAGAATCATAATGCCAACAAATCTTACTTGCAAAATGGAAAGGAAAGAAAATAATGTAGAATGGAAAAGAAATAAACTAAATTACTCTTGCAGAAATGAAACTAATAGCAGAATATCAAAAACAAGAAATGGAAGAAAGAAAGCAGTAATCACATATTACTCAGACATCTCCATGGCAACGGTGCCAAAAAGTGATGAGCACCAATATAGCAGCAAAAATGTTGCAACTCATGGGGCTACCAACTTTAATTTATCAACCCAGGGTTCGTACAAACTTGGCAGTGACAGTGACGTATACACAAGTAAAAGTGATGGTTTTGCCTTTTGTCACTGTTCAACTGGCAAGAGACCACTAGGGTTTTTCAAGCTAGACTTCTATGGATTTAGAAGAAGTTTGATTATTGATGAGGGAAGAGAAATCTACTCTAAGAGAAAGCTTTTCTACTGCAGTAAGGAAAAATATTGAAATCCAATGCTAAAACACACCATTTCCTACCTATCTGCTAAGAGACTATTTTTTAGAAAAAATTCCAAATTAACATGTATGAAATTCCATTGTCTTAAGCATGTAAAGTCAAAACATCAACATTCTACTACTGTGCATGTAAATGGCTAAAATAAATCTGTTTTTTTTCTTTTTGTCCTTTTAACTTTTTATGGAGAAGTGTGAAAGCTAATATCTCTTGGTGATGTGGCAGGTGACTTAGGGATGTTGGTGGATGGTTGGGAGGTTTGGGAGACCCTGAGGTGACCTTTCCTAGCTTCCTAGAGGTTTTCCCTCAATTCAGCCTCAAAACAGGGCACTACAGGAAAACCTACAGGATGTCCTAAAAACCTACAGGATTCCCTATATTTCTACAGGATATAGTCGAGAGAAAAATGATGGGTTTTGAAGGTGATGGAAGGATTAGGGAAGGTGGTTTGTGGATGGAATGAAGCAAGAAAATGCCTAGGATCACTTAGAACTCAAAACCAAGGTTAGGAGATGGTTGGATTTTTCAACATGCTTGGAGAAGTTTCCTTGTAAAATGATGAAATTGGTGAGGGTCTTAGTGAAAGCAAGGAATGATCATGGATGGATTAAGTTTGAAGGAGGTTGATGGCTATGAGATCTCTCTTTACTTTTGAAACACCTACACTGCATCATACATTGATATTTGCCCAAAAATCATGTAAACAAGGAGAATTTCAATAAGCTAGAAAAACAGAGTTTTTAATGAGCTAGTTGTCTACTTCATGCCTGAGGAAAACTTGCAGAATAAGATGGAATCATTGATGAGATCTACTATAAGGATGAATATGGAAGAAATGATTACTAGGTCCTACTCTTGCAACTTGATAAAATGCTAGCTTAGGTGCATAAAACTCTAAATTCTATGAGAAAGTAGAATTTTGTCATTTTGGAGCTACATAGGAGTCCTTTCCTCAAATAATGATCCCTCAAGGGAGAAGTGAGGCCAAAACACCTATTGATAGATTTTTAATGGTTCTTTATCTCTTCTGCACTATTGCAGAAGTAAAGCACAAATGGAAGAAAACTAATAAACAAACTAATCAAATCTAAACTACTTGCAATGAAATACTTCTAAGGACAATTTAACCATGAATCTATGAAATCAATCTAAGCATACAAATACAAGAAAAGGAACCTTTGTTGTTAGAGTTGGGCCCTAACCCAAGATCTTCAGCCCTCTGATTTAACTCAATACTGGATCAAGAAGAAACTCATTCTCATTATCAAAATAGAAAACTACATCGCAATGTCTTCCACAAGTTTGTAGCTCAAAATAAACTAGTGTTTTTACAGCAAAAATTCGAATCCTAATGGGCTCTAGGCCTCTTTATTTAGACTAATGAAGTCCCAAATGACTTCCTTAAATCTAGGGAGTATCAACTCCAAAACTTGAGATAAACTAACTCTTTGACTGTCACTTGCTCAGCTGCCTTTTGATCTTCATGACTTGGTTGCTTGTTCTCCGAGCTAGTGTGATTGATGGAGGAATATTCGAATGAGGGAGGAGTAAATTAGGAGGATTTACCTCCTACAATCTCTATTCGTTGTCCCATTCAAGTTTCAGTCTTTAATCTTGCCAAAATTCCCTGATTTTCTCTCACAAACCTGCATTCAATGCACATTAGTCCACTAGGCATGATATCTCACTTTGACTCATCTCATTAAACAAAATATAATCAAAACATGTAATAAATTATGAGAAGAGTTGATTTGACTAAGCTAGGAGGTGAATTAAGGTCCATATAGTTACCCAATGATGAGGCTCATTAGTAAGATCATTTACCAGACCAAGAAATTTGTTTCTCTTATGATTCGCCCCCAAGGCAAGAAGAAGGTTGTGGCCATGGCTTCCAAGCAGGACTCCTCTGCATAGCAGCAGTAGATGGACAAGGTCATGGAGGAGTACAGGGATGTTTTTTCCTCACCCACAGGGGTACCTCTACACTGTCAGGTCAAGCACTCCATCGATCTCACCCTGAGCACGTCGTTGCCCAATGGACCGATCTATTGACGCTCTATTATGGAGAACAATGAGATCAAGAATTAGATTCAGGAACTACTACAGAAAGGGAACATCAAGCCAAGCTCATCACCCTATGGGAGCCCAATTATATTGGTACAAAAGAAGGATGGGACCTAGAGGCTCTATATTGACTATCGGGCGCTGAGAGAGCACTGTCTGGAAATAGTGCCCAATCCCGCGAATTGATGACCTTTTGGATTAGCTCAAGGGGGAGGAATATTTCAGCAAGATTGACTTGAAGTCAGGCTATCATCAGGTGCCTATCGAACCCTCTGATGTGTAGAAGACTGCCTTCAAATCCAAGGAGGGCCTTTTCGAATGGTTGGTCATGCCCTTCGGATTGACGAACGCCCCTACAACCTTCATGAGACTAATGGATGACATATTGTGACCCTTCACCAATGCATCCATGGTGGTGTATTTAGATGACATATTGATCTTTAGTTAGAGTTGGGAAGAGCACCTCCACCATATTCGACAGGTCCTTCAAACCCTTGGACAACACAAGTTGTGTGCTAACTTGGAGAAATGCACCTTTGGCCTGACCCAGGTTTAATATCTAGGGTACATCATTGATGAGCAGGGTGTACATGTGCACCCATCCAAGATACAAGTCATTTCGGATTAGCCAGCGCCAACCTCTCTAATAGAGTTCCGTAGTTTTTTGGGTCTTACCAATTTCTATCATAGGTTCATGTTGGGGTTCTCTCATATCACTTGGCCTTTAAGTCAAGTCACCAAGGGCGGAGCAAAAGAAAAGTTCTTTTGGTTGGAAACCCAATAGCAAGCATTCTCTGAGTTGAAGAATCACCTTTTTTTTGCACTACTGCTCACATTACCAGACCTACAACAACCATTTGAGATTGAGACAGATGCCTCCAACTATGTTATTGGTGCAATTCTTACTCAACATGGGCATCCAGTGGCTTACCACAGTGAGACACTTTCAGACACAGTCTGAAAGTACCCCACTTATGACAAAGAAATGTATTCCATTGTGTAGGCTTTCCGTCAATGGAAGAATTACATTCTGGGGAAGGAAATGATAATCCACACAGACCACTGGCCTCTACAGTTCATACAAACACAAGGGAAGTTGCAGAATGATCACCATCAGAAATGGTCCACCTATCTGCAACAGTTCCATTTGAACATTAATTATAAGAAGGGTAGCACCAATAATGTCATTGATCGCCTCAGTCGACCACCGGTCATGGTGCTAATCACTGTGTTCAACTCATATGGGCATGAGACATTGGGGTGGCCGCATCCTTACAAGAGCGATCCAGAATTCGGTAGCATATATAAGACACTCCTGGAAGGGAAGCAAGTTCCAAATTTTCACCTTTATGATGCACTGTTATGCCACTTGGGACACATTTGTGTTCCTTCAAGTGAGCATGCTAATATGATTTGGGAGGTGCACTACAGTTGGGTTGTTGGACATTTCAGAGAAGAGAAAATAGTGGCAGTATTACATAAGTATTTTTATTGGCTGAAACTTCATCAAGATGTTGGGAAGTACATTAGATCATGCACTTCCTGTGCCATTGCCAAACCAACCATCAAGAAGAAAGGCTTGTATACTCCTCTACCTACTCCTAGTCAACCTTGGGAGTCTGTCTCCATGGATTATATGTCGGACCTTTCTTCTACTAAGCACGGAAATGATTGTGTTTTTGTGGTTGTCGCGAGATTCTTTAAGATGGCCATCATGGTGGCTTGCAAGAAGAGTATCACAGCAGAGGCCACTGCTAAGCTCTTCTTTGAGTGAGTGTGGGTACACTTTTGGATCCCATTATCCATTATCTCCTATCGAGACAGCATATTCCTGAGTGCATTTTGGTCAAGTCTCTGGTCGATGTTGGATACAAAACTTACTAAGTCCATGGATTTCCATCCCCAAACTGATGGAAAAACAAAGGTTGTCAACAGGATGATCGTACACATTATGTGCATGTACAACGCAAAGCATCCATGCACATGGGATGAAAGTCTCCCCTATGTCCAACACAGCTACAACAAAGCTCTCCACAACTCAACAATCAACATCCCCTTTCAGGTAGGGCTGGGATTTCAGCCATTATGCCCCATTGATCTGGCCATACCATTTGCAGCCACTCAGGTAGATTCGACTCAAGTGAAGTCCAAAGATTAAAGTTTAACAACTTCATTGAGTGCATACAACATATCTATCAACAGGTCCATGATATATTGGATACAGCTAATGCTAAGTACAAGCAACGCCATGATCAGCATCGGGTGTCGTACAAGTTCTAGGTCGGTGACAAAGTTTGGCTACATTTGCAGAAGGATTGCATTTCTAGACCCTACCCTAAGCTTATCCCACTCCAATATGGGCCATACACCATCACCAAGGTTGTCGATGACAATGCCTTCTAGCTTAGCATCCCATTGTTCCTTGGTCTTCACCCATTGTTCAATGTAGATCGCCTTCGTCCATACTTTCCACCATTGTTGGACACGTCTGACATTGCAAAACAACTCACGCCAACATAGCTCAACCCAGACTGCATGGAAAAGGACACAACTGATCAGAACATGGACACAAAGATCAAGAACACTCAGCAATAGAGTATACAACTATATCGAGTTGTCAAAGCAAGCCAATTCCTTCACCAAGGCAAATGGCTCACCAAGGACCAAGTTCGGCAGAAGTTTCCTCATCTCATGGAGGAACTCAACGTAATGGGGACCATTTCTTCCTAAGGGGGGAGGACTGATCCAGGTGGATATTGGTGGCCAGCCACCTATTCCACTTGGACCCTCATCATTGTTTCTTTTAGTATTTCAGTTTCCTTAATTGTAGCATAGTTTACTATTTTTGGCAATTTTTTGCATCTTAAACTTCTGAAGCCGTTTTGAGACCCTAAACGACGTTTTTTTGGCAAAATTCAGTGATCGTTTTAACAATCATGTTGAAAGTTGTCATCCTCAAAGAGATATTTCCAGCGAGGTATCATACATGTCAAACAAAGATAATATGACCAAGTTACGACCCCAAGTAGTTGGTTGCCCAACTAACCCAAATGGGGCCCATAAACTCTTGGTGTTACATCTCCTCGGGTTAGGGTTTTGGTTGTTTATGGTTTTCTCTTATTGTTCAATAATAAAAAGGCCCTTGAGCCTCATTGTAACTCAGTTCAGAGGCATGTAGCCGCCAAATTTCTTCTCAGAGATAAGTTACCATCGCCCAAGCTATCTTATTTCCATTATGTTTGTAAGCATAGTTCAATATTTTTCTATTAATGAAATTAAGTTAATTTTTGGTGCATCTCTGTGTTTATGATTATATCTATAAGTTGTAGCATTCTTGTTTAAGTTCAGATCAGTAATCATACCAAGAATCTGATGAGGACTTTGGTTCTGAAGTAGATTTCTATGTTACATGCCTCTCCCCATAAATGCAGTGGCATGCCTTAATCATGTAGCATAGATCTTGAAAATCCCATAATTCTCTGATTCTTTCTCTCAGCGACCCCATTCTGTTGTGGGTTGTGGGGAGCTGTCAGTTCTCTTTGAAACCCTTCTTTGGAACAAAATTCCTTGAAGTCATTTGAAACATACTCACCTCCATTATCGCTTATGAGAGCCTTCACCTTCTTACCGATCTCTTTCTCAGCTAGTGCCCTAAATTCTACACATGCTGAGAATGTATCATCCTTCTTCTACATGAAGAAAATCCAACACTTTCATGAGACATCATCAATAAAAATAACGTAGTATTTATGTGTGACAGTGGACACTGTCGAGAAAGCTCCACAAAAATTAGAGTGGACTCTCTCCAAGGCTACATTTGCTTTGTCATCTCGATCATGGAATATGGATTTTACATACTCCCCAAGGTACAACCCTTTCAAACATCCGACTACTCAAGTGATCCTTTAGGGATGCTAGTGGTTATTTGCTACATAATTTTAAGGGTGCCATGTTGCAAATGATCAATTCTTTTGTGCCAGAGTTCACCAACATCTCAACTCTGCACTTTCTCTGCCTTACTGCTTAATGCAGCGGAATATTCCACATAAAGCTTGTATAGGTTCTTCACCTGAACCCTAATTTGCTTCACCTGCCTAGTAGCTATGTGTCTCAGAAAGGGTTTCCCTTTACTCAAAATAACATCATAGCCACAATCTTCCAAAACTGCAACAAGAATGAGGTTCTTCTTTAGGCTTGGTACAAACATAACATCTTTGAGGGAAAGAGGGGATCATGACTCCCTCTTAAAGGTTATTGTACCAATCTCGGTTGCACTATACCTTTCGTCACCCCCAAGCTCAATATGCATCTAGATATCTTTTTACTCCAAGTCACTGAAAAACTTTGCACACCCTGTCATGTAGAACGAGGCACCTGAGTCCAAGTACCACACACTCCCCATCATAGTGTTGGCCATGCATGTGATCAAGATGAAGTCTAACTTGAATTGTGAAGCTAATGCTTCACCTACTTCTCCTGCTGAGTTCTTCTTGCTAGACTTTTTGTGTGGACACTTTGTAGCATAGTGCCCGAATTCATGACAATTGAATATTTTATTTTGGACAAGTATTTATTCTTGATCCCTTGGCTAGAATCTAGTTTGGTTTGATATTTCTTCCCTTTTCTCTTCTTTCCCTTTCCAACCAATGCAAAATTATCTTCATCCTCTCCCTTGTATGAACCTCCATCTCTGGTATTTTTCTTGATTTCTTCTTGTACCAAATCATACCATAAGCATTCCCAATTCAGAATGTTTTCCATTCCATTCACAGAGTCCTAGTAGTTGTGCTAGGATTTTGGAAGGCCTAGGAGAGCTAGGCGCACCAGGTCATCTTCTGCAACATTCACACCAACCCATCCAAGCTCATCCTAAACTTGCGTAAATCTGGTGAGATACTACAGAATAGTAGCATTCTTCTACATCTAAATGTTTCGAAGTTTACCTTTAAGGGCTATTTTTCTATGGTCACTTCTATTCTTGAATAGCTCAGTAAGTGCCTTCCACATTGTGAAATGATTTTCTTTTCCATAGATGTTTGAAATAATGTGGTCTCTCTCTCCCTCCAAGATTATTCTCCTTGATTTGGCTACATATTTCTTCCATTAGGCTAAGTTCTAGGCATCAGTTGACCCTTGTTTTGAAATGTATGACTTGACATATTCCAGCAATCCATTGTCATCAATCACTTCCTCCATGTGATCCTTCCACACAATGAAATTTGAGTTTCCTTCCAAGGCATACTCTAATCTCAGTCCATTGAAGGTCATTCTCTGAACTCTGAAGAAATCATGCTACACTGAAGCTGCTAATTTGATCCTGCTGAGGAACAAATTCAAAATTCTTGTTCTATTGTGAATCCTACTCTGATACCATGCAGAAATTTGATAGAATTGCAACTACTCAAGAAATTTAATCTAAAATCACCCACCACAATTCTACTCTACTAATTTGCGGAATGAAATTCACAATTTAGAACAACACTCATAGACATGCAATAAGAAAATCCACAAAAACACGGTGATTTCTAGGGGAACCCAATTGGGAAAAAACCCTTAAGCATATTTGCATTAATCAATGAATTGAGAAACTATTACAATTGCTATCTCTAGCTCTAAGCTCAACATAAAAGAATAATTGTTCTCTTGCTAAATGAAAAAGCTCTGGACAAAACTTTGCAAAATATTTTCTCACCAAGACCTCTATTTCCCTATGCGGATCCTAAGGAAATTGGCCCCTATTCTTTAGGAATCTCCTCCAAAATTATTGCACAATTCCCGGGGATTGATCATTGATTGCATGCAACACTTGTACACTTAAAAATAGTCTACAATGAGTGTTACACTGCCTTGGAATCTCCAACACAACTGAACAATTTGAATTCCTTGCATGCATGAGCTATTTTGGGTTGATTGATCAGTTAACCGGATGATCATTGAGTTAGACTTTTGTCCCACTGCACAAATAACCTCCAACTAGTTCTATTAACTGTTAGAACTAGTTTAACTTAGTACAACTAGAAATAACTGAACTGGATTACTACAAATTAGCAATCAACAGATGAAAACTCGACTCCATGCCCAATAACTCGAATTTACTGAGCTAATTGAGTGACAAGAGCCATGTCACCTCAGTTAACTACCTCCTAGTTTTTTTCCAATGTGGAAATTTCAAATTTTCTCAATTTGACCAAGGCTAAGTCAAACTGAGCCTTTCTTGCTACACTTCTTAACAAATCTGATATAAATACCAATCTCCTATCTTTGTTTTCTCACTTAAATGTGAAATTCTCTTAATTTCAATTGAAACCCTTAGGACTGCATAACAACTAAGAAGACGAAGTGATAAATACAGAAATTAGTCAACAACATCACTGAATGAATACTCTTCTGAATTTTTTCTAACTAATGAGGTTAAGTGAATAACAGATTGTGGTCTCCCCTATGAGTCTAATTTCTGTAGTGGTATCTTAAACCTCTCAAATTGATGCTATAAGAATAGGTAAACTAACACAGATTGGTGTTTAAAGGCTCTTTTAGCATTGAACTTTAAGAACTGCTCATGAATCTTATCTGAGATAAACTGGATAAAATTGAATAATGTGGTGAAGTAAAATTATAAGTGGAGACACGAACGAATTCCTCTAGCCCGATAATGGGTCTAGCCACAACAGATACATTCTATGGAATATTTCCTTAGGTTAGAATCAATCAAGAGGGCCTACCTCTTGGTCCGCTTATCCTACTTGATGATGTCCTCGCTTACTCGCTCCATCTATCTCTCGCTTCCTTCTTCAAGTTCCTGAAACAAGTAAACAACAACAGCACACAAACATAATAATAGACAAATTGCAATTCAACCTACTTAAAAAGTCAAGAAACATTAAGCCATGAGTATGCAATATTACAAAACACGTAGGAAATCAATTGATAGTTGCATATATTAATATCAAAGAGAGATTACAATCATTCATCTTGACGTCGCAATATTCCTCTGACAAGACCAAGTTCCCACACACTTCTGCTAGCATTCCATGATGGCTTCAAATAACAATAGTTTAAAGGCTCTTCCCTTTAGGATTCACTCCAAACCAAACACACTTCTCCCTCACACAACTAGATGGTTGGGACTAGTAATAGCTTGCTTGTCTAATCAAAATAGTATACTCACACTTAGCCAACACCCTAACTAGCTTGTGCTTGGGAAGAAGGGAAGTTTATATAGGAAATATGGATGGGAGATGGATCTCCTTCTCATGGGAGAAGGACTTATCCTTTGAGGTAGTTCCATCATTATAGGGGAAACGAGCCCAAACTGTCATCCTCGACCCTATCCGGCCAAACCATTTACCAAACTTCTGTTATGGAGCTTCTAGAGTTGGAAGTTTCGGCTCTAATTTAAAAAAAAATCCATAACAAGACTAACGCAACTGGAACATAGCTCAGTCACATTCGTCGACGTGAGGAATCATGCTAATCTCTGCACATCGGTGCGGGGGAGACAAAATCCATTAGTGTCGGTCTTGTAAACTGGGAAAAACAGAAGTTTCATGGCAAATGGTGCAAAAGGGAAAAGATCTTCTCATGGAAAGGGACATAATGGGAGTTTCTACATGAAGGCAAAGCATGCAGGGTTCACTATAGAGGTCCTCCAGGATCAAGGAATGGGGAGTACAGGGACAATGACAAAATGTTATGTAACAAATTCCCCCTAAAGCGTGAAGGTCGAGCTGGAGTGAGGGATGAAATGCTTTATAAATCAGTGGGGGGAATTGGTATGCCGTCAAAAAACCTGTAAGCAAGTACAAATACATATACATAAAATGAGATCTTTGTCAAATGATACATGAATCGTGGCATGGACACAACCATCCAAAGAATGATCATGGAAATGGATCCAGGTATGGGCGCAGCCATCCGTCAAAGAGGATCATAATGAAACAAAGGTATGGTCGCAGCCATCCAATAATGAGAAGGATCGCCTATGATAACTCATGCTCTAGTCGCATCCATCCATCTAAAAGAGACATGCATATCATCATAACCATGTCACACCACTTCGCAACCTGGACTTGTGTGATCTGAGTCCAGGGTCTTGCACTCCAACATGACCCGATCAAAGTACAGATCCTAGCATGCAAATAGATGTGTTGACGTCGAACATGCTAGAAAGTCACTTGATTAATAGTCAATGATGTAAACCGTTAACAAGCGCGAGAGAAACCACCAACAATGACAATGGCCCTCAAGGTACTATCAGTACAATTCATGGAATGTGAATACTGGAACTGAAGGCGAACACCCGTGAAATCACTCGATCGAAAGCCAATGATGTGAACTTGTCATCGAGTGTGAAGAAATTGCCATTAAGGCATGCAAGCTCTAAGGTACTGGAAGGGAGTCTCTCGATCAACTTCTCTGATAATGAGTTGATGTCGAAGGAAAGTGATCGTGTCAAAGGAGTGATCCAAAATGGATGCAAGAACTATCTAAGTCTTTAAAAATCGTTTAAAAGATCAAAATAATCGTAAGAGAAAACCTTCAAAACGGTGGAAAAACACTATCGGGAGATGAAATACATAAGAAAATAGTGAAATCGGGCTTATCGGAGGCTTACAGCTACTTTGCATAGCAGTCGTCAGCTCTGGTCGATCAACGATCCAAATCTGATCGGCGAATCGCAAATCGGCGATGACAGGCAGAGGAAATCGGAGCACACCACATCAAACTTGCAATGGCGATCGGCGGAGTCAACGAGGACCATCAATCAAGCACACAGATCAATGGCCCACGTTGTATCGTAGAATCACAATCGGCCAACACAATAGAGTGCTCACCAAACGGTCCGGGGTTATTGCGATATGCGATTGCGATCAATTGCATCGTAGCTTCATAGAGGAGCAGGATATATATATATATATATATATATATATATATATATATATATATATATATATATATATATATATATATATATATATATATGAGATGCAATAAACCAGACCCAATGGGAATATAAACACTATTGTAAAGGATTTGAGATCCGCCAAATAGCATTTTTAATATATTTTCATATATTTCGTTATTTAATGAAATACAAAGGGAAAACGTTGATGCGATAAAACCCGGACCCGAAGAGGTTTGGGAATAAAAATGCATAGTGTTTCAAGTCCGAAGGAAGCCATTTTTTTACATTATTTTCAATGTTTTAAACGTATTTCCAAAATACAAAGAGAAGCCTTGGAACAAGGCCGAAGTGACTTGCAACAACGATTGAGGATGGACCCGGTAAGAGAATAGACCTGATTTAAGGACTTTTGAAGTCCGGATGAATAGTGATTTTGGCGGATTTTCACAGTTTGAAAGCATTTCCCTGTGTTAACAGGAAGCAGCTAGTTTAGGGGTTCCAAAGGCCCGAGGCACTCTTACATTCCAGAATAGGTGGCCACCTCCCCTTTATGCATTATGCAATGATTGTGTAACGCTAGAAGAGGGATTCGAGCGGACAGAGGCTGGGAGATAGAAAGCCTTGAAGGAGAAATGAATAGGCAGCCTAGATTGGCTTTAAAGCCACAGACGGAGAGCAAACAGAGTGAGCAATATTGAAGGCAGTGCCAAGATAGAGAGCAAAGACAGAGATAGAGAGTGATTGAGAGAATCTGTGTACTCAGAGAAGCTTGAGAGGTTCAAGCACACTCTTGCTGTTGTATATGTTGTGTGTTGAGACTCAAGTTGAGCTCACACTGTTGTAAAACTCTATTTTGAAGAAATAATAGAGAGTCCACCAATGAAGGTTGGACCAGGAGATGTAGCCCAAGAGTGTTGGGTGAACTCCATATTAAATTTGTTGTGTTTATGTGTGTTAGTCTATTATGCTTCTTTACCGCTTCCTTGTCTGTGTATTTCGCAATATTATCGATCCATTGCATAAAATAACATAGGAAAATCCATGCACGTAAGTCTGTAATACCTTAATAAATTTCTTAGATCTCATTATCAGATCAAGTGGTATGAGAGCTTTAGGTTGCTAAGGTTAGACAAGCTTGTGTTGGATTGGTTAATGATAACTAGGTCAAAGCTCAAATCAGGAGAAGGAGAACTAGTTGAGACTAACCCAGAAATAGGAAGAGTCTATCCTAGGAGAAAAATGGTAGAAGAAAATCCCTTGGAATCATACTCTCAGTTCATGGACAGTTTCATGACTATGAGATCCATGGTAGAAGAGATGTATCGAGAATTTAAGAAAGGTAGAGGTGAAGATTCTTCAACCTCCAAATAAGAAAAAGGAACAGAGGAATCTCTTCTAGATGGCCATTCTGAAGGCAAAGGGAAAGGAAAAGAACCTCCTCTAACAACACCTCCTGATAACCCTGAAAATAAAAAGAAGAAAACATTAAATTAGATGTTAAATTTGATTTTCCAATATATGATGGATAATTAAATGTAGAGAAGCTAGATAACTAGATTAGATAGATTGATGTGTATTGCAGGGTGCAGAATATTGATTCAGATAGGAGTAAAATTTAGCTGGCCAGCCTACGCCTTGGAGGAACTGCCTTAGTCTGGTGGGAAGGCAGGACACAAGCTAACTTGAAGAAGCATGGTAAAATTATTTCTGTCTGGAGTGAATTTGTTTCTGCCATTAAAAAAAAGTTCTATCCACTAGCTTATATGCAGCAAGCTATGATGAGTTGGAAAACTCTTCGCCAATTAAAAGGGAAAAGTGTACAAAGCAATACCCAAGAATTTAGAAAAAGAACTTTAATTCTAGGCATTTCTTTAGACTCACTTGAAACTTTGTTGAAGTATATAGGTGGTCTACACGGCTATTTGAGGCACACCATTCTCATTTTTAACCCTAATAGCATAGATGAGGTATATGTTCAAGCTACACATCTAGAGGCTAGAGGCAAGAATGTGAACCCAGAGATTGGGGGATCATCAAACCCCAGTGCAAGCAAGAACAAGGAAAAGAGGAAGTAGAAATAGAAAGAGAGGAAGGGAAATGATGTACAGAAGGCCAAACCTTCATGCACTCACTGCAAGAAGGAGGGACATGATGATGAACATTGTTGGTATTTGCATCTGAAGCTGAAACCCAAGAAGTTTGATGGCAAGAAGAAGAAGACCGTTGCTGCTATATAGAAATATTTGGGGTCAGACTCAAGTGATGAAACAACAATCGCAGCCACAGGTATAAAAGGTAAAAATTATGAAGCATCTACTAGTAATTCTGCACAAACTGTTGATAGTGAAGAAAATGAGAGGAAAAGACATGAGCTTTTTCATATTAGATTTATTTCCAAGCGTCAAAAGATTTATACTTTGTTTGATAGTGGCTCACAAGTAAACTTTTTGAAGCAATTGTAAAGAAATTGGGACTGCTAACCACACCTCACAAGAAGGCATATCCATTAGGTTGGGTATGTGATAAAGCAAAGCTACAAGTGACTAGACAATGTAAACTTAGGTTTTCTTTTGGGTCAGCATTTGTAGATGAGGTTGATTTAGATATCGTTCCCTTGGATATATGTGGAATTGTTTTAGGAAGTCCCTACTTGTATGATAGAAAAGCCATTTTCTATAGAGCTAAAAATAAGTATCAACTCATTAAAGATGGAATAGAATATATTGTAAGAGCTCATAAACTCAAGAATAATTATACTCTCATAAACTCAAGGTAGATGAAAAGAATTGTAAATTCATGCAAGCAATTTTTACTGATGGTTGTAAAGGAAAAGAAACCTAATAGAACCAATGTATTTGAAGTTTGTGATGCTAAACAGCAAGTTGATTAAGAAAAATTTGTTTCATAATATGATATCTTATTCCAAGGACCTAAAGGTCTGCGACCCAAAAGGGAAATTGTACATGACATTAATTTGCAGCAAGATGCTCCATTGCCTAACATCAAAATGTACAGGTTATCCGCTTTAGAGAATGCAAAGATCAAGAAGCAGGTACAGGAGCTGCTCGAAAAAGGGTTCATAAGGCCAATCACATGACCATGCGGATCTCTAGTCGCGTTGGTGAGGAAGAAATATGGTACATGGAGGATGTGCATTGATTACAGAGCGTTGAATAAAATAATGATCAAGAATTGTTATCCCCTTCCTCGCATTGATGATCTATTGGATCATCTGAAAGAAGTTGTTTACTTTTCCAAGTTGGACTTGTGTAGTGGCTACCATCAGGTCAAAGTAGCAGAGCAAGATGCATGGAAGGCTGCTTTCAAAACAAAGAAAGGGTTGTATGAATGGCTAGTTATGCCTTTTTGCTTAACTAATGCTCCTGCCACTTTCATGAGAGTTATGAATGATGTACTCCAGCCTTTTATTGATGATTTTGTAATTGTATATTTGGATGACATTCTTGTTTTCAGTAAAACATGGGAAGAACATTTGAAGCATGTAAAATAGACTCTAGATGTTTTGAAAACATAAAATTTCTATGTTAAATTATCAAAGTGTGAATTTGGCAAAACATCTTTGAATTATTTGTGTCATATTGTAGGGGTGGTGAATTGAAGATAGATCCCTCTAAGGTTGAAGTCATTGTAAACTGACCTAAACCCAAATCTTCTACAGAAGTTAGAAGCTTCCTAGGAGTAGCACAGTATTGGAGAAAGTTCATTGCTAACTTTTCCTTAATTGCAGCTCCATTACATGCTTTGACATGATTGAACAAGGTGTTTCAGTGAGGAGGCAAACAGAAAAAGGCCTTCGACACCTTGAAAGGAAAAATTAGTATAGCACCAGTACTAGCATTGCCAGATCTTCAAAGACTATTTGAGATCAAAACAGATGCCAGTGACTATGCCATGGGAGCAGTGTTGATGCAACATGGTAAACACATATGCTACCATTCTGAGACATTTAATTCTGCAGTAGTTAATTATCCCGCATATGATAAAGAATTGTATGCATTAGTACAGAGTGTAAAGAAGTGGAAACATTACTTAATGGGCAAAGAAACAATTATACATATTGATCATCAACCACTTCAGTATTTTCACTCACAAACTCAATTGCAGCAATCAAGACACTATAGGTGGATGGGTTTCCTACAGCAATGTCATCTAGTCATCAGATATAAGAAGGGCATTCACAATAAAGTTGCAAATATGTTGTCTAGACCAATTATAAATGCATCAACTATACTTAAGCATAACTCAATAATGCATGCAAGCTACATTGAACAATATGCTCAAGATATGGATTTTAAAGATGTATATGCAACTTTATGTCATGGAATGAAAGTAGAAGAATTGGATTGTTATGTTAAGGACCAAATCTTGTATCATTTGGGAAAACTGTGCATTCCACAAACTGAAAGAGTTAACATAATTAGGGAAGCACATACTTCTCTGATATCAGGTCATTTTGGTGTAAGCAAAATAGCTGCACAGCTACAAAGATTCTACTATTGGCCAAGAATGCATGAAATAGTTTCTAGATATATTAAAGGGTGTACCATGTGTGCTAAAAGCAAGCCCAGCAATAGAAAACTAGGCTTGTACACTCCACTTCCAGTTCCTTCTCGTCCTTGGGAAAGTGCTTCCATGGACTTTGTTGGGGGATTGCCTAAATCTAGAAAAGGTCATGACTATTTATTGTTATTGTGGATAGGTTCAGCAAAATGTGTGTTTTAATACCTTGTAACAAACAGATTACAGATGAAAAAACAGCAAAATTATTCTTTCAGCATGTTTGGGTGCAATTTGGGTTACCCACTTCCATAGTATCTTATCGAGATTCCCAATTTGTTGGGAAGTTTTGGTCAAGTCTGTGGGAATTGATGGACACCAGACTGAAGAAGAGTACAGCCTTTCATCCACAAATAGATGGCCAAACAGAGGTGGTCAACAGGACAGTGATCCATTTGCTCAGCGGTTATTGCAGTAAGCATCCCAAGCTTTGGGATGAACATTTATGTTGTGTGCAACATGCTTACAACCGTGCTAAGCATTCTTCTACACAGAGGTCTCTTTTTGAGAATTGTTTTGGTTTTATACCAAGGTCTCCCTTGGATTTTGTCTTTGAAAAAGACATAGCGGTTGATGGACACAGCGATGTGGACAAAGCAACCAAGTTCATTGAACAAATCCAAGAAATTCACCAGGCAGTGCAGGAACAGCTGGAAAAGAGCCAAGCCAAGTACAAGGCAAGGCATGATAAGTATCAGATGGAGCACAGCTTCCAAGTTGGTGATCAAGTCTGGCTGTATATCAGCAAAGACAGAATGCAAGGTGAAGGAAAGAAGTTGAAGCCAATAAGGTATGGGCCTTTCAAGATACTTGAGAAAATTGGTGAGAATGCTTTCTACCTTGATTTTCCAGCTTACATGCACATCTATTCAGTGGTAAATGCAGAAAATTTAAGATTGTTTGAACCTTCATTAATTGAAGATCCCGAAGAGCAAATTCAATTTCCTTCTATTGATGATTTGTTGCCTGAATATCTCAATGAGTTGCAGGAAGATACGGTTTTGGATAGGAAGGTGAGAACAACGCGCAGAGGGGATGTTGAGTACCTAAGAATTGGACTCAAAGGTTCAAAAACTAGCAATGCAAAATGGATAGAGATTGGACAAGTGAGGGAGTTGTATCCTCACTTGAGCGATGCTTGAAAACCAACTTTTGGTGGTCCAAAATCCTTTTTCAGTGGGAAGGCGTGATCCAAAATGGATCCAAGAACTCTCTAAGTCTTTAAAAATCTTTCAAAAAGATCAAAATAATTGCAAGAGAAAACCTTCAAAACGGTGGAAAAACACTATCAAGAGGCGAAAGACATAAGAAAACAGTGAAATCAGGCTTATCGAAGGCTTACAGCTACTTTGCATAGCAGTCGTCAGATCTGGCCGATCAATGGTCTAGATCTGATCAACGAATCGCAAATCGAAGGTGACAGGCGAAGGAAATCGGAGCGCACCACATGAAACTTGTGATGGCAATCAGCGGAGTCAACAAGGACCGCCAATCAAGCATGCAGATCGACGGCCCACGTTGCATCGTAGAATCGCAATCGGCCAACACAACAGAGCAATCACCAAATGGCCCAGGGTTATCGCGATATGCGATTGCAATCAATCGCGTCGCGATATCGCATTAGAGCTTCACAGAGGAGCAGGATATACATACATACATACATACATACATACATACATATATATATATATATATATATATATATATATATATATATATATATATATATATATGCAATGCGATTAACTAGACCCGATGGGAATATAAACACTATTGTAAAGGATTTGAGATCCGCCAAATAGCATTTTTAATATATTTTCATATATTTCATTATTTAACGAAATACAAAGGGAAAACACTGATGCAATAAAACCCGGACTCGAAGAGGTTTGGGAATAAAAATGTATATTGTTTCAAGTCTGGAGGAAGCCATTTTTTTACGTTATTTTCAATGTTTTAAACTTATTTCCAAAATACAAAGAGAAGCCTTGGAACAAAGCCAAAGCGACTTGCGACAGTGATTGAGGATGGACCCGATAGAAGAATAGACCAAATTTAAGGACTTTTGAAGTCGAGATGAACAGTGATTTTGGCAGATTTTCACAGTTTGAAAGCATTTCTCTGTGTTAACAAAAAGCGGCTGGTTCAGGGGTTCCAAAGGCCCGAAGCACTCTTACGTTGCAGAATAGGTGGCCACCTCCCCTTTATGAGTTATGCAATGATTGTGTAATTCTAGAAGAGGGATTCGAGCGGACAGAGGCCAGGAGACAGAAAGCCGGTAAGGAGAAATGAACAGGCAACCCAGATTGGCTTTAAAGCCACAGACAGAGAGCAAACAGAGGGAGAAGTATTGAAGGCAGTGCCAAGACAGAGAGCAAAGATAGAGACAGAGAGTGATTGAGAGAGTCTGTGTACTTAGAGAAGCTTGAGAGGTTCAAGCAAACTCTTTTTGTTGTATCTGTTGTGTGTTGAGACTCAAGTTGAGCTCACACTGTTGTAAAACTCTGTTCTGAAGACATAATAGAGAGGCCACCACTGAAGGTTGGACTAGGAGATGTAGCCCATGAGTGTTGGGTGAACTCCATATTAAATTTGTTGTGTTTATGTGTGTTAGTCTATTATGCTTCTTTACTACTTCCTTGTCTGTGTATTTCACAATCTTATCGATCCATTGCATAAAATAACATAAGAAAATCCATGCACATAAGTTTTTAATACCTTAATAAATGTCTTAGATCCCATTATCAGATCAAGGAGGGCCGTAATGAATCCCACATCATCGACATGAAATGAGAGGATGCAAAATGTTTTTGGATGATACAGAGAAAAAGAGGTAAGTGTAATTGCAAAAGGACAACTCTTGAATATATTGGTAACACAACTAGAAGTTTGGCAGCTTTTGGATCCATAGGATCGATGGTCATGGTGACATAGGAGAGATTAGATGGAAGGAAAAAATTAACGGCCCAAACCCAGCAAGGTCAATGATATAAAGGAGGATGTCCCAACCTAACACGAAGCAAAGAGTGTTATGTTCAAGAGTAAGCTGCCAATACGACTCGATAGATTTCCAAATTTTCCCCCACCATTTCTAGCAAGTACCCCAATTATTTTTAATCGCAAGCTTGAAGGGGATAGCATATGCTTACACTATAAGTTCATCCTTTGGATGAATCTGACCTAGTAAGTTTAATGAGCCCTAGGAAGGAGAAGCTCGTGTTCATCATGATGACGAATCCGATGTCGTTTAATAGTTTAACAAATCCGACAAAGGTGTAACTCGGTATCTTTTTCGCGTTTAGAGAGTTTGAAAAAGACACGTAAAAGAAAACTCCACATGGTCCCTTTTCGTACATTTGCGTCTCTCGAGCCTGAAAAGGTAGAAAACAATACTTGAGAGAACTGCTTGACCATTTCAGTCAAGGAGTACCTTTTTCGTAAATAGTTCCACCCAGCCTGAAAAAGGGGTAAACTTATATTGGGTGTACGACGTTTCACATCCATTAACAAGTTCGAAACAACAAGGGCTCGGCCATCTTTTCTCTTTTAAAGGGTCGGAAAAGAGCTGAAATCGGACCCCCCATTTTTATTCTCTTTAATGAGTCAAAAAGGGAAAAAATACTCAGCAATCTTTTCATATGAGTTTAACGAGTCGAGAAAAGAGCTAAGATGTGACTCACCGCCATCGCTGAACATCCATCACCTGTCGCTACACAAGTAAGGAAAAGTGTATTATCAAGTATTTGAGGTAAAATAGGTCAAAAATTTTTACCAAACCTGATATTTTCATGAAAAAATTAATAAAAAAGGGGAAAAGTAAATATATTTTTACCATTTACCATTTTACCTTTGCACTGAAGACTTTTTACCCACTTTTCCCTAGTTTTTCTGGAGCAGATTACAAGAGATCTGGGAGTTCAATCGACGAACCATCAGTCCCAAGTAACAGCTGAAGCATACGAGTATATGTAATCTCTGAAATATAGACGAGTATATGTCTTAATCTCATACGAAGAACAATATACCCCAATTTGAACATGTTCAACGACACCGGGTTTTATAGAAATTTCAATCGGCATCATTTGGGTAATATTACCCAAATTTCGTTCCAACCATATTTCACGAGTAACAGTCAGTGGCAGAAACAGAGAAGAGGGCTCTTCAAAAGTGGTAGACATGACCGCCAGACGAGGCAGGAACGAGGATCGATGATGAGTATCGATCCATGGTGGTTCCTTGAGAGACATGATTTCCATGATACCTTCATCAGTGAGGAAGGTCTCAACTAAGGGATCAGATGATTCCAGAGTCCCAAGCCAGGGGGATTGAGAGTACATATCGAAAGATGTCTTCGACATATGAGAATCAGAGGATGCAGAGTTTGAAGATGAAACAGTTTCCACGTAATTGACTTCGATGGAACTAAGCGGCATGACCTCACCCCAAGCATCAACAAGATTTGGTGCAGGTATGACCCAAGGATCAGATTTGACCGAGACCATGTTGACAGAGGCAACACGAGGAGGTGGGAGTGGAAAAATTCCCATTAAGGCAAAATATTTGAAGAGACCTGCCCCCACACTCTCATAGGGAGCACCAGAGTGCTTGATGTACAGAACATTTCCATCCGAGGAAGAGGAAAATAAAGACAGTTGATCAACGATGACCATCTTCCCTTTATGGGGAAAATAGATCACGTGAAACAAAGAGGAGGCCATGGCATGCATGGCATGAGTCCAACTTCGGCCGAGTAGAATATTATAATTGAGATTGGCGTCAACAATCTCTACTTCGACTTGCACTGTTTAGCCTTCCATGGTGATGGCAAGGTTAGGTAAGACACCTAAGGGTCATGAATCACACCCATCAAAAGCTTCCAAAGTGTTCGGAGACTGGTTCAGCACAGGGGAACCACTAGCCTTCCAACATGTAGTTGACATGATGCAGGTAGAAGTACCTTCATCGATCACAGTGTAGTGGATGGTCTTCTTGTTAATGATTACCTGAATAAGAAAGGAAATATGATGAGGGAGACATGGAACATGGTTCTCTAGATTGAAACAGATCAAATTAGAATCGGTGGGGTCGATGCCCCCGATAGCTGACAGAAAAGACTTCCATTGCGATGGGCAGCTTTGGAGTACCTCGAGAGCTGACATGGCTGATGGCGCTTGAGCCAAATCCTCAACAATGTTGTAGTGCTAAGCAGCTTGGGCATTGAGATTATATGAGAATTTTCGCAGCACACCTCGAGAGGGTGACCGCGTAGCGGAATCAGAGTTAGGTTGCTTGATTTGCAGAGGGCCAAAACTTGGGGTAGGAGAAGAAGGCACTGCTTTTTTTTCTTTCCCAGCTGTCGGAGCTGGAGTTTGATAATCTTTCGATTGGGTTGACACATTAATGGGTGTGCTCATCATGAACACTTGAGATCCAGAGGAAGCAGATCGGGGTTGGTCTACCATTTGGGTATACTGAGACGGAAATGGATCTTTAAGGACAACGGGGGTCCATTTAAGCAGGCGACAAACTTCGGATCGTCATGGACAATCCTTAGTATAGTGATCCTCCTCTCAAATGAGGCACGAATACTTAGGTTTCTGTTGCGAAGATTCGCCAACAGACAATTTGGGAGGACCCTGTTTCGGGGCATCAGTTTTAGCTTTGCCTTTGCCTTTCTTTTTCCCTTTCAAGGATTTGTCTACTGCGGTAGACTGGATAGCGTGGACCCCTGAGGTTTTACCACAACCTGGTGGGTTTTGAGATGAACTATTAGGAGCAGCATTTGAGACTGACTTCTGTTTGGAAGATATTTTATTAGGGATTTGGGATACTGAACCAATAACTCCATCAACGGGAGGAACAACTGGTGACCTTGATGCTGCAGGATCGGATGATGGCCGTGGAGCATTGGGTAACAACTCGTATAATGTGCCAAACTGAGAGTAGACCAGATCCAAGTACTGGGCACAGGAAATGGCTTTCTCTTTAGTGACACATCCACCCATAGCTATATCACGAGCAATTGGGGCTTCGAATGATTTGGTAAACCATTCAGTGAGCAACTAATCAACTCTTTCAAACTTGATCAGGCAACTTCTACGTCTCCATTCATGGATATGATCAGTGATGTGCGTCGCAATTTCTTTCTTAAGCGATGTGAGCAAATAGGTGCTAGTTTCATAATGAACCAGCAACTAAAAATGCATGAGGAAAGCCATGGCTAATGAATTGAAGTCATGGAAAGTACTTCGAGGTAGCTCGATGTACCATTTTGTTGCGGCACCCGTGAGGGTCCGTTGGAAAAGACGAAGACAAATGGAATCATCCACGTACGAGTTCGACGAGCACCAGAGGTGATATGTCATCACATGGACCTAAGGATCTTCTTTAGCTTTTCCATCGAACTTTAGGCAATCACTTGGTATCTTGGACGGCACCGGAGGCCAGTACGGCAAATGAAGGATCAGATCATTCGTAAGGTGTGATACATCTGGCAACTCAAGTGTAGCCAAGAAAGGTAATTGAGTGTTAAAAGGCATAGGAGGTTGATAAGCGGGCCCATAGGGAGGAGCCCATCCCTGCTGGTAAGGATTTTGGCCACATAGTGGAGGATTTTGGCGATATGGCATCTGAGACTGCCCCCATTGCGGACTACCTTGACCAAAGGGAGGATTCTGACCTTGAATACCTTGAAACTGTCTAGGCACAGGTTGCTAATAGGCAACGTATGGGTTAAAAGGTTGTTGAGCCTGTTGACCTTGGACATATCGATATGGGACCTATTGTCGTGGAACATAGGGCTGTTGAGCCTGTTGTCCCCAAAAAAGAGGGTTATATACCTGCAGTCCTTGGGCATAAGTTTGATACACTTATTTCCCTTGGACGTAGGTGTTTTGTACCTAGTGCCCTTGGCCGACAGGATTTTGAACCTGTTGACCTAGGACAAGAGGATTCTGCACCTACTGCTACAGGACTTGACCTTGACCCTATCCCTGCAAAGGTTGACCTTGTTGATATGTATACAAGGGTTGTTATTGCCCTGGCTGGTTTTGCTGTTGCAAGGGCTGACCTTGTGGCTGGAAAATTTTTCCTTGGGTTTGCAGAGGTTGGCCCTATGAGGGAATGGGTTGAGAGGTATGCAGATCATATTGCATCTTCTATTGCGCAGCCTACTGCAACTATTGGAAGGATCGACCTTGCGGCTATAGCAGGTGACCTTGCTGCGAGATAATCTATCCTTGTTGTTGCGTGGAAAACCCTTGATGCAACAAAGGTTTCCCTTGCGGTAACAAAGGCTGCCCTGATTGTTGTAAAGGTTTTCCTTGCTATTGCAAGGGTTCTTGAACAGTGCCCAAGAAAATACCGAATTGAATTTGGTCGTAGCCAGGCTGGATGTATTGCCCATATTGGAGGATGTAAGGTTGATTAACCAATCCTTAAGAACCATATGGAACGTAATTATTTTGGTATTGGACCTAAGCCCCATGGGGTTGCTGGTACTAAACATTTCTCGATCCAAACTGACCACCAAGATTCTGAACTTGTTGGTACTAGACATTTCTTGATCCATTAGGGTCAACAGGGTTATAAATAATACCAGAAGAGGGTTGTTTTATACCAAGCATGTGAGCTTGTGAGCTGCTCACATTAGTGGGAACTGAAACCATAGAGACATTTAGGTTCTACCCCAGGTGGTGGCATAATCTGGCCACTGACTAATGGGATGGAAGAACTGGCAGAGACAATCTTTGAAACCGTCGGTTGTGAATGACATGTAACTGGGATTGATGATACAAGCGTATTCAAGATGGTGGGTTGCACCGGGACTAAAGCAACAGCTGGTTGGGAAGTCGTGTTCATGACAAATGGACCTAACGTAGGCCTGACGCTGGACACCCAAACAAAATTATGGTAGGTTGATGAGGCACTAGGTGTGCTTGAAACTAAGTGTCCCAAAGACACATAGCCGGGTGGCAAGATGGCGGGAATACCTTCTGAATAAGGGAAACCCTCAAGAGGAAAATGCAGTTTCAATTCTTCCCCCTCAACAGTGTGTGGAGTAGAAACTTTGGACTCATCCAGAGAAGTGACTGGAGCATCGCCTTCGGGTTCCATGTTTAAAAACAAATGATGACGAATGGTTGAACGGGTACATGATGATAGTTCCAAAGGAACACTCAACTAGTCATACGGACTGTAAGGACACTATAGTGATATCTCAACAGTGTCAAATAGAGGTTCAGAGGATAGATAATGAGTCCAAGTTGACCATCAGTGGTCGGTGAGTTCTTTGGAATTCGAACGAGATTATCCGGAGAGTCTGGGCAAAGATCAGCAAATGACCCTAAATCGACGGTAGGCGGAGGATGAGATGACAAAGGTTGAACACTCAAAACAATTGCAAGTTCAACATTTTGGTCCTTAAGTGACTCTGACAACTTAGGAAACAACTCCTCAGACAATATTTCAAACAAAGGAGAGGAAGAGGAAATGGGTGAACCAGATGGTTCAGCGATGATGACCTTGTCTTAGTCGACAGAACAAATAACTTCAAGGCTTTCAAATGTACTTTTAAGGGAACTCACGATTTGGTCAAAAAGACTAACAGGATGTTTTGGATCGTGGGCAGTCAATTATTAAGACGCATAAAAGACTAATGTTCTTTCATTTTTAAAGAGTCGAGAAAGAAACAAAGATGACTCTATCACTTTCGATTGGAAACGAGCTCCAAAGGACAAGCGCTTGAATGATCTTTTAAGTTTAATGAGTCAAAAATATCAAATGACTACTCTGGATGATCTAGGTAAACAGGATTACCAGGCAACCATCAATTGCAGAATACCTCCTGGCAAACTAAGAAGCACAAGCAGGAAATCTCCCCGAATCTTGTGTTCAGTGTATCACGTTCGCAAGGCAACCGACTCGGCTTCCTAAGGATAAAAGGGTTACAGCCTAGTGGGGTCTCCCATTATATGCTCAACGGTATGGGGAGCACAAAAATCCGTGCTAGCGCCATCTAATGCCGAAGCTAATGACAGTTGCTAGGTTTAAAGACGTTGGAACACATCTCAAGCCTAGACCTTCTAGATATGATCGTTAATGTCAAATGTGCCTTAGGTTAATTGAATTCATTTTAGAGTTGATATTGAGTTAAGTTTCAGTTTTCGGGTCTTAGTGATGCTACTCGAAAAACCTAAAATGCAACTAAATGAGACAAGACCCTTTCTATTCGATGAAATGCCTACATTAGAGAGGGTAGAAACTACTCAATCAAATGCAAACAATCAAGCAACTGAAAACGAAATGATCTTTCACTACTTCACTTTTTCAAAAATAAACTAATGAAAAATGCATTCCAATTCCTAATTTCCTGACAAGCACTTATCTATCAATCCTTTCAAAATGAAAAAAATTCTCTTCCTTTTCAAATGCTCATGCAATTCTAGTTTGTAAGATATGCAAATCATAATGACGCAACAAGCTAGAATTTCATACTTTCTCATGAGACAACGAAACAAACTTTTCACATACAATCTTTCAATGAAAAGTTTTCGAGACTATGAGCTCTTCACGTAGATGAAAACATCAAAAGAGAAGTTCATTCAGATCAATGAAACATCGACCTTACCAAACACAAGACCAACAATGTAATCTATGCCATAAAAGACGTTCATGCTAGTAAACGAAACCTTTTTCAAACTTGTGCAAAAGAGGTCAAAGTCATAAAAGGACCAAAAAGAAATGCAGGGAGCAAACATACCCACACTCGGACTTGATGAGTCCACAAGCTACTAAATGGGTGACTAACTAGATGCCCTAGTGTCGTTGACCACTCAATGACTCAATCAATCAAATAGCAAGATGACAAGCCAACAAGCAAGCAAAAACCAAATGAAAAGTAGC
Organism: Pinus tabuliformis; assembly: GCA_031772625.1. Classification (NCBI taxonomy): domain Eukaryota; kingdom Viridiplantae; phylum Streptophyta; class Pinopsida; order Pinales; family Pinaceae; genus Pinus; species Pinus tabuliformis. Next base: position 778,587,682 of record CM062805.1, read on the forward strand.
TTCCTAATCAGGGAGAAAACAGTAAAAAAGGCTCACGGGGTCAAAAACACAAGAGAAGAACACACTGGCCAAGATTGGGGTCAAGCCCTAATCTTCACTTACAGGCATTGGTGTGACTGCCTAACTGACAACAAGCGTCAGAGGCTGGTCGGTGCGACTGTTACTCCGCAATTCGTGTTGGTCGACACAACTATCAGCGGATTAAACGCGCTGGCCGAGGAAACTAAGGAAAAAATAAAAAAATCAAAATAGGGACCAGATCTACTACTATGAATTTTAGACTTATGCCAGTAAGCAGGAGAAAAGAAACAGAACCAAAGGGAAAACGTGAAACTAGAAAAGTTCTCACGAAGTCATGAAATCCAAAACAAACAAAAGATGGGATCTCCCCAGTATGGTCACCAGTTTGTGGTGAAGTAAAATTATAAGTGCAGACACGAACGAATTCCTTTAGCCTAATAATGGGTCTAACCACAACAGATACATTCTATGGAATATTTCCTTAGGTTAGAATCAATCAAGAGGGCCTACCTCTTGGTCCACTTATCCTACTTGATGATGTCCTCGCTTGCTCGCTCCAGCTATCTCTCGCTTCCTTCTTCAAGTTCCTGAAACAAGTAAACAACAACGGCACACAAACATAATAATAGACAAATTGCAATTCAACCTACTTAACAAGTCAAGAAACATTAAGCCATGAGTATGTAATATTACAAAAAATGTAGGAAATTAATCGATAGTTGCATATATTAATATCAAAGAGAGATTACAACCATTCGTCTTGATGTCGCAATCTTCCTCTGACAAGACCAGGTTCCCACACACTTCTTCTAGCATTCCATGATGGCTTCAAACAACAATAGTTTAAAGGCTTTTCCCTTTAGGCTTCACTCCAAACCAAACACACTTCTCCCTCACACAACTAGATGGATACAACTAGTAATAGCTTGCTTGTCTAATCAAAATAGTATACTCAGACTCAGCCAACACTCTAACTAGCTTGTGCTTGGGAAGAAGGGAGGTTTATATAGGAAATATGGATGGGAGATGGATCCTCTTCTCATGGCAGAAGGACTTATCCCTTGAGGTAGTTCCATCATTATAAGGGAAAGTAGCCCAAACTGTTATCCTCGACCCATCCAGCCAAACCATTTACCAGACTTCTGTTACAGAACTTCTAGAGCTGGAAGCTTTGGCTCTAATTTAAAAAACTTTCCCTAACAGGACCGAAACGACTGAAACACAACTCAGTCGCACCGGTCGGAGCGGGGAATAGTGCTAATCTCTGCACATCGATGCGGGGGAGACAAAGGCCATTAGCACCGGTCTTGTAAACTGGGCAAAACAGAAGTTTCAGGGCAAATGGTGCAAAAGGGAAAAGATCTACTCATGGAGAGGGACATAATAGGAGTTTCTCCATGAAGGCAAAGCATGCGGGGTTCACTGTGGAGGTCCTCCAAGATCAACGGACGGGGAGTATAGGGACAGTCACAAAATGTTGTGTAACAAATAAGACATAAGAATTTTTTCTAGATGAAAAGAAAGACAAGAATCCTAGAAAAACTTCATCAACCCATTCATCACTTTGATAACCTAAAAGATGACAAACCATGGAAATTATTTTTTTGGACATTTTAGGAAAAATGGTTGAGGAATAAGGCGGATTATGACGTGACAATTTAGATCCTTATGGTAAAATATGATTCCAAAATATTGGGGGGTGGGGGGGCGTGAGGTGCGCATAATGCATGATCGTGCGACACGTCACTTTCCATGGTTTGTTGAAACCATGGATTGTGGACTCCCCCCCTCCCCTCGTTCGTTAAATGTCGGGAGTGTAGGGGGTTCCGATGATTCTTTATTGCCCATTGATCGGGGTGGATGAGATCTGAATCATTGGACTTTTCTCAGATGATAATGTGGCAGAGTAGGACCCATTATTTTAAGAAATAATACAAATAAATAAACAAAAATGCATAAATAAATTTTGAGTGCATGAATAATTTTTTTTTTCAAATTTTGAAATAAAAACCTCAAAATTTTGACTATTGACTATACAAGAAGATATTACAATAGTTCCCAAGAAGCAATATGCTTCCTCTTTCAATGACTATAGGACTATATCCAACTGCAACGTAATATACAAGCTCATATATAAAATAAAAAAGTGCTAACAAGATTAAACCCCTCAGTGACATTGTATCGAAAGAGCAGTTTAAATTCTTATTTAAAAGGAAAATTCATGAGGCAATTTACTTAGCGGAAGAAGACATCCATTCAATTAAGCTTAAAAATATTCCTACGATTATTCTAAAGCTATATATCACTAAATCCCTTGATAAAATTCATTGGATTTATGCCAAGCTTGTTCTAATTCAATTGGGAATGCAACTTTCCATGGTCAATTAGATAATGGGTTTCCTTCATTCAACCTCTTTCGAAGTTCTTATGAATGGGTCCCCGTCAAAAAATTTCAAGACTTCAAGTGCTTTGGTACAAGAGATTAGATGGTATTCCTCTTATCAAGTGGATTAACATTTCCCTTTCCAAGGACCTCGGAAGCTAGGGCATAAAAAATATTTACATCTTCCGCAAGGGTCTCGTACCAAATTTTTTATGGAGAATCACTTTTAATAGATCCCTTTAAGGTAGAGTGATAACTAAAAGATGTATTGGAAACCTTTCAATGAAAACTAGTCAAGAAAAACTAAGTTGTTTGGAAATCCTACATGGAGTCTTTTCCTCTGGTCGACAATTGGATGGTCTAGAAAATTAGTAATTTTCAGATTCAAGAGGGTCCTTGAGTTGGGGTCAATGACAATTTTAAGTTGTTGGATGAGCTTCTTCCTCTTCTACGTGAACAAAGAATATTTATTCCAGGGGATTCTAAGTCCCCTAATCATGACAGGCCTAACATTCACGGGTAGAAATTGGTAGCATATCTTAGTTCAGTAGGTCATCCTACCTTTGAATGGAAATCCTATATTCATTACAAAAAAAAGGAAATTTTTGCAATATTTTAGTGCATTTTTTCCAATTGGGACGAGCGGTCTAGCGCTAAATCTAGTGTTATTATACATTTTCAAAGCGTCATTTTTTGTGCCAAATTTTGCATCAAAATTTGCACCAAGATTTGCATATGGTTTTACGACGGGTTTTGCTTCTAGTTTTATGCGACTTTTTGCATTTTTTTGTTTCCAATTTTGTGCCACAATTTGCATTGATTTTTACACCATCTTTTGCATCTAATTTATTGCTTATTTTTGCATCCAATTTGTGTTAGTGTTTTCATCTAGTCTTATGCGAGTTTTTGCTTCTAATTTTCTACCAGTTTTTGCATCTCGTTTTCTACCAATTTTTGTGCCTATGTTTGTACCAATTTTTGCATCCAATTTTGCATAATATGTTGAAGATGATTTAGTGCCAAATTTTGCATCCATTTTTGTGCCCATTTTTGCATCTAGTTTTGCACCATTTTTTGCATCCATTTTTCTGTTTGATTTGTCTCCCTTTTCTGCATCCCATTTTGCATCTACTTTTGCATTATTTGTTGCATCCACTTTTTTATCATTTTTAACACCATTTCTTGCATTCAATTTTGCATCGTTTTGAACGTCCAAATTTTCATCTATATTTTCATCCTATGTTGAGACATGTGTTACATCCACTTTTGCATCCCATTTTTTTTCAATGCTATGTTCAATTTTTGCCATTTTTTACGTCCATTTTTGTATTTATTTTTTTTGCATCACTTTCTACACCTCATTTTTCATCTAACATTGCAACTTAATTTGCATTCAATTTTGAGCCATTCTATTCTCTTTTTTGCACCATTTTTTATGTCTACTTCTCTATCCAAATTTGCACCATTTTCAAGTCCATTTTTGCATACTTTTTGGTGTCTAATTTTGCTTCCAAATTTGCATCCTTTTTTCTGCCTCATTTTGTGTCCATATTTACATCTCATTTTGCTCCCAGGTTTGAGTCAAAATTTGAATCTAATTATGCATCATTTTTGGCATCCAATATGGCGTCCTTGGCTTCACTCTTTTTTAGCCCCATTTTTCATCTTGTTTTGTGTTTTTTCTTACATCGTTTTTTCCTTCCTTTTTTGCACCCAATTTTGCATTCCAATTTTACACCATTCTTTGCATCTTCATTTGGCATCTAAATTTGCATCCTTTTTTGCTTCTTTTTAGTGCCCAACTTGGCATCCCCTTTTGCATCCAATTTTATGTCTAGTTTCCTGTCCTTTTTTGTATCTAGTTTGGTGTCCATTTTTGCATCCTTGTTTGCGCTTAGTTTGGTATCCTTTTGTATGCCATGTTTTGTTCCCTTCTTTGTGTCTAGTGTTGCACCCTTTTTTACTTCTAGTTTAAAACCCTTTTTGTGTCGTTTTTGCATCTTGTTTTGATGCCTAATTTAACATCCAATTCTACTCCAATTTTGAATCCATGGTTACATCCACATTTGGCTTCTTGTTTAGAGTGTACTTTTATTTCCATTTATGACCCCCTTTATGGGTTGATTTTACTAATTTCAATTACATAGTGAAATATATTATAGTTTTTAAATATCAGTAAAGAATACATCACAATTCAAATTGATAACATAGTCTTTGTAAATAAATTTAAGGGAAATTGATAATATCTATCCAAAAAGCAGCAATATCATCAAACATAATAATTATCCATTAAAAAATCATTAACAATTTTCAATATACATATCTGGCTAGCAAATCAACACCTATCATGGATATCATTATTCCAAGATAAATTCACAACATCAAATCCAAAAATAGTAATATCCTTGTACATAATGTTTCTCTATCAAAAACATTAACAATTTTCAACACATATATAAAGTAACAAGATAATACTAATAATATCATCACTGTATTTAACAAAATCAACTAAAATTCAAATTTGTGATTATCGTATCAAAATATTTAATGAATATTATTATTCTAAGCTAAATTCACAACATCCATCAAAAGATAGTAATATCATTATACATAACAATTCTCCATCAAAATAATGTTGATAATTTTCATTATGTACATAAAGTAACAAGATAATATTGATAATATCATCATCATCTTTAGTAAAATCAATTAAAAGTCAATGTATGATTACCAAATCAAATTGTTTCATATATATCATTATTTTAAAATAAATTTACAACATCCATCTAAAAATAGGAATCTCATCATACACAATAATTCTTCATCAAAAAAAGGTCGATAATTTTCAACGTATCCATAAGATAACAAGATAGTATCAGTCGTATCATAATATTTATTCAAATAAATTGAAAGTCAAATGTATGATTACCATATTAAGACATCTCAACTAAAAATAAAAAAACAATGCATGACTAGCTAGCACCACCAAGATTATCTTCATGATCATTACCATGATCATCATCCTAACCATCTTGATCAGTCTCATCCACATCATCATCATTGACGCCATTGCCATCCTCATCATCATTGTCTGCTATATCTGATGTATGCTCAACATAGTTTGGATCATCATCTCCACGGTCATTACTTGTAGCATTCTGGAAAAAAAATCATTATTACATGTCAGTATTGATTCCATAGCGCAATGCATGTTTTTGTTACAATGTTAACCACAAAATGAGGTATGATACAATAACATCTAATAGTACTAAAAAATAAAATGAAAATATGGATTAAGATATATTGGAGATCCATTTAAGATTACACTCGTAATTCACATTAAGTGGTAGATTCAATTTTTAATGCTTATGAAGTAGGTACCCAATTGTTCTGCATATTCTATTATGAATGTTTCTTATGATGTCCATGCACCCTTCATAAATTAAGAGTTACTGTAAGCTTTAGTTCAAATTACAATTGTAGTTTGGATTAGAAATAGAAGAAATTTTAACAAAAAAAGAATGTCACGTGAAAAATTAAATTGTTTTTAACTGCCTCCTTACACCTTTAGTTGTATGCTAAGCTCAGTAAGTATAGTTTCTTTCAAACTGAGGTACACTACTTGGGGTATGTTGTCTCCAAGGAGGGCATTGCAGGAGATCCAGAAAAGATAATGGCCATCATGGAGTGTGATGAGCCCCAATTTTTGGTACAATTTGGGCTCATATTGGCCTACTTACCTTGTTCAACCATTCATCTTTTACCACTTATGCATTCATTTCTTAGTATATTCGTGTTGTTTGTAGGAAGAAGGGCAGGCATTATATCTATGTGACTAATACATGATGATTTCAGGTTCTTGGCATTAAAGAGAGCAAAAGACCACGCAAAAGGAGACAAGGAGACAGCAAAGGTGACATTGCGGGTTCATAGGGAGGTTGTCCACAGTCTTGATGACCCTCCTCGTGATTTTCACCTTAACTCCGAGCTCTAACGGCTCTCCCCGCCAAGCTTAAAGGCAGCCAACACGTTCTACAGGATCAACAGTTTGACTTTCAGTTGGACAGCCAAGCTCCACGAATGGAGGAAGCCAGCTTGATCTTCATTTTGTATAAATATGAAGGCCGTAGCCTTTGTTAGGAGCTTTTTGAACTTTTGGACTGATATTGTAATTTTTGAGCATAGCTCGGTGTTTGTTTTTGTAAGCCAGTTTTGGCATGACATTAGACTTTTGATTATGAATAAAGGCAAGCAGATTTGGATCTAATTCTGAGCTTTTAAGGGAGCTATAGCTCTCAGGTTAGGGCCCAACCTGAGAGCAATAGATCTCCTCTTCTTGTAGTGTTATTTACCTTTCTTTCCAGCATTTTGTTTCCTTGTTTGGATATGCATTTCAAAGAACACAGTTTGTTGATTTGATTCCTTTAATAAGATTGAGTAGGATTAGATTATGGTTAAATTACTTTCAGCTGCTTAGATTCGGATAGGAGGTTTGTAATCCACGGGAGCTCCAAGAAAAGGTTGTTAGTGCCTCCACTGCCATCTCTGTTTAGGGATTGGAGTGCAGTCTATACCAACCACCAAAAAAAACGCAGTCTTTTCTACTTTTATGCAAGCTGCAACACAGTCGGTTTAACCGTGGATCCTTCCATGCATTTTTCTCTTGAGCCATACTTCGTCATTACAATTCCATGCACGACTTTTCTTCATGATTTACATCGTTGTTCATTGGTTTAATAGCACAGGTAGCACTGGTTAATGAATTCTCGTTCTTGGTGCAAGACATAAGTCATTTGTTTTATTTACACTGCTACATATCATTCTACTTCCTTCTTCTCCTTCTTAACCTCTCCTCAAGCCACCTACTCGACCTCTGTTCAGCTCGTTCACCTTCCAACTCTTCCATTGTCCACGTAGCTTCATCTTTTTGACCTTTCGTTGATCCCATCCTTCTATCCACCAACCACTTCGTGCACTCTTTCTCCATCCTGGTTCTCTGCCCCTGAGTCATCACAAGCTCCATCTCCACCTTACCTATCCACCCATACTGTTCCATCACTTCACCATCACCCAAAACTTCCACTTACAGCACATCCTGTAGAAGTTAGCAGATTTCCTGTAGAATTCCTTAGTTTCCTGTAGGATCCCCTGCAGACATCCTGTAGAAGCCTGCAAACTTGGTTGCCGAGCATCTGAACGTTGTAGACTTCTGTGGACTGATGCTAGGGACCCTCTGGGACCTCTCCTAGCCATCCTAACCTTTCCCAAGCTTTCTCTCCCTTCGCACCACCTTTGCACAGCCAAACCCTAATAAGAAACAAATTCATAATCACTCCATCCACTTAAGAAAAAATACAAAAACAATGTTCTTTTTCATAGAAGTAGTTTGAGTTCATGCATTTCACATCATTAGAAGTAATGGCATCATTTTTAGACATTTGCACTCTCACTATTGCGTCATAGAGGTTAAACTAGTCATATTAGGGTTTACTAGGTTTCCATGTTTTGGTTGGCTTTCAGTTCATTTTTGCAAAGTAGATTAATTTCCTTCGAGATAGCCTTCGTCCATCATTTAGAAAGCTTCTTCTGAGAACATATAGAAGTTGGCTTGAGCCCTAGCAGACTTGTGCCAGCTGACCAAGTGACAGCTGCGACAAGAGCTAGTACTTGTGCATACAGCACCGTCGCTTCCAAGTTTGTACGAACTACCGGGTTGATAAAATTAGAGATAGGAAGCCCCAGGAGTTGTAGCATTATTGCTACAATACTGGAGCCCACCATCTTTTTGGCGCCGTTGCCGGGGAAGCGTCAGAGTATTAGTAATTGTTGCTTTTCTTCTATTTTCTTACTCTTGCCTTCTGCTAAGTAGTTTATTTCATTTCCATTCTGCAAAAGTAGCATAGACATTTCCTGCTTTCATAGATTAACATTTCCTGCTTTCATAGATTAGCATTTCCTGCTTTCATAGATTAGCCTTTCATTTCTGCAAGCGTAGACTAGCATTTCCATTCCTGCAATTTCATTTGAGCAAAGTAGATTAGTTCTTTCCTGCTTTCAGTTTAATTCTGCATCTTTATAGTTAGTTGTAGATCAATCTGTTTCAGTTTTGTAGGTACAAAAGAAAGAAAGCAAAAACAATCAAAAAAGAAAGTCTTTTCCATTTCATGCCTCGTAGGAACCGAGATAAATCAGGCAAATTCCTACCCAACACCCCCACCACATCACTGAGTCACCCTTCTCTCTTCTTTGGTGACAGTGACCCAGAAGAACCTATAGGTGAACATCCCGAGATATACAAAGATCCTATAGTAGAAGAAGAGTTAGAGACCACTCCATCTGAAGCTATGGCTGACAATAGAAGAGAAGATGAGAGAATAGAAGGTGCCTTCCCCATCCGAGAGACCAATGGAGAGATGAAAATGAAGAACATTAGCCCCTCCGCCTTACCTCACTTCCATGGACTGACTACTGAGGATCCTGATACCTTTTTGTTTGAGTTTGCTGTCCTTTGTAGAACCTATGACTATACTGAAGATGAGCAAAAGCTGAAACTCTTCCCTTCAACTCTTAAGGATGCAGCATTACGCTGGTTCATGGGCTTACCTGGGAATAGTATCACCACTTAGGCTCAGATGCAGCAAGCTTTCAATACCAAGTACAGGGATTATTGTAGGTCTAAGGAAACCAAGGGAGAAATCTTTCGGATGACCATGGGAAATGATGAGTCCTTAGAGGATTATGAGGAGAGGTTCCAACTTAGCTATAAGCGGGCCAGGTGCACACTTGACCCTGAATCCCTCAAGTTGGTCCTGCTCCGAGGAGTCCCTAAAGACCTCTTAGATACCCTTCACATGTTAGCTGGGGGGGACATTTACCAACTGCCTTATGAGGACATCAAGACTGTGTTTAGAAACCACTCCAGGGCAGCTCGGAAACGAGGTAGGGGAAACCTCCTCTCAACTAGTGTCCCTTTCTCCAAACATGAGCTTGCAAATCAATTAGAAGATCTCAAAAGTGAGGTGAGACAGACCATTGCCATGCAGCTGGACACATTCAGGATCCAGCAGAAGAAAGAAGAAGCTGAGAGAGCCTTGGCTGTCTTCTGCCCTAGGTGCACAAGGAGACACCCTAAGAACGAATGCCCATTGCATTCGGTTGAAGTATGTTTCGTTTGTGAGGAGGACCATCCCACAAATCAGTGTCCAACCTTACCTGGGTTTAAAGCCATGTACCAAGGGACAGAAGCTCCCACTGAACCTCTCTATTACCTCAACCGAAGGAGGCCACAAGGATCTAGACCTTATCAGCAGGGAATGAAAGGGGCACCTCAAGCTTATTATAGCCCCAACCAATCGACTCCTATGCCTTCCTGGGGTCCCCCTGCTCATCCTTCCTGGTCCATGCCTCCTCCATGGTCTTATCCACCTCAGTACCCTACTCAACCTACTTCTCATTCATATCATTCACATGCCCAGCCATAGCCTCAGTGGAATGCACCTCAGTCGGGGTGGAGGCCCCAGTACAATACTCCTCCCGCCATTTTGCCTCCACCACCGGTTCAACCTCAGCCATTACCTCCTGCTCCTCCAAGGCAACCTCAAATGCCTGCTCAACCGAACCCGAACCCCAATAATAGACAGGCCCAGCAGGTATACACTGGGGAAACCTCATGCCCTACCTATGCTGTGGAGATCCAGGAGATCAATCTTCGATCTGGAAAGACTCTACCAGATCGCCAACCTCCTCCCCCAAAGGATGAGGAAGATAAACAGGAAAGTGAACCAAAGGCTATTCCACCCTTTCCTGAGAGACTAACAGCCACCACACAACCCAACCCAGAGGAGGATGAGCTTCTGGGTGAGCTCAAGCAGTTGTGTGTAAAAATACCACTTCTCCAAGCCATCAAGGATGTGCCAATATACAACAAACTGGTTAAGGAAAAGTGTTTCAAACACCCAGGCAGGCGGAAGAAAGATGCTTCAACCATCAATGTCATAGGACAACTGTCTGACCTTATGTTAGGACAAGTCATCTGCCCAAAGTACCTAGATCCCAGAAGTCCTGTAGTAGATGTCCACATCAATGGCACCATCATACCTCACACCTTGATTGATCTGGGGGCTGCCATTAATGCGATGACCAGGGATTTCATGCTCAAACTCAATCTTTAGGGTTCCTTGAGGAAAACCTCGACAGTACTGAAATTAGCAGATCGCTCCACTGTGACTCCCGAAGGGATTGTGGAGGATGTCTTGGTCTCTATCGACTCTTGGGAATACCCTGCAGATTTCTTGGTTCTGCAACCCAAGGCAAAGCTTACTGGATATCCTCTCATTTTGGGAAGGCCTTGGTTAGCCACTGCAGATGCTTACATAAGTTGCCGTGTAGGAAATATGACCATCAAAAATGGTCCTATGTCCAAACAGCTAGTCCTATACCCTCCTGCCCAACCCTCCTTAGAGCATGACTTACCACTCTGGTTAGAAGAAGGAGAGGAAGACGAGGTGTACTTAGCACCTCTGTGCACCCTAGATACCACCAGAAGAGACCCCCCAACCGAGGATGACTTGATTGAGACCTTGATCTGGAATCCACCTTCCAGTGCACTATCCTTAGAGAAATTGGTGGAGGATGCCCAAGCTAGCACCTTAGTGGATCTTTGTACAACCAACCCTGTCACTCCTAGAGTCAAGAATGTGGAGTTCGGCCCTGAGAAAACGTTGAAGATCAGCTCCTCCCTATCTCCTTCCCAGGAAAAGGAGCTGTGTAGCTTGTTGGCCAGTCACCTAGATGCTTTTGCTTGGAGCTATAAGGAGATGAAAGGAGTCCATCCTTCGGTTTGTACCCATCACATATACATCAAAGAGGATTGTAAGCCGGTTAGGCAACCCCAGAGGAGAATCAATCCAGCCCTTAAGGACATTGTCAAGGAAGAATTGCAAAAATTGTTGGATGCCGGATTCATCTACCCCATCTCAGATAGTGAATGGGTGTCCCCTCTGGTGTTGGTTCCCAAGAAAAATGGGAAATGGAGAATCTGTGTGGACTACCAAGAACTGAACAAAGCTACCAAGAAAGACCATTTCCCTCTACCTTTCATAGATCAAGTGTTGGATGGTCTGGCAGGAAAGAAGTTCTTCTCTTTCCTGGATGGGTTTAGCGGGTACAACCAAATCCAAATCAGCCCGGAAGACCAAGATAAGACCACCTTCACTTGCCCTTGGGGTACCTTTGCCTACCGAGTCCTTCCCTTTGGGCTATGCAATGCTCCTGCTACCTTCCAGAGAGCTGTTTTGAGCATCTTCTCGGAGCTGGTCCATGATGCAGTGGAAATCTATATGGATGACTTTACTCCTTATGCGGCCAACTTCCAGGAAGCATTGTCCAATCTGGGAAAAGTCCTAACCAAATGCATTGAGATGAACTTGTCCCTTAGTCCTGAAAAATGTGAATTCCTAATGACTGAAGGGACCGTGCTAGGCCATACCATTTCTTGCCAAGGGTTCCAGGTGGATCCTAACAAAATTGCTCTCATCAAGAAGGTTCCACCTCCTCAAAAGGTAAGGGATGTTCGGAGTTTCTTGGGATTAGCAGGATACTACCGGAGATTCATTAAAGATTTCAGCAAGCTAGCCTCGCCATTGTTTGGCCTGTTGGCAAAGGATGTGGAGTTTAAATGGACTGACGATTGTCAGAGGGCTTTAAATGAATTGAAGGACAAGTTGGTGTCAGCCCCAATCCTGAGAGGTCCAAACTGGGCCTACCTTTCCACATCCACACTGATGCCTCGAACAAAGCCATAGGTGCAGCTTTAGGACAAGTTGAGCAAAAACTTCCATATGCCATTTACTTTGTTAGCAAAAACTTGTCCAAAGCTGAGCTGAATTACACTGTAACCGAGAAAGAATTCTTGGTTGTGGTCCATGCACTAAACAAGTTCCGACATTATATTACTGGCTATCAAACCTTTGTACATACAGACCATGCTACAATTAGATATTTAATGAATAAACCAGATGTGAATGCTCGTATTATTAGATGGTTACTTTTATTGCAGCAGTTTGATTTGACCATTGTTGACAAACCAGGTAGAGAAAATGTTGTTGCTGACTTTTTATCTAGATTGGATTTGTCTGCAGATGAGGATGGAACGGTGGATGACCAGATGCCCGATGAACATCTGTTTTCTATTTCAGTACTCTCTCCATGGTTTGCTGATATAGCAAACTACCTTGTTTCAGCAAAGTTCCCTCCGCACCTATCTTCCAGAGAGAAGAGTAGAATCATCAGAAAAAGTGCCTCATTTACTTGGATCGGGGGCAATCTGTTCAAGCTTGGCCCCGATCAGATCTTAAGGCGTTGTGTAAGGGAGGAGGAAGTCTTTGATATCCTCCTCACTTGTCATGATGGGCCTTGTGGAGGACATTTTGCAGCAAAGAGAACTGCCTTCAAGATCCTGCAGGCAGGCTACTATTGGCCCACACTTCATCAAGATGTCAGAAGATATGTCAGCCAGTGTGACCAATGCCAAAGAATGGGGAAACCGACCCAAAGGGATGAGATGCCTCTCCAACCTCAGGTGACTCTTGAGCCATTTGAGAAGTGGGGTATGGACTTTGTGGGCCCAATCAACCCTCCTTCGAGGCAAAGGTCTTACATCATTGTGTGCACTGACTACCTGACAAAGTGGGCAGAGACCAAAGCAATCAAAGCAGCAACAGAAGAAAAGGTGGCCGAGTTCCTAAGAGAAAATATCTTCTATAAGTTTGGCTATCCAAGAGAGCTGGTCACCGATCAAGGGAGCCAGTTCACCTCCAACCTGGTTGAAGATCTACTAGCTCATCACAAGATCAAGAATAGGACTTCCACCCCCTATCACCCTCAAGCAAATGGGCAGGTGGAAGTCACCAATAGAGCATTAGAAGGGATCTTGACTAAGGTGGTGAGCAGCAGCAGAAAGGACTGGGCAGATCGCCTGGTTGAAGCCACATGGGCTTACAACACCACTTGGAAGATCACCACCGGCTTCACACCTTATGAGCTGGTCTATGGGAAGAAAGCTTTGCTGTCCATTGAGTTTGAATACAACACTTTGAGGATGGCAACTCAACTGGACCTAGATCTCCACCATGCACAACAAGAAAGGCTATTGCAGCTGAATGGCCTGGATGAGCACCGAATGCAGGCCCTCCTTCACTCAGAAGTGGTTCAACTTCAGAGAAAGGTGTGGCATGACCAACATCTCCATGACAAGCAATTTTAGCCGGGAGATTGGGCTTTGTTGTATGACTCCAGATACAAAGATTTCAAGGGGAAGCTGAGAACCAGATGGCTAGGGCCATATTCAGTGGAAAAATGTCATGACAATGGATCTGTTCTTATTCGGACCATTGATGAGGAAGCCATCCCCATGCTTGTCAATGGGCATCGATTGAAGATCTACAGGAAGCCTCCCTCAAGACAAGAGTTCATCAAAACTATGGAGAAGGCAGTGTTGGTCATAGAGAAGGGTTCTGCCTCTGCTTTGGGCATACCCTGAAGAATCTAAAAAAAAAATAATAATAATAATAATAAATAATAAAGATCCTTGGGTGAAAACCTTTCTGAGGCGCCCAAGGCAAGTGGTAGGGGTGAAAACCTCATGGAGGCGCCCCTATTGTCTTTTCAAAAAAAAAAAAAAGAGATTGGGAAAAGATCCTTGAGTGAAAACCTCTTTGAGGCGCTTAAGGCAGATGGCAAGGGTGAAAACCTCAATGAGGCGCCCCTGTTATCTTTCAAAAAAAAAGAAGAAAAAAAAAAAAAAAAAAAAACACAAGAAAAAAACAAGGTCAACAGATGCATTATGTAAGATTGCATGCAGGTGTTCTATGGAGGAGAGGAAGCCTCTCAACTCAAAGCCAAGGGTCCTCATCATGCAGTCAGGATGCCTCACCATCACCTCCTCCAAGAATACTCATTTTCTCCAAGGTATGTGCAATTTTATTACAGCTTGAGTCTTCTACAGGAAGACGCGGATTTTCTACAGGAAAATGCAGAGTTTCTACAGGAAGGTGCAGACTCTCTACAGGAACGCATCCTTTCTACAGGAAGCGCTGTATTTCTATAGGAAGCTTCCTGTATAAGCTCAGAACGGGCCAGAATTCATTTCGTGAAGAGATCTAATGGCTAAGGATCGGTTTGGACGCATGCATGCCACTGTTGTCGACCATGCACATTGTTGTTATCTTGCTCCACCATCCTTGTCGACATGCAACAAAGTACCTACACCAGCAAAGCAGATCGATGAGTCTCGAGAAAAAGCAAATTGTAAATGGAAAAAACGCTAGAGATCTCACACCATATTCATCACAGTCAGCCAGAAGCTCCGAGAGCATGATCGTGAGGCCATCCATCGTCGTGCAGCATGCACCCAAGGAGGAAGAACTGTTCCAAGACATCCCGCGAGAGTTCTGTAACAGTTAAGCCTGCTAGAGTGGATACCATTCACCGTGCAGGCCATATGAAGTGAAACGTGGGCGCATGCAACCAAAGCATTCCATCCATCGTCGGCAGCTCGTGAACATGGACCTCCGGGCCTGTGTAAGTTTGCCAGCAGCAGGTAAATCGACTCATCAGCGTACAAAGAGCCGAAACATCGTGTGCAGCCACGCAGGTAAGTGTCTCGACCCTTCCTTCCATCAGACTGCATGAATGTTACTTTGATTGATTGCTAAGTGTAAAGGTGAATGGGTTGAGCGGTCGTATGGCCATTTGGCCGACCAGGTCGACCAGTTAATGGTCTAGTTGGATGAGAGGGTGGCGGCCATGACAAAAAGAATAGCAGCTCGCACGTGAGAGAAATCCCGTCGAGAAAACGAGTTTAACCGAAGAGGCGGCGGTAGATCTGCGGGAATTGATGCGGCAGCAAGTGAACGCGCAGTTGAATGATGGGGTGACATCACCCAACGGTCCGGCGGGGACAGCTCACCCCCGCGCCACGGATTCCGCCGAATTCAAAATCTAATCGGCTAGATTGCATTCATGCATGTATCAACCACCGGTTTGAACTCGAGCGGCTATCCTGATCCTTCTGCAGTGTGATACGCCGAGCCTTTGGCTATCAGAGCGATTGAGAAGCACACCCAAGGCGCAGACCGACTGCAGTCTCTCCCGAAAATCGCGCGCTACATTCTACAGGAACGCTGTCATTCTACAGGAACGCTGCATTCTACAGGAACGCTGTCATTCTACAGGAACGCTGCATTCTACAGGAATGTTGTCATCCTACAGGAACGTAGTTTTCTACAGGAAAGCGGGTGCCTCACGTAAAAAGGTGGCCAATTAAAGAGGTAACCCTGAACTCTTCATGCAACTGGTTATTAAAGGTGGCAGAATTGTCGTCCACAGTCTGGTCATAGAAAAACGGTGAAATTGTTGTCTGTTGTGTCTATACTGTCATTCTACAGGATGTCGAGTAATTAAACTGTGTTAAGTTCCTCAGGGATAAGTTTTGTGGGTTATGTGCATGACATTCTACGCTCTGTCTCAGTAAACTAAAATCTCTTCCACAATCACCACCTCTGGTTAAGAAAACTGTTTTATCATGCCGGGTGGGTTTATAAGACGAGAACCCACTGATTCAACCAAATTAAGGGAAAACCAGGAAGTGGTAGAGCTCTTCACACGGGTTCAATGGATATCTTTTTCTGACAAGTTGCAGGGTTACGATGATGAAGTGGCAGAAGAATTCTTCCAGGCTCTGAAGCCGAAATCCAAGACACTGGCCACAGTGAACTTCAGAGGTCTAAGCCTCAAGCTCACCCCGCAATATATCAGTCGGATTACTGAACTTCCGATGGGTTTGCCATGGGATAAGGAAGAAAGGAAGTTGAGCCAGCAAGCCAAGAAAGACTTCTTTCCACCTGAGGAGGAATTCTCGGAGGACAAAAATGGGGTGCGAAGAACCAGCTTGCTGCCACCATGGAATGAAGTTAGCTTGCAAATCATGAAATATATAACCTGTGAGGGCCGTTTTAGCATCGTGTACGCATATCATTTTCGGTTGCTCACTAAATTGAGGCACCGGATTGACCTTCCTGTAGAACAAAAACTGAGCATTCCTTATTTCCTGTTGCAATCTCTAATTGAGTGTGCCACAAAGCTAAAAGAGGGCATACCAGATCAGATAGCCCACCATGGGTTGATCAAACTTCTTGTGGAGGATGCGCTTCATTCATATAAGGTTCCCCTCTCATGGGAATCATTCTGGAATTTGACAAGAGATGGAGACATAAAAATGTTGATTGAAGAAACGGGTTCCTCTAGCAGTGAGGAACAAGAAGCAGTGGCCGAGGGAAAGAGAGGAAAAGGCCAGAAGACCCCGACCACAGTGCAGAAGAAAGAACAAAAGAAGAAGCATGAGGAAAAGGATGACAAAGAAAAAGGTGGCACACCCATCTTGTCAGCAAGAGAAAAGAGGTTGAAGAGCAGAACGGACAAAGCTGAGGTGGTCCACATCAGCCCAAGTACCTCGTCAGCACCTGCAACCAAAGCAAAAAGCAAAACCCATGCAGCAAAGCAAGAAAAGGTGGTGACACCCGTGTCTAGAGAAAAGCAGAAACAGGCTTCTACAGGAAGCCCGAAAACAGAGAAAGGGTCTTCTACAGGAAGCCCGAAACTGGCAAAAGGGTCTTCTACAGGAAGCCCGAAAATCATTGAAAAAGAGGCTTCTACAGGAAGCCCGAAAATTACCAAAGCAGGGGCTTCTACAGGAAGCCCGAGAGTGGCTAAAACAGGGTCTTCTACAGGAAGCCCAAAATTGGTAAAGAAAGGATCTTCTACAGAAGGCCCGGAAGTGGGCAAAGCAGGGTCTTCTACAGGAAGACCGAAATCTGAAAAGAAGGGGCCCTCTACAAGGAGCTCTGAGAAAGCAAAACGCAAGAAAGAGAAGGCTGGTATTCTCGAAAAGGAGGCAGCAGCTGGGCTGGCCGCCCTCAGTACACCTCCAAAGCCGAAGGAGAAGAGAGAGAGGGAGATCCCTCTACCGTTTGAAGCCAGGAGAAGTAAGAGAATAAACACGGGCTAGCCGCAGCCTCCACCCAGCAGTCAAACCATTTCAGGGGGTGTCCCTACTTCACCCAGTAAAAGATCCCCCTCTAAAACATCGACCACCCCCGAGAAGGGAAGCCCAAAAATAACTTCCTGGACACGAAAAATAGGCCAATCGGCTTCCGAAGCCCGGCTCAAGGAAACAGGAAAGGGGGAGGAAAAGCCACCCTCGTCACCGCCAAGGGCAGAAGAGGCAGGGCCACCAAGAACAGGAAAGGAAGAGCATGCTCCGGGCTCTAGTTCTTGGCCAAGGACAAGGAGTCGGAGCAAAATTGCTCAAGGATGAGCAAATAGTTTAGCTGGGGGTGATGATGAGCCCCAATTTTTGGTACAATTTGGGCTCATATTGGCCTACTTACCTTGTTCAACCATTCATATTTTACCACTTATGCATTCATTTCTTAGTATATTCATGTTGTTTGTAGGAAGAAGGGCGGGCATTATATCTATGTGACTAATACATGATGATTTCAGGTTCTTGGCATTAAAGAGAGCAAAAGACCACGCAAAAGGAGAAAAGGAGACAGCAAAGGTGACATTGCAGGTTCATAGGGAGGTTGTCCACAGTCTTGATGACCCTCCTTGTGATTTTCACCTTAACTCCAAGCTCTAACAGCTCTCCCCACCGAGCTTAAAGGCAGCCAACACGTTCTACAGGATCAGCAGTTTTACAGCAGTTTGACTTTCAGTTGGACAGCCAAGCTCCACGAATGGAGGAAGCCAGCTTGATCTTCATTTTGTATAAATATGAAGGCCGTAGCCTTTGTTAGGAGCTTTTTGAACTTTTGGACTGATATTGTAATTTTTTAGCATAGCTCGGTGTTTGTTTTTGTAAGCCAGTTTTGGCATGACATTAGACTTTTGATTATGAATAAAGGCAAGCAGATTTGGATCTAATTCTGAGCTTTTAAGGGAGCTATAGCTCTCAGGTTAGGGCCCAACCTGAGAGCAATAGATCTCCTCTTCTTGTAGTGTTATTTACCTTTCTTTCCAGCATTTTGTTTCCTTGTTTGGATATGCATTTCAAAGAACACAGTTTGCTGATTTGATTCCTTTAATAAGATTGAGTAGGATTAGCTTATGGTTAAATTACTTTCAGCTGCTTAGATTCGGATAGGAGGTTTGTAATCCACGGGAGCTCCAAGAAAAGGTTGTTAGTGCCTCCACTGCCATCTCTGTTTAGGGATTGGAGTGCAGTCTATACCAACCACCAAAAAAAACGCAGTCTTTTCTACTTTTATGCAAGCTGCAACACAGTCGGTTTAACCATGGATCCTTACATGCATTTTGCTCTTGAGCCATACTTCGTCATTACAATTCCATGCACGGCTTTTCTTCATGATTTACATCGTTTTTCATTGGTTTAATAGCACAGGTAGCACTGGTTAATGAATTCTCGTTCTTGGTGCAAGACATAAGTCATTTGTTTTATTTACACTGCTCCATATCATTCTACTTCCTTCTTCTCCTTCTTAACCTCTCCTCAAGCCACCTACTCGACCTCTGTTCAGCTCGTTCACCTTCCAACTCTTCCATTGTCCACATAGCTTCATCTTTTTGACCTTTCGTTGATCCCATCCTTCTATCCACCAACCACTTCGTGCACTCTTTCTCCATCCGGGTTCTCTGCCCCTGAGTCATCACAAGCTCCATCTCCACCTTACCTATCCACCCATACTGTTCCATCACTTCACCATCACCCAAAACTTCCACTTACAGCACATCCTGCACAAGTTAGCAGATTTCCTGTAGAATTCCTTAGTTTCCTGTAGGATCCCCTGCAGACATCCTGTAGAAGCTTGCAAACTTGGTTGTCGAGCATCTGAACGTTGTAGACTTCTGTGGACTGATGCTAGGGACCCTCTGGGACCTCTCCTAGCCATCCTGACCTTTCCCAAGCTTTCTCTCCCTTCGCACCACCTTTGCACAGCCAAACCCTAATAAGAAACAAATTCATAATCACTCCATCCACTTAAGCAAAAATACAAAAACAATGTTTTTTTTCATAGAAGTAGTTTGAGTTCATGCATTTCAAATCATTAGAAGTAATGGCATCATTTTTAGACATTTGCACTCTCACTATTGCGTCATAGAGGTTAAACTAGTCAGATTAGGGTTTACTAGGGTTTCCATGTTTTGGTTGGCTTTCAGTTCATTTTTGCAAAGTATATTAATTTCCTTCGAGATAGCCTTCGTCCATCATTTAGAAAGATTCTTCTGAGAACATATAGAAGTTGGCTTGAGCCCTAGCGGACTTGTGCCAGCTAACCAAGTGTCACACGGAATCGGTCAAGAGTGCGGACACAACCGACCTTCCTAGAAGTCTAAGACATTCTAATGACAAACAAAACAAACTGGAGCTATCCTTCTCTAAACATGCATTATGATATGAGAAATCAAGTGTTTCGTTCTTACCTTTGTCCAAACGTTGTTGTAGAAGTCCAAGCTTTGTTGATCTGGATGAGCTCCTCCTTTTCTCCAAAACCTGAAATCACCAACAGTCAAACAATTAAATAGCACCTGATTATAACATAAAACAAAGCATATTCAACATATAGACCAAGGAGTACATGAAATAACCCATAAACAACAAATTATTGAGAAGAATGGACCAATTTGCATTAAAGGTAATCAAAAGGAACCATTACAACCTGAGCCTTGGTGTTGTGCAAGCTCCTTCCAGGGTCCACAAGAGTCTTCCTTTACTTTGACAAAGCTCACCCACTTCCAAATAGAACAAGCAAAGATGGCAATCTCTCCTCACAAGCTTCTAAATGGGAGTCCTAATTCCTGCAGCATTTACCCTTAGAAATGTATAGCTTTCAACCTCCCCTCCTTCTGGCCCAATGCCTGTATTTATAGTACTCAAGAGGAGGTTAATCAGGTCCACCATCAATGGGATAATCCCCTCTTTGGGTGGGATAGCTCCCTTATTGATGGGATAAGTTCCTCTTTGATAGGAGTGCATGAACCATCTGGAGGCGCCCAATACACGTCGAACAACCTTCTAGAATGCTCTAGAAATGACCACAAGTAACTTTTTAAAGATGAAACTTGCACATTCTAACCTTTACAGGGGGACGCACCTGTCCCTTTACATACAGAGCGTCTTTGGACGCAGCTTTTGTGAACGTTGGGAGCGTCCCCGCAGGTAAGGTTGAGAGAACCTGCGTCCCCAGAGATAAACATATTTATAAAGACTTTCTCTCTTTCTTGGAGTTTGACATGAATAGCATAGGCATAAGACTTGCTCAAGAGGGTAGTATGACTGTTGATAGAGCCATACCAACTGTAAATAGCCATGGTGACATTTTTTAGTGTAACACCAAGTGACAGCTGCGACAAGAGCTAGTACTTGTGCATACAGCACCGTCGCTTCCAAGTTTGTACGAACTACCGGGTTGATAAAATTAGAGATAGGAAGCCCCAGGAGTTGTAGCATTATTGCTACAATACTGGAGCCCACCAGAGTGTGTAGCTCCTAGGAATGTAGATGAGGTGAGATATTCCATGGGGTTGGCAATCTATTATAGGAGGTTCATCATGAACTTCTCACATATTGCTTATCCTATCACGTCATTGCATAGGAAAGGTAAGAAGTTCGAATGGATAGAGGAGTGTGAGGCTAGTTTTGAGCAGCTTAAGCAATTGTTGACACATGCACCAGTGTTAAAGATTGCAGATCTAGACAAAGTTTGTAGTATGCACAGATTCTTGCAAGAAAGGACTTGGTGGAGCCCTTATGAAGGATTGATAGGTGGTATGTTATGAGTCACGAAAACTGAATGAGCACAAGCAGAACTACCCCACACATGATCTTGAGTTGGCAGCAATTATACATGCGTTAAATATGTGGAGACACTATTTTCTGGGTAGGAGGTTTACATTGACAAGTGATAAAAGTGGTTTGCAATATCTATTTGACCAACCGAATCTAAATGGTAGGCAGGCTCAGTGGTTGGCTACGATCAGTGAGTTTGGTTTTGAGATCGGGTACATCAAAGGCAAAGAAAACACAGTTTCACATGCTTTTAGCAAGAAGATACAAGTGAATCACTTAGCAGTCACGAGCTCCTATGGGACAAACTTACAGGATAGGATCTTCCAGGCAGGTTAGCAGGATGTCAGATATATGGAGATTATGCACAGGTTGTAGCAGAGTACCAGTAAAGGTATAGGTGATAGTACAGGTGCAGGTACATGTCATATTATAGGTACAGGTACAGGTACAAGTACAGGTGCAGGTGCAAGGGATGTGGATTATTGTCTTACAGCGAATGGAATGGTTAGCTTCAGAGACAGGATATATGTGATAGATAGCAATGAGCTCAAGAAGGTGATTTTGAGGGAGTTTCATGCAAAACCATATTCAGGTCACCCAAGTTATTAGAAGACATTGACAGCAGTGAAGATATTTTATTATTGGTCGAACCTAAAGAGGGATGTAGTGTGGCTAGGTGTTTTGATTATCAGCATGTGAAGGCAGAGTGTAAACATCCAGGTGGACTGCTATAGCCGATTGTGATTCCAAAGTGGAAGTGGGAAGTCATTTCCATGGACTTCATCACAGGTTTTCTAAGGACAGTGAGACAACATGATTCCATCATGGTTATTGTGGACAGGTTGACAAAGGTTGTGCACTTCATTCCAGTGAAGTCTACATTCTCAGCTAGCAATGTAGCATAGGTGTTCATCAAATATGTGATCAGATTGCATGGTGTTCTAAAGAAGATTGTGTCAGACAGGGATGAAAAGTTCACTTCCAATTTTTGGAATGAGTTATTTGCGGGTTTGGGCATGGAGTTGGCCTTTAGTACAACTTATCATTTGCAAACAAATGGAAAAACTAAGAGGGTCAACAAGATATTTGAGGACATGTTGAGGATGTATGTGATGCATCAGCAGCGTAAGTGGGAAGAGTACCTTCCATTGGCAAAGTTCGCTTACAACAATGAGTATCAGGAATCTTTGAGGATGAGTCCATTTGAGGCATTGTATGGTGGACTTGCAATACTCCTGTCAGTTGGAGTGATACAGTTAACAAGGTATTGATTGGATCAGACATGTTGGAAGAAATGGAACAGGAAATGCAAGTAATCAAGAAAAATATAAAGGCAACACAGGATAGGCTGAAGAGCTATGCATATTGAAATAGGTTTTTCAAGGAGTTCTATGTTGGAGAACACGTGTACTTGCACATCAAACTAAAGAAGATATCCTTACGGATTGGATCATGTGTCAAGATGGCACCATGGTTTTGTGGACACTTCAGTATTGTTGATAGGATTGGGCCAGTAACCTATCGATTCGCAGTACCTCCGTCAATGAAAGTCCATGATGTTTTCCATGCTTCATTGCTTAAGAAGTATGTTAGAGATGTTTATCATGTGATTGACTTATTTGTATTGCAGGTGGAACCAGATGGAGAATTCCAGCCGAAGCCTTAGTGTATATTGCAGAAAAAGGTTCTCATGCTCTATAACCGAGCAATTGAGAAATTTAAGGTGCAATGGAAGCACTTTGGGTCTGATGAAGCTATATAGGAGATGGCAGATCAGATGTGGGCTATGTATCCTTCCTTGTTTGTCGCTTGAGGCAAATCAGTTTTCGTATGGTGTTTTTTTATGTCTTGGTATATGTTTTGGTGATGTTGGTATATGTACATATGTATATGGATGTCAATACCACCATGAGCTATGTTATAAAGTCCAATAAGTGGTATGGGATTTATGTTGTTATGATTTCATGTTGGTTTGTTGCTCAATAGGTTGATCATTGTAAATATTGCATTGAGCTAAGTTATAAAGCTACATCGACAGTATATTTTTCTTATAGCATTTTTGTGGTTATAGGTGTTGTTGAACACCGAGGACGGTGTTCCCCCAAGGGGGAGGGTTCTGTAACAGCCCTGGTGAAAAATTCATGTAATAAAAGTTAATAAAGGCAAAAATAATAACCACAGTTGATGGGACACTTATTCCAAGATGAATGTTGGGGAACAAATCCTAGTGTCTGTGTTCATTTAGTTATTAATGGCTAAGGAAATTAGCAAAGGCAATGGATAAGGCTTTGGAAAGGAAAAATGGCATTTTGGCACATTTATTTATGAAAATAATGGAAATTAGGAGAAAATGGAGTGAAAGGTCATAGGTTGCATGTGAGGAGGAAATTGAAGGAAAATAATGGAAAATGAAGAAAATAAAGGCCTCATTAATAAAAAGGCTTATGAGGATCAGTGGGTAACCTTTTATCAGTTCAGTTTTGGAGCTCTCTCATTATTCTTTAACTCTTTCATATTCTTGGGGACTTAGAATTTTCTTGGAGCACTCTTGTAGGGTGTGGCATACTTGGATTTTGGAGCAAGAAGGAAAAGGAAGAGTAGGAAAGTGCAAGAGGACATCAGGATCAACATCTACAGTGATACTTGCTTGCAGGTACCGAGTCGCATGTATGTTTTCCTCACTAGTTTTGGCATGCATGGCATATGCATGTGGTTTGTTGATTGTGATCTGTCATGGGCATGGAGCATGGTTGGGATTGATAGTGGATTGCCTAGCCTTCCTGGATAGCCATGGTGATTTTTTTGTTGGTTCTCATGTTTCCTTAGCTTGGATTGACTTATTAGTCCTATAAGCCCTAGTGGACAGATGCTATGGAAGCTTTATAACAGCTTGGGTTGATTTACTAGTCCTGGAAGCCTTGTTGGAAAATTGCACTTGAATCCCTTGGTGGGTTGAGTTACTAGTCCTGGAAGCCCTAGTTGGACAAATGCTCTGGAAGCCCAGTAAAAGTTATGGGTTTAATTACTAGGCTTGGAAGCCTTGGTTGGACAAACACTCTGGAAGCCCTATAAGGCTTGGATAGATACCAATCTGATGATGGTTTTGTGATGTTTGGACATGAGGTGGAATCATTATTTGATGGTTTGAGGTGGATGGCCTCTAGAATCCCTAAATGGTTTTGGATTGATGTGTTCTATGACATCCCACATTCATGCTTGGAATATGGCATGGGGGTGAATGGATGAAGAGAGATTTGGCTCAACCATTCTACGGTCGGGTGGAACGTGGAAGTCCCATCCCAGGTTTGGATTTTGCATCATCAATATGAGATTATTTCTCCTTGTATTTCTATGAGTATTATATTGGATTATATGTGGGTTATATGGCTATGATTTCATTAGTATTTATGCTGCTATTATGCTGGTTATATATGTCTTTTATGACAATAGCTATGTATGCCTCTCATCATGTTTTTACTTGTAAATGAGTGATAAATGTATCTATGACCTAATGGATGAAATGGAAGTTAATATGTTGAGGCATCAATGTCTCTTAGTGATTCTCAGCTAAGTATGAGACCCCTATGCTTAGATCTGTTATTTACACATGTAGATTACATATTCGTGATATGTTTGATGAAATTCTTGCCATGGCTAGTAGGGTCCAGTCAAGGTATCATTCAAGTGATTGCATTTATACTGTCATTTCCTTGTTATTTTATTGTTTTGGGGATGTGATTCAATTCTCGGTAGTGACTTGGGCTCTGGGCCTAAAAAAGTGGCTCAAATCCTGAGGAAGTTGGCATAGCACTATGCAAAAGGGTCCCTGAATGCTATCTTGCAGGCCTATGAGAACGTCTAGAGGTCCCTAGACACTGGCATGCCCATAGCATGAGAGCATCCAAAGGTCAAGTGGTCCAAAATCTCAGAGGGACCTAGGGGCTTGCTACACTAAAATTTGTCACCATGACTATTTGCAGTTAGTATGGCTTCATCAACTGTCATACCATCCTCCTTGGCAAGTCTCATATCTCTACTCCTCATGTCAAACTCCAAGAAAGAGAGAAAGTCCTTAAAAAGTCAAATAACTCTGGTTACGCAGTTTCTCTTAGCCTTACCTGCGTGTACGCACCCCAAGTTCACAATACCTGCGTACTTGTACGCTCTGTCTGTAAAGGGGTGGGTGCGTACTCCTGTAAAGGTCAAAAGGTGCAAGTTTCACTTCAAAAAAGTTACTTGTGTTCATTTCTAGAGCGTTCTAGAAGTTTGTTTGACGTGTATTGAGCGCCTCCAGATGGTTCATGTATCCCTATGAAAGAGGAACTTATCCCATCAAGAGGGGAGCTATCCCACTCAAAGAGGGGCTTATCCCATTGATGGTGGACCTGATTAACTTCCTCCAAAGCACTATAAATACAGGCATTGGGCCAGAGGGAGGAGAGGTTGAAAGCTGAACATTCCTAAGGGTAGATGCTGCTGGAATTAGGACTCCCTTATAGAGCTTGAGAGGAGAGATTCCCATCCTTTCCTAGCCTTATTTGGAAGTGGGTGAGCTGATCAAAGTAAAGGAGAACTCTTGCTGGACCCTAGGAGGGACCTGCACAACACCAAGGCTCAGGTTGTAATGGTTTCTTTTGTTTCCACTTAATACAATTAAGCTCATTTTTCTCAACAGATTGTTATACATGATTTGTTTCATATACTCCTTGGTCTGTATGATGAATATGTTTTATTTTATGAGTTATTCAGGTGCTATGTAATATTTTGCTTGTTAGTGAATGCAGGTTTCGAAGAGAAGGAGGAGCTCATCTGGATCGGCGAGGCTGGACTGCTACAAAGCGTTGGACTAAAGGTATGTTATAAACACCTGATTGCTTGTATTCTAAATGCATATTTAGGGAAAGACAGTGTTTAATTGTCTTGTTTGTCACTAGAAAGCCTTAGCTTCTAGGGAGGTCGGTTTTGTCCGCAAAATTGACTCTTTCCGCATGACAAAATGGCGACTCCGCTGGGGAATCCATGGATTTGATTGATTTCTCTTTTGATTGATACTTTGATTTGAGAAAAGTCGATTTCTTTCTGGTTTTTTACTGATTGACTGTGAATTTGGGTGGAATAGCTTAGGGTTAAGTTAGTTTTTATTTTTCTTGGTTTTGCTAGCAGTACGCACCCTCTGCGTTAAGCACAGTGCGTACCTGTACGCACTTTTGCTATGTACACAGAGCGTGGCCGCACCTGTGCAAACAGGCTGCCTGCGTACCCCTGTCAAAAGCCTAGAAAATTTCAATTTCTTCTTTTTTATCCTTTAGATTTTGTTTATAGCTTGTTTTTGCTGCCCAGATCCACTGTTCACCTGTCAGAAGCTTTCATCTTGGCTAATTTCATTGGAATTCCTGCTTTAAGCTTTTATCAATTGGGTGTTTTGAGTCTCTTTTTTGAGAAATTCTAAATTTGATTTCCTTTGGTCATTACTTGGCGGTTTGTCTCAGTCTTTTCACAATTTTGCTAAATTGTGTATGAGTGTTAATCGCCTTTGAGTGTTTTTATTTTTTGATCTTTGGAACTCTCACCCAATTTTCTCCACTTGAACTTGATTGGTTCTTAGATTACATTAGAATCATCGTGTGTTTGAGAATTCTCTTGCATAGATCACATTTGCATAATTTAGAATTCTCATTTTCAGAATATTATTGAAAAATGTGCATAGATTACATTTGCATACTTTTCAAGTGAATTGTGCATAGATTACAATTGCATAGTTTACATTCTGAAAAATCAATCATAGATTTAGATCAGTTTTCTTTGATTTGAATTTGCACAAAAATAAAAATAAAAATAAAAACTATTTTGGAATTGATTTGCACTAGTTTTTCTTGATGAGATTAGTGCATTAGAGAATTTGTTATATTTTCTCTTAGTGATCAATTTTTTGCATTGTTGGAAGTGAATGGAAACTCTCTCCTTACTTTAGTTAGGATTCATCGAATTGAAAAGATTACATTATCATATTCGATTGCATTCAGTTGAGTCGGGTCATAACACCATTGGTTTCGTATCCATTTACCCCTTTTGAGTAATAACAGCCTTAATAACATAGCGCTTAATTAAAATTCATCTAGTAATTTTTACATTTCTAGGGCTCTGATACACCAACATAGCTTAGGCTAGTGTCTTGGAGTAGGAGAGTAATTAACTCTCCAAGACAGTAAAACCAAACAAGTAGCTCATATTGTGGTAGGATAAATCCAATAGTTACATTTATGCTCTGGGAAAGCTCCTCTTAAAGGAGAAGCACGAGATCGTGTCCGAACCAGTGAGGGGATCAATCCTCCTTCATTGGGAACGACGCCAGATACGCACGTACTACAAACGGTAAACCTCGGATTGACCATTGTCGAGGAGCCTGGGTGTCGGTAAACCTTGGATTATTATCAAGGAGCCGGCAAGGGGATTGAGCTTGTTACTCTGCCCTTGCGTGCTATCGGATCGTAGACTGTTCCCCCGGGTATATTTGTTGCTGTTGGTGACCTTAGTGACCATTATCTTTAGGGTTCTACCCAAGGTGACGGTGGAGGGAAGATCCCACTGTACCTAGAGCAGACGTCGGCTAGACTCACTTGGATTTTCTGGGGGGTTCACTTCACTCGAGACGGTTAAAGTGGAGGAACTTGGTCCAGTCTATTCATTAAGTAGGTTGCCGGGGTAACTGTTCCACCCGCCACTTCTGTACTGAATTCTGCGATGTTGGATTTCATCACCAACTAGTGTTTTCGGTCTGGAAGGCTACTGTTTGTGTGTGGTTTGACTCCTAGATTTGATAGCGCGTGTTAATTTGTTTGTTTTTACTTTTAGAGACCATAGGTGTGAATTGTGAATTTTAATTGTTAGGTGTGAATTGTTAATTTTAGTTTTAAATTGTTAATAAAATTCACTGAAGTTGAATATAATGGCAAACGTTCCGGAATTTACCAACCTAGGAACCCCTCCTAACGAGAATCCTAGTACTTTTCCTTACTTTGGAAATGTTGGTCCGCCTTATATGGCTACTTTTTCATTACCTGGATTTACAATAGGATTACCGATATGGTTATTTTCAACTTCGTTGGCCCAAAGTACTCCAATTGTTCCACCTCAACCGAATGCTTCACCTCAACAGAGTTCACCATCTCAACATCACCAACCTTCTGTTGACCCTTTACCTTCTTCGCCTAATTTTTCTTCCTCCATTTCTTCCTCTTCGCCTGGTAAAAGCCTTGATGCTAGTAACCAGGAGGCTAAGAAGAAGAAGAAAGGGAAGAAGAAGAAGAAGAAGAAGAAGCAAGATAAGAAAGAAGTCAACCAACCAACCACGACTGTAAGTGTTAGTTGTGTTGAGGAAACCTCCAACACGCATCGTAAACCCAAATACCCTTGCAGGCTTTGTAAGGGTGACCACTTCCTTGTCAATTGTCCTGGTATTCCAAAGGTCTTGGAAGTATGGTCAGAAAAATCTCATCAACCTTCCATTGATCCATCAACCAGTGATCGTCAGGTTCCTGGGAAAAAGGGTAAATTTAGGTTTCCTTGTAAGTTATGCAAAGGGAGTCATCAAACTCACATTTGCCCTCACATGGATGAAGCCTCAACATTGTTGGAAAACCTTACTGTTCCACAGCAAGAATTTCCAACTGGTTACCGTAAACTTTCTCCCAACCTATCGTCAACTGACAGAGTGATTGATCTAATTTCAAGTACAGTCCATCACACTCTTCCATTGGAGAGTGAAACTCATGTCACTCAGGTTGATGATCCGTTAGTTGATCAAGTGGTCGATTCATTTTCACATTCGGTCGATCCCACTTTCCCTTTAGAGAGTGAACTTCATACCGCTCAGGTTCTTCTTGTTACATCAGATTCTTCTATGCCGGGGGGCATTTCACCTGTTCATACAGAACCCCCTCCAAGTACTGAGGTCTTTTCCTTTGATTGGAATAGACTGACAGAACCTCGTCTTCCTTCCTCCATCCCTTTCCAAATCATTGTCAAGGCTGGTGGTAGGGACATACATCGTACACAGGTAGATGAAGGTGCTTCTGTTAGTATTTTATCTATACGGTTTGGAAAGCTTTGGGTTCCCCTCAAAGCTTTTAACAGAACCGTTAGTGAACCTTTAGGGATCCTTCCTAAGTTTTCTATTACCTTGGAAGGTAAAACTGTCTGTATTGATCTTATGGTAGTTCGAGGTCCCTTGGATTTCAATTTACTCCTTGGGCGAGACTATGTTTATGTAATGAAAGCTGTCGTATCGACACTCTTTCGCGTGATGTCTTTCCCTCACAATGGCAGTATTGTGACTGTAGACCAGCTTTCGTTCCCTAGTCTTGTTTCAACTACCAATAATATGACACCCCTAAATGTTCCTGATTCTAAAGTGGTATCTACCCTGCCACGGGTTAATTATGTGGCAACTGGTCCCATGTTTTCAGTTACCGATGTAAGTGAGCCTCTCACTGTTTGCTCATCTTCCTTTGATTTAGATCCGGTAATTGACATGGAAAACTCTATGGGATTACTTGAACACGATGTTCTTATCCCTTTTGAGTCCCTTGACATGTGTTCCTTCCAGAGAACTATTCTTCCTTCTGATGAAGATCTCTTGGAAGCCATGATCAAGGTGTGTCCATTGACATGTCTTTCTTCCAGTTGGAAGCCATGATCAGTGGGTATGAGGACAGTTCTTTTCCTGTGTCAACCTCGTTAAAAAATGAATCAGTTTGTGAGGAAAGTTCCTTTTACTGTGTCGACCTCATTAAAAAATGAATCAGTGAGTACGAGGATAGTTTTTTTTTTCCTGTATCAACCTCGTTAAAAAATGAAACAGGCTAGCATGAGGATAGTTCTTTTACTGAGTCAACCTAATTAAAAAATGAATCAGGTAGATTTTAGGATATGTAGGTCGATTGTAGAAAGTAGGGTTTTGAGGATGGTTCCTGTTACTGAGTCAACCTCGTTAAAAAATGAATCAGGTATGAGGATAGTTCTTTTCTTGTGTCAACCTCCTTAAAAATGAAATGACTCTCTTTTCAAGTTAAATATTGAAAGTAAACCTTCATTTCTTCCATCTGGTTGAATGCAATGAAGCCTGGGGGGCATTTACCTCGCTTTGCATCATTATACTGGGGGCATGCGAACTTTTTGAGCATAGTTCCTTGTCTTGTGTCAAGCTCATTAAAAAATGAAACAAGGGTAGGTTAAGTAGGTAGATTGTAGAGAGTAGTCATGAGCATAGTTCCTTGTCTTGTGTCAAGCTCATTAAAAAATGAATCAAGGATTTATGAGCATAGTTTTGTGTCAAGCTCGTTAAAAAATGAATCAAGGTTTTTAGAGTAAAGTTTTTTTTTTTGTTAGGTAGATTGTAGAGAGTAGTTACGAGCATAGTTCCTTATCTTGTGTCAAGCTCGTTTAAAAAATGAAACAAGGGTTTTGAGGATAGTTCTTTTCCTGTGTCAACCTCACTAAAAAATGAAACATCTCCCACAAGTCTTTCCAAGATCTTGAAAGTAAAGCTTCATTCCATCCACCTCATTGAATGCAATGAAGCTTGGGGGGCATGTACCTCGTTTTGCGTAATTATGCTGGGGGCATGAGAACTTATAACAAGCATAGTTTTTCGTTTCAAGCTTGCGTAAACATGAAACCAGATCCGAGCATAGTTCTTTTCCTGTGTCAAGCTCGTTAAAAAATGAAACAAATCCTCCTCTAATTGAGTCGAGAGTTTGACTCAACCTCATAGATGTTAGGTTGTATGTTTAGGTTAGTTATTTCAGTTTTTGCATAATTTTCTTATAGTTTTAGGTCGAGTCTTTCAAATGATCTCGTAACTGAACCTTCATTTCATCCAACTGGTTGAATGAAATGAAGCTGGGGGGCATGCACTCTAGCAGTTACGCTTAGGGGGCATCAAGCACAGTTTTTGTTTGTTTCAAGCTTGTGTAAAAATGAAACTACTTTGAAGCATAGTTTTTATCTGTTTCAAGCTTTTGTAAAAATGAAACCTATCTCGAGTCAATTTCAGTTATTTTCAAGACTCGTTAAACTCATGAAAATCCCGAGATTATTTTGCTATCTTTCATTCTCGTAAAACAAATGAAAATGCCGAGTTCTTTCCGTCTTTTCCTGCTCGTAAATTAAATTGAAAGTCGGCCATATGAGTACATTTTTATCATTTTTTCGAACTCATTAAAACTTACGAAAAAGTGAAAACCATGAGTACATTTTTATCATTTTTTCGAACTCGTTAAAACTTACGAAAAAGTGAAACTTTGGAGTTCTCTTTTAAGCCCTCTTCAGACTCCTAAAATATGAAAAGATTGCCGAGCGTTTCTTTTACACTCGTTAAAACGGAATTAAAAGACGGTCCTCTTACAGCCCTTTTCTGACTGTAAAAACATGAAAAGATTGCCGGATTTTTGTCGTTTCAAATTCGATATTGGAAATAAAACGACGTGTCCTTGATCGCTTTTTACTTTTCAGGTCAAAGACACTAATCATGAAAGTACTCCTTGGTCGCAAGATCAAGCGGTTCTCTCAAGTATTATTTTATACTTTTTCGGGCTTGGGAGACACAAATTTACAAAAAAGTTCAACCTTGGAGTCTTCTTAAGTTTTTCAGACTCTCTAAAATTGAAAAACACCGAGTTTCTCCTATACTGGACTCGTTAAAATTTCACAGTAAAGGCCCTGTTCGATTACATACAGGAACGGACCACTCCTTCTTAGGGTTCGAATCTAAACTAAGTTGGACTCATCCGAAGGATGAACTTATAATCAAGCATATGTTATCCTCCTCAAGCTTGTAAAAAATAAAGAGGTACTTGCCAGAAATGGTGGGGGAAAAGAGAGAAAAATGAGCCTGTTTGTTATCCTTTGTCTCAGAAGAAGCCTTATCACCACTCTTGAACACGACACTTTTCATTCACCTGGGTTGGGAAATCCTTTGCCTAACAGTTGATCAAACCACATTGAAAATCTTCAACCGGTTCCGGGTATTAACTTTGGGTCAATTGTCACCAAGCCATCTGTCGTGTCGTTATGTGTTCAAGAGGTCACTGCAAATAAACCATTCATCTACAAAATACCCATCATCCATCTCGACCATCCCTGAGTCAGTCCTTACAGCTACATTTCTTCAACTTGATCTATGATTTCATGTTGTGGGCTTTCCTGCAACGGATCGCTTTCTATCGACATCAGCACATTATCTAGAAAGATGATCTAGAAATCGTCAGTACCTTGAAATCTGCATGCATCAATGGCAGGTTTCTCGCCTTTGACGACATTTTACATCATTGACTTTCGATCGAAGGATTCCGTGATATGTTCGACATAAACACATTCATTCACATCTCATGGATTGTACTGGGCACTTTGAGAACCATTGACATCACTGGTGGTCTCTCTCACACTTGTTAACAGTTTACATCAACGACCGGTAATCAAGTGGTTTCTACCATGTTCGACATCAACTCATTTATTCGCATGGATAGAATCGTACTATTTCGGGAAGTAGAAATGAAGACGATGGATCTAGTTTCCACCATCCAGGCTGCGAGGAGTTTTGTATTCATTATACAGTAGACTAATCATAAACAGATGGTTGCGTCCATACTGTGTCTACATGAGTCTATGATTATGATGTACTGCGAAATCATTCCTATATCAGAGCAGTAGTTAGTTCGTTAGTTAAAGTTTTTGATCTGAGTATGGGAATGCCTACCTCAGCGATGATATGATCTTATATATGTATTTTGTGTTGAATATTTGCAGGTTCCGACTGGGCTCTCCACAAGATAATCCTTGAAATGATAAAGTACTTCACCCTTCCTAGATAATATGAAACCCTAATCTACTACAGGCTTCGCACTTTAGGGGGCAATCTGTTACACTAAAATTTGTCACCATGACTATTTGCAGTTAGTATGGCTTCATCAACTGTCATACTATCCTCCTTGGCAAGTCTCATACCTCTGCTCCTCATGTCAAACTCTAAGAAAGAGAGAAAGTCCTTAAAAATTCAAATAACTCTGGTTACGCAGTTTCTCTTAGCCTTACCTGCGTGTACGCACCCCAAGTTCACAATACCTGCATACTTGTACGCTCTGTCTGTAAAGGGGTGGGTGCGTACTCCTGTAAAGGTCAAAAGGCGCAAGTTTCACTTCAAAAAAGTTACTTGTGGTCATTTCTAGAGCGTTCTAGAAGTTTGTTTGACGTGTATTGAGCGCCTCCAGATGGTTCATGTACCCCTATGAAAGAGGAACTTATCCCATCAAGAGGGGAGCTATCCCACTCAAAGAGGAGCTTATCCCATTGATGGTGGACCTGATTAACTTCCTCCAAAGCACTATAAATACAGGCATTGGGCCAGAGGGAGGAGAGGTTGAAAGCTGAACACTCCTAAGGGTATATGCTGCTGGAATTAGGACTCCCTTATAGAGCTTGAGAGGAGAGATTCCCATCCTTTCCTAGCTTTATTTGGAAGTGGGTGAGCTGATCAAAGTAAAGGAGAACTCTTGATGGACCCTAGGAGGGACCTGCACAACACCAAGGCTCAGGTTGTAATGGTTTCTTTTGTTTCCACTTAATACAATTAAGCTCATTTTTCTCAACAGATTGTTATACATGATTTGTTTCATATACTCCTTGGTCTGTATGATGAATATGTTTTATTTTATGAGTTATTCAGGTGCTATGTAATCTTTTGCTTGTTAGTGAATGCAGGTTTCGAAGAGAAGGAGGAGCTCATCTGGATCGGCGAGGCTGGACTGCTACAAAGCGTTGGACTAAAGGTATGTTATAAACACCTGATTGCTTGTATTCTAAATGCATATTTAGGGAAAGATAGTGTTTAATTGTCTTGTTTGTCACTAGAAAGCCTTAGCTTCTAGGGAGGTCGGTTTTGTCCGCAAAATTGACTCTTTCCGCATGACAGGGCTGGTTGGCAGAAAGGTTGGATTGGTTCTTGAGGGTCCTAATGCTGATGTTGAATGTTTGTATGGTGTGTTTTTGTTGGTTCCACTTCCTTAACGTGACTTAGGAGGTCGAGGCATATCATAGTGACCTCTTGTCGCATGTTTACCCCTGCTGATTGGTTGCTTGGGTAGATGTGGGAGGAGGTTGTTACACTCCTCCTTAAGGAAATTACCATCCTCCTCTCCATTTCCTAATTTTCCTGAAGCTCCCATTTCTTGTCTGAGTATGCGTTCTTGTCCCTAATACCAGCACAATGTTTGTGCCTGTCCTCCTTCAATTCCATGCCTCTTGTTTGTTATTTTTTGCATGACTAGAATCTTCATGGCCAGTGAGGTTGTGTCACTTGTCTTCCCACTTTTTACTTGTCTCTTTGTTTGTTATTTTTGTTGTTACGGACAATGGCCAACACATCCTTATGTATTATCAACCATGACTTGACACCTCAACAACATTGCCATATATTTTCATTTTTTTTTTGTCCTTGTTTGCTTGCATGATGCTGAAAAGGAACACATTTTCCTATCCTTCATTTCCAGGTAATAATTTATGTAACATGTCCCTTGAGAATACATGTTAGCATTCATGGCTTCCATGTAACCAGCTTAGATATTCCTACTGATCCCAAGAAGAGTTCCCTCTTTGGCTCTCGAAATTGTGTCCCAAGACCTCACTCCATATATTTTTTAACAAAATAATTATAATTTTAGAGTGGAGGCTTTTGTAAGAAGAGTAATTTTGTTCTAGTTTTTCCAAAGTACTCACATCAAATCGTTTTACAATGAGTGGAAAAATAGCCAAGGGCTACCATAAAACCCTCCACCTTGGGGGAACATCGTCATCAATGTTCTATAACCACATACAACATAAAACCAATCACAACTATTTATGGAGCTTTATATACACAACTTTATACAATGTTTATAAATCTATTTACATTTTCTTCAACCAACAAACAAAAAAGGATATATTTCTTGCATTTAATTAGCCATTTCGCAAGTCGCTTCGTCAGGCCCAAAGTGCCTCCGTTGCACTTTGACTTTCTCAATTACTCGATTCTCGAGAATAAGATTCCTCTGATATAGGATGCATAGTGGCTTTGGCTGGAACTCTCCCTCTGCTTCCACTTCGAGCACATACCAATCAATCACATGATTAGAGTCTTGTACATATCTTTCAAGAAAAGAAACATGGAAACATTATGGAATTTTACTGATGGGTGTAAGGTCAACCTATAGGCTACTGTTCATATTCTTTATAGCACTTCAAAAGGCCCACAAAATCATGGTTCTAGCATGGCACATGACCCAATCTTTAGAGAACTCTTCTTGGGCTTAATGAACAAATACACATGTTCCAGGACTTGGAACTGTTTGTGCACTCTACGTTGTTATGTATAGTTCTTCCACCTGTCATGAGCTACCTTTAAATTCATTTCGATGGTTTGCATTTCTTGTTCTATTTATTTCAACATCTTATACCCAATTAGGACCATATTCACTGGATCACACCAACTAATATGAGTGTTTCAACTCCTCCCACAAAGTGCCTCAAATGGGTTCATCTTCAAATATTAGTTGTACCCATTATTATATGAAAATTTTACAAGTGGAAGATATTCTTCCCACTTATTTGGATGGTGCATTACATACATCCTTGCCATTTCCTCAAGGATTCTATTTGTCTTTTCTGTTTACCCATTATTCTGTGGATGATAAGTTGTACTGAAGGCCAATTTTTTCAGCAAGCCTACAAATAGATCTTTCGAAAACCTTGACGTGAATTTGGCATCTTAATCTGAGATGATATTCTTGGGAATTCCATGTAATCTCACATTATCCTTTATGAATATTTGAACCACCTCGCTTGCTAAATTAGTGGATTTGACTGCCACAAAGTGAGCCACCTTGCTCAATTTTTCCACCACAACCATGATTGTGTCATGATGTTTGAATGCTTTTGGCAGCCCTATAATGAAGTCCATAGAAATCACTTCCCATTTCCATATCAAAATTGGAATGGGTTGCAATAAACTAGTTGGATGCTTGCACGCAACCTTCACTTGTTGGCACTCTATGCACTTAGCAACAAAATCAGTTACCTCTCTTTTTAGGTCAGGCTAATAATAAAACTTCTTGATGGTCATGAGGGTCCTTTCATATATTTGATGGCCAGAATATGGCTTGGCATGAAACTCTTTTAATATGAGTATCTTCAATTAATTGTTATTTGGCACATAAATTCTATTCTTGAATCTAATCAATCCATCTCCTCCAAGGCAATATTCCTTGTCCTTTTCACCCTCACATACTTGTTGTAGCTTTTTCTTTATCTGTTGATATTTTTCATCACATTGCCCTACATTTTTTTTATCTTTTTTTCAAGGTCAGTTCCATAAGAACTTATAGCTTCTATAGGTTTATTTGCACTCTCCTATTGAGTGCATTAACAACTCGATTTTCCTTTCCCTTTATGTACTTAATTTTGAAATCAAATTTTCTAAGTGTGGCCAACCATCTAGCTTGCCTTGCATTTACTTTGGGTTGTTCAAACAAATACTTCAACCCTCATGATCATTCATTAGAGTAAATATTGTTCCAATGAGTGGATGATGGCCACCAATTTCAAATCATGGGCTACGTAATTTTTCTCATGTTCATTCAGCTTTTGCGATTCATAATTGACCACCTTCCCTTCTTAGACTCCATTGAGTCCTTCCTTGCATGTATCCATGCAAACAATGAAATCCTTCTTAGTGTCTACTATTCTTAATATTGCTACACTAGTGAGCGCTTGCTTAAGCTAATCAAAACTTGCCACACATTCATCTGTCCCTTCAAACTTCTTGCCTTTCTTTTGCAATGTAGTAATTGGGTGGAAAATTTGGAGAAATTTTTGATAAATCTTATGTAGTAACTTGCTAGTCCCATGAATAACCTAATCTTAGCCACGCTTTTTGGTGTTGGCCACTCCATGATGGCCTTGATATTCTATGGATTGATCAATACTCCTTCCTTTGAGACAATGTGTCCCAAATAGAGGATTTGTGGTTAGAAGAAGTCACATTACTAAGATTCACATTAATCTTGTGTTCCCTTAGCAATTTTAATATTGTTGCTAAGTGCTCTTCATGCTCCTCCTTGGTATTTGAATAGACCAATATATCATACATGAAAACCACCACAAATTTATCCAAGTAAGGGCACAACGCATTATTCAACAAGCACATGAAAGTTGTAGGGGGATTAGTAAGCCTGAAGGGCACTACCACGAACATGTAATTCCCATATCTTGTTCTAAATGATGTCTCATGAATATGTTTGTCTTTAATACATACTTCATGATAACCTAATGTTAAATTGATATTGGAGAAGAATGTTTCTCCCCTTAACTGATCAAATGGATCATCAATCCATGGTAGAGGATACTATTCTTGATGCTCATCTTATTTAATTAGTTGTAATCAATGCACACCTTAAGTGTGGCATCTTTTTTTTTCACAAATATGACTAGTACTCCTTATGGAGACCCATCCAGTCTTATATATCCCTTATCAAGCATTTCTTTGAGATGTAATTTTAGTTCAACCAACTCAAGGGTGCTAGTCATTTATGGTGCCTTGGATGCTCGTGTTGCTTCTTGCATCAATTGAATGGAAAAAACTACCTCTGTATGAGGAGGCAATCCAGGAATATCTTCAGGAAATACATATTTAAACTTTCGTAGAATAGGATGTCTTTTCAAAACCTCACTATCATCCTTCTTAGTACTACTGTTATCTTTAGCGTTGTTGGAAATTTGCACAACAAATAGCAGACACCCTTTTATGTGACTTCGTTTGGCCTACATGGCTATGATTAATCATACCGAAGTGGGCTTTCATTTCCCTTGCAATATCCTCTTTTACCTATTCTCGTCAAGGAATTCAATGGCCTTTTCATAGTAGTCAACTTTTGTTCGATGTGTGGAAAACTAGTCCATGCCCAGTAGTGTGTTATACACACCTAGGGGAAGTAAAGTAAACATAGTAATCTTTGGCATGTTGTTTAACTCCAATGGGCACGATTTCACCCAGTGGTCGACCCTCTATTTTGTCACTCTTTCCAATTGGACAAACCATAATTCCATGTGTACTTATTTAACCAATCGGCAATGTTCCACAAGCTCTAGAATGGTATAATTGTAGTTTGATACAAGGTCAATTAAAACATGATTAATTTGATTGCATAGCTTACCTTCCATTTCAATTATGGAAGCCTGATGGTCGGCTTGTCTGTTCTCTATGAATGCATATATTTTGGGTACATTTTGAGCTATATCCCCCACAATACAAGCTTCTTGTGTGTTGTAAATTCATGGTCCTACATCCCTCTGATGTGGACAATCCTTCTTGTGGTGGTTTTCTTTGCATGTCCAACATCTCAATGGTTACTTAGTATCTATTTTACTCTACCTCCCACAAGTCGGTTTATGTGGGCTTTCTTTGCTAAATTGAATTTTGGTTTTGGTTAGCCTAGATTGGCTAAGGCGAAACCTTCTCTCTTACATGTGGCTTGTAATCTCCCCTCCTTATTATGCCATTTTCCATTATTTTTCATGTCCCCCTTTTCCATACAATCACCTTTGAATTCAGGTTTATATTTTGACTCCTCATAACAGTGTTTAAATTTTCTAATGGAATTCTCTAATGTTTATGTTTCATCGAATTCAATTTGATCTTTGAATGGCAGAGGCAACCCATTGATGAACCATTGAAATTTTTCCTTCTCATCCTTAAGATAAGGAACATATCTCAACAACTCTAGAAACTTGGTGGTGTATTCCTCATCTGACATCTATCCCATTCTGATCTCATAAAACTCCTTTGCATTACTATCAAAGTACCTATCTAATAGGTTTCCTTAAAATCCCTTAAAATTCACTCCAAGAGAACTCCTCATCTCTTATGCCTTTTACAATTTAAAATATGCCCACCATATGTCTATTTTTTTCCTTCAGACTGAAGGTGACTGCCTTTGACTTCATGTTTCTGGAATAGTTATGAAATTTGAAGAACGTTTTCATTCCAAGTAGCCAGGCTTCTACATCTTCAGATTTCATCATCTCACCATCGAAAGTAGAGGGTTTGGCATTATTAAATTATTCTAGAATATGGTCTCTCTCCCTCCTTTGGTGATGGTGATGCCTCCTAGTTGTAGAACGAAAGCGCTGACCATGGGTACTAGTTCTTCTCTCTGAAGTACTCAATGGTGTACCCCCTCTTACGGTGTCTTCAATTTCCCACCAGTGCCTTTTTCTAGACCTACTTCCATATGCCACATTATTTATTTCTTCTTGTTCCAAAGCACTCATTCCATCCCTATGACTATCTTCCAACTCATGTTGCTTCTACCTCTGTAAGTTTGAGAGGCTTTGAAATATGATTGCATTTACCTCATCTTTCCTCTATTGTGCCCTCACCAACCTTTCATTATATGCCTTGCTGCTTATTATATAAGCCCTTAGACTCCTTAGGGTATCCAGCCAATCATGAGAGTTTGCCTCCCATCTCTTCCCCATTCTGTCTTCCTCTTTCCCATGTTGTGACCTGTTGGAATTGTATTGAACCATCTTGTTGTTGATTCCCTTGTTATTTATTGTCTTTTACTACATTTGATATGTTGACATTCATGCACAGTCGTTAGATAGATCACAACATAAATAAATAACAAAATCATCACTTTGGCTTGCTCTTGTGAAGTTATTGGGGTAGGGCTAGATTAAACAATTCATCTCAAGTTAGTGCATTAATATCAATAGGAACATAAAATCATTGGTACTATGCTATATGCATGCATCATAAATAAAATACATCAATCAGAACATAAGATTAATTCGCACAATAGGAAAAATTTTAACATTCATCACATTGTTATGAGGCCTCATTAGTCTCCAAAAGTCCAACCTTGAACCTTTTTCTGGTACCACTTTGTAACTAACCACCTTACCACCCCTAGACCACACTAAAGGTTTAAGGAGGAAATTAATATATTATTATCGTAGATCTAACCTCCATAGTCCTGTCATGAAAATGGGGTCTAAATTTTTTCACTTTTTTCGACCTTTTCCAAACACAACACTGATAGTCTCATTGCATTCATCTTGTCGATACATTTTTGGCGATATAAAATTTACTTCAATCTAACTTATCAATCAAAAGTTATGGCCCTTCAAAGTTTTACCATTTAATTTATGGTCATAGCAACAAGGAGATGCCACATGGCATCCACGTGATGCCCACATGGAGATCCCACCCCACTAGGGGTGCACCTTAGAAGTATCTACCAATGCCATGCCACCATGGCCCAACCATGTCGCCATGCTAACATAATGTTGGGGTTGTCCCTTTTTCAGAAAATCCCAATGGTGCACACTCTCACGGCCCCGAACCCTGACCTACTATAATATATTGGGCATAATAAATGAGGGCCCTACACCTTGCTTAATCCTATAGTGATAACATTATAAGAATCAACGAATGACATCCATTGTGAACCACCCCTACCACGTCATGGGGGGGTCCATGTTCACGGTTCCACTACACGGTTCCGCCCCCCAATATCATAGGACTTGCCGAGCTATAAACCGGTCTGCAAACTGTGACTTAAGGTTCGATGTTGTAACACCTTCCTCCCACATTTACCCAAGCTAACCATTCCACCAAGGTAAACATGTGACAAAGATTTATTATGATATTATTCAACTCTCCAAGTACAGTTAAGGAAGTGGAATCAACAAAACAAAACCAAACTAACCTTCGCTAGGAGCTACAGGAGCCAACCAACCCCTCGAGGTGTCCAACCCCTAAGAAAAATTAGTGTTTTCTAAACTAGATCCCTAGTCGCTCCCATGACAACCCTTCCATGTGACTAAGACCCTCCAATTTCTCCCATAACAAGGCCTCCATGCAACTGTGGCCTTTTTCAGGTAGTTCTATCTTAGTGACCCTTGATTCTAAGCCACTTTTTGAGGGTCAAGACTCAGGCCTTTGCCCAGAACTTTATAAAAATTCCAGAAATGATAAATAACATGGTGACAAGGCCTCTATTGAAACACTTGAACAAGGACCTGACCTGAAAAGGCCTAGGCATGAGAGACATTCCGTCAAACACATCATGAACATGTAATCTACAGGTCATATAAATACATTTGAGCATAGGGATTTCATACTTATCTACGGATCGTCAAGAAGGAGTGATGCCTCTCACAATAGTTGCATTATCATTTATTAGGTCATGCATTCATTTTTCATTCATTTACTAGTCAAAACATGATGATATCCATAATCAAGTCTGTCACAAACCATGCTTATAACCAACAAATAACTAGCAGAATAACAATGATAGAACAACCATTAAAACCACATATTGACAAGTATATTTACACATGGAACAAAATAGGAAAAGAGCTCTTATTAACATATGCAAATACAACCAAGCTAAGGACTTCCATGTACCACCCGACCATAGATTAGGCTGGACTAAATTTGTCTTTCATCCAATCACCCCCGTGCCATATCCCAAGCATGAATGTGGGACTTACAACAAAACAACCAAGGCTTACTCAGGCTTTACCACAATCCACCAAGGGATTCCTAAGCCCAATCCCTCATCTATAAAACTAGTATTTACTACAATCCTGCCAAGGGATTTCTAGGCCTAAGCAAGAAACATACACTGCCAAGATTTTTCGCAATCCCACCATATACCAGTCCAAGGATCACTAGGTCTATACAAGCATGGATGCCTTTGGATCTCTCCACCTAAGCCGTGAGGATTTTATCCATCTCCACCATCTAGGCTTTACTGTATATTCAACGATACACCAGTCGAGCATGCTTAGGCCTAACAAGGGCATACACAATCAGGATTTATCACAATCCCACCTTCACCGGTCTATGGATTCATAAGCCTTGTGTTTCCTCCCTGAGACCACCCCACACAATTTCGAAACCATCCTACAATCTAACTCAACCAAATAAGATAAACCCCATCTCACCATGGATATCTTGAAATGGCAAGGAAAGGATTAAAAACACTATCACACCTGGCAAAACCCATGCCAATGATAGCAAGAGAACCAAAAACACACATGCATGCACCATGGATGTCAACAATAACAAGGAGATCATACATGCAACTCGATACCTACAAATAATCACTTGAACCCACTCTTCCTTGCTTGAT
Source organism: Pinus tabuliformis (assembly GCA_031772625.1). NCBI lineage: Eukaryota > Viridiplantae > Streptophyta > Pinopsida > Pinales > Pinaceae > Pinus > Pinus tabuliformis. Next base: position 778,630,184 of record CM062805.1, read on the forward strand.
CATTGCTTTCCTTTTCCTTATTTGTTCTTTTCCTTCTTTCCTCCAATGCTAGAGTGCTCCAAGAATACTCTAAGTGTGCAAGGGTATGAGAGAGAGAGAATAGATATAGAGCTCTAAAACTAAACTAACAAAAATGTTGTGAATTGATTCTCAAAATCATTTTTACCAATGAGGCATCTATTGATCCGGATTTTGGGGGAGAGGCACCCCAAGATCTAAAAAATTGAAATGCAGAATAAAAACAGGAGAATGCCCAATAAACAAAACCACAAAGAATTTTTTTATTAAAATGGAGAATAATTGTAAGAGCTACATTATGGCAAACAAAATGTCCTTTTACAAAATGTGACTTGTTACTTATAGTATTTTTCAGTTACAATACCATGGGTCAATTCCATGGGTGGATTTCTCAATACCACGGGTCAATTCCATGGGTGAATGAACACCATGGGTGGATGTCACAATACCATGGGCAAATACCATGGGTGGATGCCGATTACAATACCGTGGGTAAATTCCATGGGTGGATGAATAACATGGGTGGACAAATACCATGGGTTGATTCCATTTTCCATTCGAATCATTCCTCCCTCCTTAAGAAGCAATCGTCCCCATTGCATGAAGTTCCCTCCTGCGAAGCCTTTGTTGAATATGAAGAGCCATTGAAGATAAGGGTTTTATGTGGTTAACCCATAACCATGATGAATGAAGATCCGAGGATAGAGATACAATGTAATTCTTGTGACCAACTATGATACTAACAGTGTGTGTCCTAGCAAATGGATTTCGATGAAGTGTGGTTTTGTGGATGACCCATAACCATGATGAACGAAGATCCGAGGATAGAGATACCCTGTAATGCTTGTGACCAATTGTGATACTGATAGTGTGCGGCCTAGAAAATGGACTTCGATGAAGTGTGGGTTTGTGGATAACCCATAACCATGACAAATGAAGATCTGAGGATAGAGATACCCTATAATTCTTGTGACCAACTATGATATTAACAGTGTGCAGCCTAGCAAATCGACTTCGATGACAAGGATTTTGTGCGGTTGACCCATAACCGTGATGTTGGTTTTTGATGAAGTAGCAGGTGCCTATATAGCCTGGGGTTGGAGGGCACGTCTCCAAATAACCCAAGTCGAATGCTGCTATGCTGAAACTGATGAATGTGAAGCAGGTGCCTAATAAAGTGGGGTGGGAGGCACGTCTCCAATGGGAACCCGCTCCAAATGCTGCTCCAGAATTAAAATGGACATAACACGGTCAATATAACTCAGAATATTTATTATAACCTATTTTTAGAAGCAAAAGGATCATTTTTCATCTTCCCATGAGTTGGAAAACCTTATCTGGATGCTCTAGAATCCCATATTTGCCCTACAATTTTTCACCGTCACAAAGGTTCTGAAAAAATAATTGATTTTAAATCAATGATATCTCCCACATCCGAACTCTAATTTAACCCATTTTTTTTAAATGGGTGATTTTTCAAGAGGAGCTCAAATATACAATCCTTTTTTCTTAAATTCTTCACAAAAACTTCAAAAAATGATAGGATTCGTCGTCCACCAGTTGTCGTCAGAAACAATTTCTACAAGATAGTTGAATTTAAATTAGCGATATCTCCCTCATCCAGACCGATTTTATTTTTTTTGAATTTTGTATTTTTTTTGCAAGGAATCCAAATTTGTTATTTGTTTTTGTAAATATTCCACCAAATGTTTTAGATCTGATTTGCAAACTCCTCTCCCAAAAAAAAATCCTACATAAAAATGAAAAAACATCTTCTTGCTTGGCCCAAGAAAGTGTTATGTGGAGGTCGTAGCATGTGCCTGAAGTTTGTTGAATATTGCTGCAAAAATTTGAAAATGAAATATGCATTAAACCCTCATTCTCATAAAATCGTAACCTCCTCCGATACCACTGATCTGGATTTTAGGGGAGAGGCACCCCAAGATCTGAAAAATTGAAATGCCAGAATAAAAAGAGGAGAATGTCCAACAAACAAAACCACAAAGATTTTTTTTATTAAAATGAAGAATAATTGTAAGAGCTACATTGTGGCGGACAAACTGTCCTTTTATATAATGTGACTTGTTACTTATAGTATTTTTCAGTTACAATACACAAGTCAATTCCATGGGTGAATGAATACTATGGGTGGATGTCACAATACCACGGGTCAATTCCATCGATGAATGAATACCAGGGGTGGATGTCACAATACCATGGGAAAATACCATGGGTGAATGAATACCATGGGTGGATGTCACTCACAATACCATGGGTGGATGTTAGTTACAATACCATGGGTAAATTCCATGGGTGGATGAATACCATGGCTTGATGCCATTTTGCATTGGGATCATCTATTTACTTCAATTTCCATTATTTTCCTTCATTTTTCTCCTCACATGCAACCTATGACCTTTCACCTTCCTTTTCTCATAATTTCCATTATTTTCATAAATAAAATGCCAATAATTGCCTCTTTTCCTTTCCAAATCCTTTGCAATTTCCTTAGCCATAATAAACCAAGTAAACACCCACACTAGGATGTTTTTCCCAACATCCAACTTGGAATACATGTCCCATGACCTTGGTCTTATTTTTCCTTTATTAACTTTATTACATGGGTTTTTAACCTAGGGTTGTTATAAATTCCACGGTTGGTTTTGTCCAATATATAAAAAATAGACCTCATATGTGGTTTTCCAATTGCCATTGAAGATTTGTATTGGTTGTTTACCTTTCAAACTATGGAACTAAATCTGGTTGGGTTAGGCCCAACCAACTACTCCTGGGGTGCCAGTTGGTGCCATCCCATTGGGCCATGTAACAACACCCATTAGTCCTCCAATTTTAGCAGGTGTCGCCTGATTTGGCGGTACCACTATATTTAGTGGTGCTACTAATTTTATTTGGAAGTCCGCTAAATTTAGCTCCAAATCCAAGTTTGACTACAAATTTGATTGGCGAGAACTTCCATATACAAAGTCAAATTGAGGCACTACCTATGTCGTTGGAATCTTGGTGACGAGCTCTTTGATCTGGTCCTAGTTTCGGTGAGATCCGCGGACTTTTATTTTTGGTCCATTAGGGACCCACCTGGATCATCGACAATAGTCTATTTATAGTCCCCTCTCTTTAGATTATGTGCTCATGTAATTGTCATAACATTGTCTTTTCATTACTTAGATGTTTTATATTGCTTCAACTTGGTGTTGAAATTGCATGATCAATTTGAACATTTTTTTTCCAATTGAATATTTTTATAGGTGGCTCTGGTGAAGAGACTATTAATGCAAACATGAAGCATATTGTTCATACCATATTATTGGAAATAATACTAAGAGGGGGGGGGGGGTGAATCAATATTATCAATTCAATAATTTTTCATTTCCCAAAACAGATTTATATGTGCTACTTCTGTGAAGTGAACTAGCGTGTACACGCTAGATTAGAGAAACCAGCGTATACCCAAAGAACTTATTATTTAGTCAATTTATCATGTGTTGATCTTTAATCAGTGCATCAATAACTTATTAAACAGTGCAGTAAAATAGAATAAACCATCGCACATTAGCAACACACATGAACACTAAGATTTAAGGTGGAAACCCAAAGCGGGGAAAAACCACTTGCTGTTATCATCTCTGTCTTCTTTTAATAATAAGAAAATATGTTTACAATCTTGTACTAGTGCAATCTCATACCAGTAAGCAGGCAGCCACCTGTAGAAGACACTACAACAAAACCCTGTGATTAGCGTCCCTTTTTTCTTCCTTTTTTGCATCTAGAGCCCATTTTTGGTGCTATTTGTGTCCATTTATCAAATATGGTGCAAAAATTGATGCAAAGTTTGCACCGATTTTTCCACCAAGTATTGTAATAGGTTTTGCATCAGGTTTTACACCAAGTTTTATGCCAGGTTTTATGCCAAGTTTTGTGCCATACTTTGCACCATGTTTTTCATCAAGTTTGGCACCTAATTTTGTTTCACCAACTTTTGTATCATTTATTGCATCCAATTTTTGCGCCTACACTTGCATCAACTTTTTCATCATCTCTTGCATCCTCTTTTGCATCATTTTTTAAATCATCTTTTGCATCCATTTTTACAACATTTTTTGCATCTCCTTTGCGTCAAGATTTGCATCAGATTTTGTGTCTCATATTGCATATACTTTTGCATTGAATTTTGTTGCATCAACTATATTTGCATCATATTTTTCATCCATTGTTGCACCCATGTTTACGTCCACTTTTGCATCCCCTTTTGCATCTTATTTTTCATCTTCATTTGCTCTCTTTTTTTGCATCTATCATTACATCCACTTTTTTTGTGACACTATTTGTAACATGTTTTGTACTTACTGTTGTACCCACGTTTGCCTCCAATTTTTCATCCATCTTTACATCCACTTTTGCATCAAAATATTGCATCTATTTTTGCATCCACTTTTGTGTTGGGTTTTGCGTCTCATTTTGTATCATATTTTGCATCTAATTCCATTGCATCCATATTTTTCATCCAATTTGTTTCTGCTATTGCACCCATGTTTGCATCCCTTATTGCATATTGTCTTGCATCCAAGTTTGCATCTCTTTTTTTTGTGTTTTTTATTACATCCACTTTCTCATCCACTTTTGTTGTGCCATATCTTGTGCGTATCTTTGGAACCCACATTTTCTTCCAATTTTGCATTCACATTTGCATTCTCTTTTATGTCCAAGTTTGCATCAAATAATTTGTATGTTTTTTGCATCCCATTTTGCATCTACTTTTACATCCACTTCTAATGCGTCCAATTTTGAATCTAATTTTGTGTCCACTATTGCACCCATATTTGGTCCATGTTTACATCCATTTTTTAATCCCATTTTTCCTCCTTTTTGCATCCAAATTTGTGTCTTTTTTTTGTTCGTTGTTGTATCCATATTTATTTCACAAAAATTCATGCTAAGTTTTATGCTTACTATTACACCCATGTTTTCTTCCACTTTTTCATTCATGTTTGCATCCTATTTTGTGTCCAAGTTTGCATCAACTATTGCATCTACTTTTTCATCCACTTTTGTGTCAATTTTTCTGTCTTGTTTTGCATCTACTTATGTTGTTTCCACTCTTCATCCAATTTTACATCTATTATTTCCCCCATTTTTTTTTTTGACTTATGCATCCATTTTCAAACACTCATATATTTTTGCATTGATGATATTTCAATTATGAACAACTGATGGCAATGTCAATAATTACGACGATTATGATAATGAAGATGATGACGATGACATGAATTGTGATTATTATGATAATCAAAATGATGATAAAGATGATGGGGGTTATAATGACAATGATGACGGAGATGCTAATGACCATGGACAATCTTCCCAATTTTTAAATGTTGTCATGGTCATAATCATAATCATCATCTTTAGAGTCATCTTCGAAGTCATCATCATTATCATTATTTTCATCTTGGTCATCATCAACAACAATAATGGCATGAATGATGATTACGATGTTCATGACGAAGTTGACAACAATTATGATAGAAATTACATTAATTATGATGATGGGGATGATGAAAATTATAATGACGATGATAATGGTAGTGATGATGATGATCATCAATCATTTCTAAAAAATAAAGTTGTCATTTCTCTTGCATATATCATGTGTCCTAGCAACCCTTTTTGAGCACTCATAATATTTTTTGGGTGGATGATATTTCTTACGACGCCTATAATTATGAACAATTGACAACAATGTCCATAATCATGATGATGATGACGACGATGACATGAATGGTGATTATGACGATAATGCAATGATGAGATTGATGGTGGTGATGATGATGATAATGAATATGATGACACTCCCTCTAAACTAGGGATATACTCATAATGAGACAAAAAAGTACTCTCAAGTTGAAATATTCATATAAAAAGGGATCTGGATTGATAAGCATCAACGATCATTTACATCATCATAGCCAACATTGTCAAAATAGAAAGGCTTTCACTAACAAGTTATATCTCTCCATTAGATCATAGCACAATGTTGGGAGGCATAAATTTTGACACCACTACCTTTTTAGGCACTTACCGCACTAGGATGTTCATCAGGCATTTCCTCGCATGATCATTTCCTAATCCACTGTCATAATATTTGACACCAGGAAATGTCGATCCTCATGACTATTCTTATCTTGGATTAATGTACTTGACTTATGGCAGTTAGTCCTAGTCAAAGCACAAATTCTCAAAGAATATTGGTCCCAGATGTTTATCTAATCCACCATTCTCCCTACTAGTGTCTTTAGTAGGCTTATGACTGTTAGTCTCGGCCATAGTACATGACAAATGGATAATATGGTGTCAATGCTCACTCCCTCTCAACCAAGGAGGAGACATCCACAAGCATAAGCGTTTCTCAAGAATATCCATCATTTTCATAGGGAATAACATCATTAATTTGTTTTCATCGCATGACACATTTATTATTAAGCATTCATAGATTTGTGGCAAAATATTTCCCCTTTTGTCATTTGCGATGAAAGAAAATCAAAAAGTGAAAGCCAAAAACATTAAAGATATACTATAATGATTTATCTAAGTCTAAACTCTAAGGTTAAAGTGAAAATTTATGTAAATATTATTTCTATGAGTTGTTCAAACTTATGAAAACCTTATTCCCTAAGTCCTATATATAATAAAAATCAAAAGAAAGAAAAATAAGGCCCAATGAATGGTAACTCATGTATTCACACCCTCTTTGGAAAACATATGAATATATACGCTCCTAGTCACACTTGATCACATGTTTGTGATGGTTAAATCATGAAGTCCTCTTTTCCCCTTTCATTTTAACTTCATCATTTAAGCACCTAATTGAGGATCTAGGGAATTTTTCTTGCCTAAGGGTTTCATGTTGGTTTACTTATGTCACACTACGGTCAATCATGTGACGGAGTGAAATACTTAAGTTTGTGGAGTTATTAGAACAGTGTATTAAGTTAGTCACCACACAAATATGTATTACATGTCATTGATCCACATGTGTGGGTTGGAGACTCATTGTTTGAGAAATTTAATGGATACTAATTTAGGGCCTTGATGGTATATCTTACAAAATCTCTTGGTAAACATTGTGATTCATCCTTTCTTTTCCTCGAGACACTTGATAATATTGAAGTCACTCCCAATAATCCATGGAGATGGGGAGTATAAATTACTTGTGTTCGAAATAAAATTGAGAAATAGAGGTTTTCCATTTGCAATATTGGAGTCATAGACATTGGATACATGGTAGTAGTCCTCGAAGTCAATTAACTAAAATTATATTGTGATAATGCGAAAAGAGGTAAACATATTGGTAACCTTGGTGTCCTGATCATTCCAAATAATAGCCATTCCACCCAAGTATATCCAATCATCAATCACTACTGCTTGGAAATTCCTCCCCCATTTTCTAATTATATGAGGTATAACCTCACTTAATATTTTTATTTCTTATATCAACATTATTGATGGGTGCTTTGCGTACCATTTTTCTTTAAGGAGTATTTGTTTTCCTTTACTATTGAGGTCCCTCATGTTCCATGAGACTATTTTCATGGAGAATTTACACAGAAAGGAAGTATAATGTGACTAAAAAAAAATGCTCCAAGATTTAAGTTATTGGACAATGCCACTTCATGACTGCTATATTTCCTTAACCTGCGACTGAATGGTGAACTTGATAGCCTTAAGGGAAATTAACAAATGAAAATTTCAAAAAGAGGTGACTTTTGACTTTATCACATACAAGTTAATATACTAAAAAAATATCCATAAAAATTTCATCAATCAATGAATCTTTAAAAAAAAATATCCAAAACAATTTCATCAGGCAATGAAGCATTACAATCTAAATTACAATCTATAAAACTTTTGGGAACTTTTTGCTAAACCATGTTCAAAACGAACATATTTAATATTAATATTTAACAATAATATGGCAAATGACACATTTTCATAAATTAAATTATATGTTATCAATTCTAAGAAATGTCACTAACATAAAACTAAAAATCTTGCAACTAATGGGAGTGAGCACTCAAGGCCATCATAAGACAATTAATCTATTAAGACAAGGATTAATGGAGAAAGAAATCTACAAAGGACAAGGGCAAACCTATTTTAACTTTATTGTTTTATTAGGTGCAAGTTGAACATCTGAAGATATAATAAAGAGAAGAATTAATTTTATTTCATTTAGAAAACCCAAGCACATTCTATAACTTAGCAAGAAAGAGATGTATAATACCCATTTGAGCGACACAACGCATGGCATTAAGTTGCTTTTTTATATATAATTTAAACTTATATCATAAAATCACAAATTTAGAATGAATGGATGTCTAAAATCCATTTTTATAAAAAGAAAATATAATTTTTGTTATAAAAAAACCAAAAACTAAATATATTTTTTTAGAAAGTAAAAATATACTAAACTGAATATATATTAAAAAAAATACATGAAACTTAAGCAAATATATATATATATATATATATATATATATATATATATATATATATATATATATATATAGATAGATATATATATATATATATATATATATATATATATATATATATATATATATTAGAATTTTTTTAAACACTTCCCTCCATTCTAAGAAGCAAAAATAATAATAGAAATAAGGACGGACCAAAAATATTCCTTTCCTTGGTAAGTGTTTCCCACCATTCATTCCACTCACTCGAGCTATTTCATAAAACAGAGATAAGTGTTATTTCACACTCTTTTGGAAAAGCCTATTAAGCTTCTCTTATGATATATCTATTCCTTGATGGATTCCTTGATATATTGATCATGTTTTGATTCCTTGGAGATTAATTAGAGCAAAGAAAACATAAGTACTCTTAATTCCAATTTCAATGCCTCTAATGGTGGACACAAGGCAAGGGAGGGGTTGTTATTGTGGTCTTAACTCCAAGTTCATTGTATTTGATGGTGGATGAGGCAAGGGAGGGGGTTGCGGGCATGGTCGTGGTCGTGGAGTTTTCTCTTTTACATTATATTTAGGGAGTTCAAAGCAATTTGAATGGAATCATTGTTGTCACTAGGTATAATGGATTAAGTGTGATAATGGATAAAATGAAGTAATTATTTGTGAGCATTTGTTCTTGAACGAACATTAGGATCCATCTTATTATAGAGAAAAGTACATGCATTAAAAACAACTCAATATTTCATGTGACATTCATATTGTATGCGACTTATTTTTCATTAAAAACAATTTACTTTTTCATGTGACATTTTTTTTTTTTTATTTCTTCTATTTCTAATCTGAATTGCAATTGTAATTTGAAATAAAGCTTCCAGTAAATATTAATTTACCAATTCTGCATGGAAATCATAAGAAACATTCACAATATAATATGAAGAAAAAATGGGTACCTACTTCATATGGATTAAAAAATGCTTCTACTACTTAATGTGAATTACAAGTGTAATCTTAGTCGGATCTCCAGTATATCTTAAGCCATATTTTCATTTTATTTTTAGTACTATTAAATGTTATTATGTCCTACCTCATTTTATTGTTAGCATTGTAATAAAAATATGCATTTTGCTATAGAATTAGTACTAACATGTAATATTGATTTTTTTTCCAGAATGCTATAGGTAATGACCATGAATATGATGATATAGACTATGTTTAGATTGCATCGTATATTAGAGAGGATGATGATGGGGATGGTGATGGAATTGGTGATGATTATGTGGATGATATTATCAAGATGGTCAAGATGATGATCATGGAATGATCATGAGGATGAGCTTGACTATGATTTTCGTGGTGCTAGCTAGACATGCGTTATTTTTTATATTTAGTTGGATGTCTTAATATGGTAATCATACATTTGAATTTTAGTTTATTTGAATAATGATGATGATACTATCGGTATTATCTTGTTACCTTATGAATATGTTGAAAATTGTTTACAATTTTTTTATGAAGAATTATTGTGTATGATGAGATTCCTATTTTTTATGGATGTTGTGAATTTACCTTAGCATAATGATATCTATGAAACATTTTTATTTGGTAATCTTACATTGGATTTTAGTTGGTTTGATTAAATATGATGATGATATTATCATTTTTATCTTGTTATTTTATGTATATATTGAAAATTATCAACATTATTTTGATGGAGAATTATTATGTATGATGATATTACTATCAATTGATGGATGTTGTGAATCTACCTTAGAATAATGGTGTTCATGAAATATTTTGATATGATAATCACACATTTGAATCTTAGATGATTTTATTAAAGATGATGAGGATATTATTAGCATTATCTTGTTACTTTATATATGTGTTGAAACCTGTCAATGCTTTTTTATGGAGAATGATTATGTATGATGATATTACTATTTTTGGATGTAATGTTTTGAATTTACCTTGGAATAATGATATTTGTGATAAGTGTTTGTTATATACCTAGGGGGGATAATATGGGGTACCAAGGGAGGTACCCAAGGTAATAATGTAATAATGTAATGGGCCCATGGTATTAGTTGATGGTATGAGGGAACCATGGTAATGACCCATGGTATTGTATGTATGAGGCCTATATAGAGGCTAGAGACTCCAAGTCAAGGAAGAGAGTGAAGGATTATTGTATGAACACACATATGGCTTGGGGAGTGTTCTCCTTCCTTAAGGAGTGAATGTATGGTGTTGCCCTACCTTAAGGGTTTGATCAATAAAGAATCATTTCGTGTTATTTTTGGGTTTATTTGCATTATCTTATATTTTCATATCAGATCTATAGTATTTCTGGGTTAGATCTATAACAAGTGGTATCAGAGCTATAACAAGTGGTATAAGAGCACTTTCTTGGGCACAAAAGTGGAGAATTTTTTTTTAATTTTTCACAGGATTTCGGGGGCGGCGAGTTTGCAGATCAGATCTGTATGTTTTTGTGAAAAATTTGCAAAATCTAATTGCAGATCTGTATTCTATGTGAAAAAATAGCCGATTTCAAAAAAAAATCGGTTGAATCGGAATCCAGAAGAAGGAGATATCGCTGATCTAAAAATCAGTGGGGTTGCAGACAATTTTTCAGGGCAGCGAGTTTACGCCGCAGATCTGGACGTCCTGGTGCAATATCTGCAAAATCTAATTGTAGATCTAGATTCTTTGTGAAAAAATACCCAAATTCAAAAAAGAATATCAGTCGAATCGGAGTCCGGATGAGGGAGATATCGCTGATTTAAAATCAGCTCTTTTTTGCATAAATTTTGGTGACGACGAGAGAATTGCAGCACAGATCTGAAATTCTAGTGTCTGGATCAAGATTTCTATCACATGGGAAGATGCAGAATGATTGTTCCATTTCTGGAAACAGGTTATAATAGGGATTTTGAGCAATATTGACGGAATTGTGACCATTTCAAATTTTCGCCAATTTTTTGTGATGGCGCGCCTAGTTCTGAATTTGAGGGACTTGTATCCATTTGATGGCTCTCATCCAGCCAAATGGATAGCACAAATGGAGAAATGTTTTAGAGTGAATTACATCATGGATGATGAGACTCAGCTGAGTGTGGGAACAATGTACTTGGACATTGAAAGATTGCAATGGTGGCAAGGGCATCAACGTTGTTGTCGAAGGCCCTTGACTTAGGACAAATTCACAAAAGCTCTTATGGACCATTTTGATCGTAAAGATAATCTTGTGGATAAGCTCACACAGACAGACACATAACCTAGCAAAGATTTTATTTTTACAATAAAGAAGGAAACCAAGGAACCTAAAGGGTTATTTTCTGCTGGTATCTCCTTATTGCAGGTTCATGGATTCATTCAAAAGGAGAAGATCGTTGTGTCTGTAAATCCTAGTTGTAAGCATAATTTTATCAATGTTAATTTGGCAAAAAAATTGCAAGTTCCAACAAAACACATTGAAAACATACAGGTTGATAATGAGGATGTTCAAGTTTATAAAGATTTGAAGCTTTCTATGGATAAGTATGTGTTGCATTGTGACTTTTATACTTCAGATATGGATAACATGGATGTTGTTTTGGGATATCCTTGGATGGAATCTGTGGGTACGGTCAATATTAATGTGCAAAAGAAATTCCTGAAGCTCTGGTATAAAAAGAAGAAAATTACATTACAGGATATTTCCATCAATAAACAGGTAGAGTCCACGGAGGTTGACGCAGAAGATGTTCCAGGGACTGACATATCAGATGATGAGCATATGATGGTCGACAATCAAACACAAACAGAGGCTGAAGCTGAAAAGGTAACAGGTGCTGACACATCTGATGAGGATTCAGTGGTTGAAGTCATATTGGAAACGAAGACACCACAACGGGCACCACAACAGGGTGAATTAAAGAAAAAGGCACCGTGGTTTAAAACTTCAACATATCATCACCCACATCACCCCGCAAGAAAACAACCAACAAGATGGCAACCAATTAGTCATAAGGACAACAACCCCCGTATGACGGATAGCGAGGAGCGATGATCCACCTACTACACATCAACACAGGAGAGCTGCCACGTTCAACTTCCATCTCAAGCGAGCGAGGCACCAGCGAGATCGAAGGTTCACCTTTCTCTTGGATGGCTAGATGCGCGTTCATGGTACCAGTGGACTACACTTTTGAGTAGATCTTATTATTTGTGTTCTTCCCATGTTTCGGGGATGAAACATGCTAAGAGGGGTGGAATGTTATATACCTAGGGGGGCTAATATGGGGTACCAAGGGAGGTACCCAAGGTAATAATGTAATAATGGGATGGGCCATAGTAATAAATAAGGTGGTTAACCCATATCATGTAAGGGACCACAAGTAGTTAGTAATAATGTAATGGGCCCATTGTATTAGTTGATAGTATGAAGGAACCATGGTAATGACCCATGGTATTGTATGTATGAGGCCTATATAGAGGCTAGAGACTCCAAGTCAAGGAAGAGAGTGAAGGATTATTGTATGAACAGGCATATGGATTAGGGAGTGTTCTCCTTCCTTAAAGAGTGAATGTATGGTGTTGCCCTACCTTAAGGGTTTGATCAATAAAGAATCATTTCGTATTATTTCTGGGTTTATTTGCATTATCTTATATTTTCATATCAGATCTATAGTATTTCTGGGTTAGATCTATAACAGTGTTGATTTAGTAGTAATATATGTATATTGAAAATTGTCAATGAATTTTTGATGGAGAATTGTTATATGTGAGGACACTGCTATATTTTTTATGAATGTTGTCAATTACCCTTACATTCGTTTACAAATACTGAGTTATGAATTTGAATTGTGATATATTCTTAAATGTGTTATACATGAAAATACCTCTTCATCATCTTGGAGGAGAATACTATGTTGTTGGTTGAAATACCCCTTTCTCTTAAACTACATAATTCTATAATACAAGTTATGTACCATGAGGACCATGGTATCCTTGTCTATAATAAGTTGTCCCCTTCATCTAACGTTTGTTACCAAAATTCTCACATTAGAGGAATTTTCAACTCAAAAAATAACCACCTAAGAAAAATGAGGAAACTAATAAAATAATGCCATGTAGACAATTTTTTAATATATCTTTTTTATTGTTCTTTTACCAAAATTACCCAAATAAATCTCACATTTATCAAAATAATTGTATATCTATTTTATATTTAAATTAATATATTAGCACAAGATTTAATAAAATTTAAATTAAAAAAGCAAATTTAAATTAAATAAATAAATTCAAAATTTAAAGGAAATTTAAATTTAAATTTAAATTACCCAAATAAATGTCACTTTTATCAGAAATAACCGTCTACGTGTATTTTATATTGAAATTAATTTATTAACACAAGATTTAAGAAAATTTAAATTTAAAAGGAAAATTTAAAATATAAATTTAAGTTACTCAAATAAATGCACTTTTATCAAAATAATGATATATTTATATTTTATATTTAAATTAATTTATCAATACAACATTTAATAAAATTTAAATTAAATTTAGGATTTAGAATTTTATATTTAAATCTATTTATTTATCACGCCATGATTTACCCTTCATTAAAAATATTCTCGATATTCTAACTTTTATAGATTAAGATATTAAATTTATTTTTAATATTTAATATAGTTTTGGGTCACTTGGGCACCATTCACAATTAAATTAGGTAAGTTATATTATTAAAAAAAATCCACTGCCTAGTCACACTTGTATGTCTTTTAAATTTCAAAGGATTTTGATTGGCTTACACATTATGACATGGAAATTCAATGTTAACATTTTAAAATGAAAATTCCTCTAATGCGAAGAAAAAAGCTCAAGTTAACTAGAATTTGACACTTTTGTTCACTTTCAGAAACTCATATGGTGGAATGTGATCTCTTTATCATCATCTTTATATTTTTCGTAAAAAAATAAAAGCATACAAAAGTGGGAAATAACCATAAAGCATGGGGAAGCTTTTTCCTAAGCACAAAAGCATCTAAAATGTGGAAAATGCCATTTTTATATGAGGAAACATTATTCACCCAAAAGATTTTGCCAAAATTGAACTAATGAGTAACTTGGGAAATCTTCATAGCCTTCACTTTCCTATATATTGGAGGCTTGGCCATTGAGGAAATGATGGGAATTTGTGTATTGTCACACTGTTGAGATCTATCTTGAGAGGGAGAGTTTTGGAGCTAAGAGTTGGGGAAGGTGTTATTGCAACTGCATCTGATGGTTGTAACTTTCCTCCAACTCCTTTATTAATATAGATTAGTTGTTCTTCCTTCCATATGCTACTATTCATTCTTTACTTATCCTATTTAACTAATGAATGTATGGGATTTTGGTTTTTATTTATTTATTCAGTAATATTTATATGTTTATGATAGTTTCAATTATCAAGATATTATGTTGTGAAGTTTTCTTTGTTCTCTCTCTTGTGTGTAGGACCAAGATTTGGAGCTATCTAGGAGCGCTTCATAGCTACACTAAAAACTCCAACAAGGCCTACATGCGAGGACTCACATGAATTCATTCCTCTTTTCTTAATCTATACTCTACATCTTGATCTACTAAGAATCCTGAGCCTTAGAACAACCTATCTATTAACCAATATATCTTAGGTTTCTGGGATAAACTGAGAGGGTTTTATGTTCATCTAACTATGCATTAAATCCTACAACAAAATGATATTTAGAAACTATAATATATTTCACTATGTAATAAAATTAGTAAAATGGAAGTAAAAGTAAAACTCTAAACAAGAAGCCAAAAGTAGATGTAACCATCGATGCAAAATTGGGAGTACAATTGGATGTTAAACTAGCCATCAAAACAAGGCAAACAATGAGACAAAAAGGTTTTTAAAGTAGAATTAAAAAATGGTGCAAAACTAACAAAAAGAAGGGAACAAAATAGGGCATACAAAAAAGATACCAAATTGGGCGCAAACAAGGATGCAAAAATGGACACCAAAATGAGGATGCAAAGAATGGTGTAAAATTAGGATGCAAAATTGGGTGCAAAAAGGATGTAAGAAAAGACACAAAACAAGAAGAGAAATGGGACTAAAAAATGTTGAAACTACGGATGCCAAAAATGATGCATAACTTGATGAAAATTCAAACTAAAATCTAGGTGCAAAATGAGATGCAAATGTGGCAGAAAAAATGATGCAAATTTGGATTCCAAAAAGGATGCAAAATTAGACACCAAAAAGGATGCAAAATTGGACATAAAAAATGGTGAAAAATTGAACACAAAAGTAGAAAAATGGTTCAAAAATGGGCATAAAAATGGCTCAAATTTGGATGCAAAATGAGGTGCAACAAATGATTCAAAACTTGGTGCAAAAACAAATGCAAAAATAGACTAAAAAAATAGCTCAAAATTGAACGTAACATTAGACACAAAATGGGATTCAAAGGTGGATGCAACACATGGTCCAACATAGGGTGAAAATTTAGATGCTTGAAAGGATGCAAAATTGGATGCAAGAAATGTTGTTAAAAATTATGCTAAATTGGATGCAACAAATGATGCAAAATTAGGTGCAAAATAGGATGCAATGAAATGAAAAAGTGGACGAAAAAAATGGTGCAAAAATGGATGAAAATTTTGGCACTAAATTATATCCAACATATGGTGCAAAATTAGATGAAAAAATGGTGTAAAAAAAGGTAGAAAAATTGGTGCAAAAATAGATGTAAGAATAAGTACAAAATTAGAAGCAAAAAATGGCATAAGACTAGATGCAAAAACTAGCACAAACTCGATGCAAAAGAAGGCACTAAATCAGATGAAAAATATGGTGTAAAACTCGATGCAAATTACGACACAAAAATAGAAGCAAAGAATGGCACAAAATAGGAAGCAAAAAATGATGCAAAAATAGATGCAAAAAATGGCACAAAACTAGAAGCAAAACCTGTTGTAAAACCAAATGCAAATCTTGGTGCAAAAAATGATGCGAAATTTGGCGTACAAAAAAAAGATGAAAAATTTGGCGCAAAAAAGGATGCTTTAAAAATTGTACAATAGAGCCAGATTTAGCACCAGGCCGCTCATCCCAATGGAGAGAAAAATACACTAAAATCTAGTGCTAAATCTGGCGTAAATTGCATGTTTTGTTGTAGTGAGACTACAACCTTTTCTCGTTTTCTAGCTTCTACTAGAAGAGAGCTGCAACCCCCTAGTTCTTGTACCAGCCAATGTGTTTACTAGTACGTAGGCGCCAGCCTACAGAAGGCCACGACTTTCTCTCTTCTTCCAGGGACCAAGTTTCATAAATTTTCAAACTGGATGCTCCTGGCACACAACAATACACATGAAGGCCTTGTTTCATCAAATTTTCATACTGGACCCATCAGAACTTTCAAACTGCATCAACCAATAATCAATTAATCTGAACAGTCAGATCATTATCACTAGAACACTATGTTGAACCCAGAAACCTGCATCATCATTCAGAACCAGTTGCAACCTCAAAAATCATGCATCAGAATGTATACGCTACTTTACTAAACCCAACATGCGTGTATACACGACTTCCTTTAATCAAACCTTTGTATACCTTCAAAACTACTGAAACATAAAACTTCTGAATCAAGTCTGTACCAACCAGCAATATATTGAAAATATACTATCAATTTACAGAGCTTTACATAGGCAGTAGTAGAGATCACCCTTCTCACTTATACAATCAATCAACCAGATATCAAACTCCTTATGCATTCAGTTTTATTTTGAAATCTTAGAAGAATTCATTGACAGACAGTAGTAAAACAACAAAGTTAATTAGATAGATCAGTCAAATATGAAGAATTGGTTTTTCCTTTGTATACGCTACTTGGAAGAGTAGAACCTGCGTGTACATGCAAGACGAACCAACGTATAGATTTGCAAATATTAACTCATGACTTTGTTGCTATTCCAAACTTCTGACAAACCCAGATCGTGACATTTAAAGAATAAAACAGGTCTACATAATCAGATCTAGCCCAACCAATATTAGATCATTCAATGATAAGTCATTTTGGGTCTCATGATCCTGATCCAACATTGAATTCAAGGTGCACAAAATATTTCAGATCAAATCACAAACATAGGCCCCTACAACATAAAATATACTTTAGATAGAAGTATTCCTTAGAAACTCTTTCACTTGCACACCCTGGCCTTATGATCTTCTCCTCCTTATATAGTTTTAGTCCTTTCTCAATACCTCGGACCAAAACTACTTAGGACCAATGGTATTCTTGGACAGGATCAAATAGTCGTTACTCCACTCAATATTGTGGGTTAATACCATGGTATTCACCCTTGGTATTGTCTCCTCTTGAATTTCCTTGATTTTCCAACATATACATGTTTTTCTTCTTGTGAAAGTGCGTGTATACGTATAACCTCTTTTTTTTCTGTGAACTAGCGTGTATACACTGTTTTGACTAAGTGGATCTGCGTATACATCTTAAACTACTTTTCACCATCCTTTACCTTCAACTTCTTCATTCTGATTAGTAGACTTTAGTTCCATCTTCCTGTTCTTCTGTACCAATGCCTTGTTACATCTGAATGGACCTGTTACACTGTGGGTTTCCTTTCATCAAAACTAAACTGACCTGTGAGTGAGTTTCCATCAAGGACAACACTTGTATCATAATGCCAACAATCTCCCCCTTTGGACTTGATGGAAACCATGTTGGTGTTGATTACTGCAAGCTGTAGAAACTGTTAGAGATAACAAGCAACACCAAAATACTCTCCCCCTTTGACATCAAGGGCAAAGGGCGGACCAAGCTATTCTCCCCCTTTGATATACATTATGATGTCCATGCTCCCCCTAAGTACATGCCGAGTCTGCAAAGATATGTTTCAAAAGAATAACCTGACCCTATAACACAACTAAGTGAGTATGACCTCCTTATGACCAATGACTCATACATCAATCAACCAACCAAGTGGGGATATACCAATTGTTTATACATGACAAAAATACATCAATTATTACATCATCCATCCCATGCAAAGTGGGGATACAAATTACATCATATGTCCAATAGGACTCATTCAAATATAGAGCATGACAGAAGAAGTCATATCACACCCTATATCATTACATGACTTATGTAACAAATGATATAAATATCTGAAGCCATAGCTAAACTCAGCAACCATGATGCCAACAATGCAGAATGTGTGTGAAGGCTAATGCTCCCCCTGAACCTATGCTACCTGTGTATTGTCAACAAGTCATTCTTCAAAGCATCTTTGTCAGTCAGATAAAAATCAATGAACAAATCATATCATCAAACTATAATCATCAATATCAGACTGAGCACCCATATCAGAGTCTGACCCACTGTTTTTCTGTCAGAAAAACATATACACAACTTCAGCCATAGAAACCCGCATGTATACGCCACTATACTTCATGAAACCCACGTATAATAACCTTCCTTTGAAAATTGGGTTTAACAGCGGGATGGTGCAACAACTACTCCCAACTTTTGTCTGAGATATTCAAATGTTCCTCTAGGAAGTGGTTTAGTGAATATATCAGCAACCTGTTCTTTGAAGGGAACATACTCCAATTTAAACTTTTGTTCAAGCACTTGTTCTCGTAGAAAATTGTACTTAATGGATATGTGCTTGGTCTTGGAGTGCATGACAAAAATTTTCAAAATACTGATGGCACTTGTATTATCACATAGAATAGAAATGGGTGGAGTACATGTGATTTGATTATCTTGCAATGTTTGCATCATCCAAAGTAGTTGTGTGCAACAAGATGCAACAGCCACATATTCTACTTCAGTTGTAGATAAGGCAATCGAACTTTGTTTCTTGCTGAACCAAGACAATAACTGAGAACCCATATAGAATGCACCTCCACTAGTGCTCTTTTGATCATTGACATTTCCTGCCCAATCTACATTTGTATATGCATGAAGAGTAAGCTCTGTATCTTTAGGATACCATAGACCAAAGTCCTGAGTTCCTTGAAGATATCTGAAAATTCTTTTGACTGCCTGGAGATGTTATTCCTTCGGATTTGCTTGGAACCTTCCAACAATTCCTAATGATTGCATGATATCAGGTCTAGTACATGTTAGATAAAGCAAACTTCCAATCATAGATCTATAGGTTGGTTGTTTAAATGCTGGTGATCCATCGTTATAACTGAGACTGCATCCTGTTACCATTGGAGTACATACTGGTTTAGAATCTTCCATTCCATACTTCTTCAAGATCTGCTTGTGATATTTGGTTTGTGAAAGAAAGATACCATCTTTTGTTTATTGTACTTGTAGACCAAGAAAATAAGTAAGTTCACCAAGTAAGGACATTTCAAATTCTTGCTGCATTAGTGAACTAAAACTCGGACTCATGGATTCTTCATTGCTACCAAAGATGATATCATCAACATAAACAACAATAATTAGCAATTTATCATTTTCAATATTTGAGTATAAATTGCTATTTGCATAACCTTTTGTGAAACCTTATTGTTGTAGATATTTGTCAAGGCGGTAATGCCAAGCCCTTGGAGCCTATTTTAGACCATAGAGATCCTTTTTGAGCTTGCATACAAGTTTTGCATCATTTCCAAGAATGAATCCTTATGGTTGTTCAATGTAAACTTCTTCTTCTAAATCTCCATTAAGAAATGCTGATTTTGCATCCATTTGATATACTTTGAAATTTCGAAAACTAGAGAGAGCAAGAAACATCCTTATGGCTTCAAGTCTGGCAACAGGTGAAAAAATTTCTTCAAAATCTACACCTTCTTTTTTAGCATACCCTTTATAGACAAGTCTTTCTTGTTTCTAATAACTTCTCCATTTTCATTCAGCGTATTCTTAAATATCCATTTTGTTCCTATAACATTTTTATCATGAGGTCTAGGAACTAATTCCCAAGTATCATTCTTTTCAATTTGGTCCAGTTCTTCATCCATGGCCTTGACCCAACATTCATCTTTGCAAGCTTCATTTACATTTTGAGGTTCAGTGGAGGATAATAATGCTAGATAACTTGAGATCCCTGTAAGAGTTCTTCTTGTCTGTACACCAGCGTCTTTTTCCCTAGAATTTGAGATTTTGGATGATTCTTCTTAAAATACCTAGATGAGGCCTTTTCCCTATCTGTTGTATCTTCTTCTCGTGCTTCATTGGTTTCTTCTTCTATATCAAATTGATTTGATGTGGGAAAGCATTCCCCATCTTCCTCACTGTCATATTCCATTGTTGATTTGATTTGTTCCGGATTTCTGCATGCTTCATCGATTACAACATCAATGCTTTCAACAATTTTCCGAAGTCTTTTATTATAACATTTGTATCCTTTACTTTTGGATGAATAACCAAGAAGAATTCCTTCGTTTGCTCTGGTTAAAACTTACCAAGTTTTTCATCAGTCCTTTTGATGAAACATTTGCTTCCAAACACTCTAAAGTGTTTTACAGTAGGGCACTTACCATACCAGAGTTCATATGGAGATTGATTGCTATTTACTCGAACATTTGCTTTGTTGAGAATAGTCACGACAGCAAATGCAGCTTCACCCCAGAAGGTTGCAGGAGTTCCAAATTCATCAAGCATTTCTCGAGCCATTTGTTGAACTATTCTATTCATTCTCTCCACCACGCCATTTTGCTAAGGAGTTCTTGCAACAGATAATTACCTCTTTATTCCATGTTGTTCAGAAAAGTCAAAGAATTCATCTGATATGAATTCTCCCCCTCGATCAGATTTGAGACATTTGATTTTTTTATCTGATTCATTTTCAACTAAAGCTTCAAAGGCTTTAAACTTTTCAAATGCTTCATCTTTATGCTTTAATAGACCTATCCAACACATCCTGGAAAAATCATCAATAAATAAAATAAAGTATTCTTCTCCACGAGGTGACTTTTTCCTTGTTGGTCGACATAAATCAGTATGGATGAGTTCAAGAGGCTTACTTGCTAATCCTTCTTTCTCATTGAAGTGAACTCTAGTTTTCTTACCTACCAGACGTGGTTTGCATATGGTATTTTCTGGGATGCTGATATCTAGAAGATCACGAACTACCTTGAGCCTGCATGCTTTCCCTATTTGAGAAAAGCTTAGATGTCCCAATATTCTATTCCATAGCTAGTTTTCATCTAGTTTTCTTAGATAGCATTGTTTTTGTCCTCCTTTCAATATGTATAAGTTGTTTGGAGTTCGTGTACCTTTGATCACAGTCTTTCCTGTATCAAGCTCACGAACCACACATTCGTTTGATCGAAACACAGCTTCATTTCCGTGATCACGCATTTGACTTACACTCAACAGGTTATGCTTTAAACCATCTACATACATGACATTTCCAACTTTAACCTTTTCTTTCAAGAAGACAGAACCTTTACCTTTAATGACAGTTGGAGTGTCATTTCCAAATGATACATTATTTTCCTTTTCTAAAGCATTATATGAGTGAAGTTTCTCTTTATCGCCTGTCATGTGTTTGGGGCATCCACTATCGATGTACCATTGATTTTCTTATCCTTTTGCATACAGAGCTATGTCACATCTTTTTTATTGAGATTCCTTCTTTCTCCATATCTTGGGATTTAATAATGTTTGCTCCTTTTGAAGTGATGGCCGAAATTTACTCCTGCATTCAGATTCTTCGTGACCAAAGTTGTTACAAATCGAACATTCTACTTCATTTTCAAGAGGAGAAAAGTTATTATAGGAACTTTTCTTGATTCCTGTTACACTCCTTTGATTTCATGCTTCTCTAGTCATGATGGTTTTGTAAGCAACACATTGAGCAGCTTTATGCCCAAAGTTATGACATGAAAAACATTTCCCATTAAAGAAGTTTCTGTGATCATAGAATATTTTGGCATTATGTACTTGTTGGTTGAAGCTTCTACTACTATTCATCCTTGGAGTAAATTGAGTAAGATTTACCTGATGAGTAATTTTAGGCCTTTGCTGACAAATGACATACTGTTCACTAGTCTTTGCTGCATCAAGATAGCTTTTATTGGAGGCTGACGACTTCTGTGATTGCGATGATTCTTCAGTATATCCAAGACCTGTATTTATTAGAGGAGAACGCTAAACTTTGATGATTTCATTTAAAGTTTCAGATCCTTTAGCAAATCTAATATTAAGATATTTTATCTTCTCAAGTTCTTTTATTAGACCCACAATTTCACATTCTAGATTTTCATTGTGTTTTTGTCTTTTAGTGAGTTGGTGTGTTAACGTATCTATGATCATATTCTTTTCTTCTAAATAGATTTTGAGTTTAATGATTTCTTCAAGAAAGTATTCCTCTCCTAAGGCATTCAAAAAATCATCATTGTCATAATCCATGAGTAGTCTATAATCTTGTTCAATTTCATCTTCATCACTATTGGATAACCCATCACTATCTTCATGCGTATAGTAACTCCTTCTATTCACAACATATTTTATATTTCCTTTTGCATATTCCTTTCCTTTTTCATATTTATTTTTATGAGGACATTTGGCAACATAATGGCCGACTCTACCACAATCAAATCATTTGAAAGGTAGGTTACCTCTGAATCTTCTGGAACCCCGTTGAAGATTCTTGACAAAATTTACCTCACCTTCTTCTTCTGAAATGTGTTGTTAGGCCCCTATACTACTAGTGTAACCCCTTATTGTTATTATTATAACCCACTTATTATATTGATGTACCCATGTAGTGCCCATATTGTTACTATTATGCCCCATAGAAGCCCAATATTGTTATTATTGTGCCCTTACATTATTATTGTTATGTCGGATCTGATTATGTTATGACCCCTTAGACTCTTATATATAGAAAGGAGGTCTTTTCATTTGTATCATCCAAGAATTGTTCATTTATGTAATGTAAAGGAGGTTTCCCCCTCGAAGAGGCTGAATTCTAAGGCGTTGATCTATCTTTTCTATCTTTTCTTGAGTTGGTTTCATGTTTCGCTGCTCCAAACAGGTCATCGTGGCATTTTCGCTATAACATTTTTTCTGTGATGTTTCGGAAGTTGAAAAAAAAAACCCATTTGAGAAGACATCACGCTAAATCTCAGGTCTGATTTTCAGAGCTTTTTGCACTATATTTGCGGAGATATGATCTGAGGAAGTTGGTCTTTTTGCAGACTCCTGAATTACATTCCAAACAGGTGACCTGGGGAAAATCGTCATAACTTTCTCTCTAGGGATTGGATTGAAATTTCGTCAGAAGGTACAGAAATAGAACGGACTGTAGTTTCTTGTATGCATGTTTCAGATCCAAAGGTTGAAACAGTGACTCGTGGCACGTCGTACAAGTTCGCTCTACTGAACTAGTCTATAAGAAAGTCACTTTGGAAGATTTCACATAACTCTTCCTTGGAGAATCCAATTTGGGTCAGACTCGTGGCATTGGAAAGAGGACATAGAGGGCTACTACATCTCAAAAATTCAGAACTAGATGATTGAAAAGTACAGAGATAAATCAGAGGCAATATCGAGCTCCTACAAAGTGAAAAAAGGTGTGTAGATTTTCTTAAATTTTTGCTTAAGCTTGGTTTGAAAAATTATTTTGAAGGAATTCAAAGGGCATAGTAGAGAATTATTATTGGTAACTGATGCCCCGAGGAAAGAAAATGCAAACACCTAGTAAGGAACCTGAAAGCTCTAGCATGACTCATGAAGAAGAGGAAGAAATGCAAAATGATATATCAAAATTACAAGACCAAGTGCAACAACTGTCCCTTGCACAAAAAGAAACAGAATCTAAGATGGATGGTTTAAAGAAAGATGTAGAAGCTCAGATGGATGGTTTAAAGAAAGGTGTAGAAGCTAAGATGGACTGTTTAAAGAAAGGCGTAGAAGCTAAGATGATTGACGTGGAAGCTAAGATGGATGATTTGAAGATAGATTTGAAGACATACATGGATGAATTGAAGATAAATATGAATAAGTTGCTACAAGAAATGGTCCCTAAGGGTGAAAGGGTACTAAAGGAAACTCATGATGAGAACAAAATAAATGTTAATCATGATTCCATAGATGCTAATGTTGGATCGAAGACTCACCATATTCCAAAAATCGATATGAGGAAGTTTGATGGCAAGGATCCTGCCACATGGATATTACAGATGGAGAAATTCTTCGATCTCAATAATGTGCAAAACATACAAAAGGTACATATGGCAACTTTATATTTGGAACCAAATCAGTTTGTATGGTATCAATGGCTTTGCTCTCGTAAACCATTTATCACTTGGGCAATTTTTACGGAAGAATTGATAGCACATTATGAGGATACAAAAAGCAACACTTTTTTTATCCAATTGATAAGTCTCAAACAAAAGGGTTAATAATGGAGCACATTGAGGAGTTCCAAAAATTGAATATAAGGGTAAAAGATATTCCAGAGGAGCATAGGATTGATGTGTTCATAGGGTCTTTAAAGGATAATATCCAACATGATGTTCGCATTTGGGAACCTGATTCATTAGAGAAGGCATTCAGGTTAGCAAGAAAAATGGAAATCAAAATTATGGCAACTAGGAAGCATACCACTCACAACTATAAAGATGGAATTGTTGTTGCCCCTAGTCTTCCACAACCTATAAGGTTGACACCACAACAATTGGAAGAAAAAAGAGCAAAAGGGCTTTGTTACAGTTGTGATAGCAAACACACTAAAGGTCATAAGTGTGCTGAGAAGAAATTATTCTACATAGATTGTGAAGAGGAAGAAGAAAAGGAGAAAGAAAGGTCAAAAGAAGAGGATATACTCCAGGAACAAAGCCTAGATGAAGAACAAATAAATCCGACCATATCTTGTAATGCATTGGCGGGAATTACCACTCCTCAAACCATCAAGATAGAAGGACAAATCAAGAAGAAAAAGGTAATAGTGTTGATTGATTCAGGAAGCACCCACAATTTTATTCATTGTAAGGTAGCAAAAGAATTGAATTGCTTCATATATCCAGCACCAGAGTGTCAAGTGATGATTGCAAATGGAGGAACAATAAATTTCTCTGGAAAGTGCCATAATATCAAGCTATCCATGGGAGAATATGTATTGACTAGCCCAATGCTTTCCATTCCAATGGGAGGTGCTGATGTTGTACTAGGAGCCCAATGGCGACAATCCCTGGGTACAATAGCTTTTAATATCTTGTAATGCATTGGCGAGAATTACCACTCCTCAAACCATCAAGATAGAAGGACAAATCAAGAAGAAAAAGGTAATAGTGTTGATTGATTCAGGAAGCACCCACAATTTTATTCATTGTAAGGTAGCAAAAGAATTGAATTGCTTCCTATATCCAGCACCAAAGTGTCAAGTGATGATTGCAAATGGAGGAACAATAAATTGCTCTGTAAAGTGCCATAATATCAAGCTATACATGGGAGAATATGTATTGACTAGCCCAATGCTTTCCATTCCAATGGGAGGTGTTGATGTTGTACTAGGAGTCCAATGGCTACAATCCCTGGGTACAATAGCTTTTAATATCTTGTAATGCATTGGCGGGAATTACCACTCCTCAAACCATCAAGATAGAAGGACAAATCAAGAATAAAAAGGTAATAGTGTTGATTGATTCAGGAAGCACCCACAATTTTATTCATTGTAAGGTAGCAAAAGAATTGAATTGCTTCCTATATCCAGCACCAGAGTGTCAAGTGATGATTGCAAATGGAGGAACAATAAATTGCTCTGGAAAGTGACATAATATCAAGCTATCCTGTCATTGATGAATTACTGGATGAATTGCATGGATCAATTTACTTCAGCAAGTTGGATCTTCGTTTAGGATATCATCAAATCAGAATGAAGACTGAAGACATTCTGAAAACAACATTTAGAACTCATGAGGGTCATTATGAATTTTTTGTCATGCCTTTTGGCCTTACCAATGCACCTTCAACATTTCAAGGTTTGATGAATTCAATTTTCAAACCATTCCTTAGAAAATTTGTGTTAGTATTTTTTGATGATATACTAATCTACAGCAAGTCTTGGAAGGATCATGTTGAACATGTTGACAAGGTTCTACAACTATTGAAGGAGAAACAATTATATGCAAAAAGATCCAAATGTTTCTTTGGAGTCCAAGAGGTGGAATATTTGGGTCATATTGTATCTCATGAAGGAGTTAAGGTAGACCCTAGCAAAATTAAAGCCATTAAGGAATGGAAAATCCCCACATCCATAAAGCATCTATGAGGATTTCTCGGGTTGACAGGGTATTATCGTAAGTTTGTTAAGAATTATGGGAGAATAGCAGCACCTCTAACAACATTATTGAAGAAAGATGCATTTTCATGGACTTCGGAAGCAACAAAGGCCTTTGAACATCTTAAAGAGGCAATGTGCCAAGCACCGGTCTTAGCTACACCAGACTTCACAAAAACCTTTATTGTGGAATGTGATGCTTCAAGAAATTGAATTGGTGTTGTTCTAATGCAAGATGAAAGACCCATTGCTTTTGAAAGTCGTCCAATCAAGGGAAAGTTTTTAAGCAAATCTATTTATGAGAAGGAAATGTTGGCAATACTCCATGCACTTAAGAAATGGTGACCCTACCTAATGGGTAGACACTTCAAGGTAAAAACGGATCATGATAGCCTTAAATACTTTTTAGAACAAAGATTATCCTCTGAAGAGCAACAAAAGTGGGTCACAAAGATGTTGGGTTATGACTTTGAGATCATCTACAAAAAAGGGAAGCAAAATGTGGTGGCAGATGCACTCTCAAGAAAGGATGAGGATGTGGAAGCATTGTTGTGCGCCATTTCTATTATCCAACCAGATTGGATAAACAAAGCAAGGGAGGAATGTAAGAATGACGAAGAAGTGTGGGCACTTATTCGAAAGTTACAACAATATTCCAGTACGTCTGGTACATTTAGCTGGAAAAATGATTCGTTATGGTACAAAGATCGCTTATACCTCTGTAAGAATTTCCAGCTAAAACAAAAGATTCTTATGGAATTGCACACTTCTCCCTTAGGAGGGCACTCAGGATTTTTAAAAACTTACCACAGGGTTAAGAAGGAATTTTTTTGGGATGGCCTTAAATCAGATATTCAAAAGTTTGTGGCTGAATGTTTGGTTTGCTAACAAAATAAAGTTGAAACAATTAAGACACCAGGTCTATTACAACCTTTATCCATTCCAAGCCAACATTGGGAGGAGGTTTCAATGGATTTTATCATAGGTTTACCCAAGTCTGAGGGAAAGAGTGTCATCATGGTGGTAGTTGACAGACTTACCAAGTATGCACACTTTTGTGCATTATCACATCCATTTAAAGCCAGTACAGTTTCTACTGCATTTATGGAAACAATTCAAAAGCTACATGGAAACCCAAAGATTATTGTAAGTGACAGAGATCCCATTTTCACTGGAAATTTTTGGACAGAATTATTTTCTTGTCTTGGTACTCAGTTAGCTCATAGATCATCTTATCATCCTCAATCTGATGGGAAAACTGAGATAGTAAACAAATGTTTGGAAGGATATCTTCTTTGCTTTGTATATGATAAACAAACACAATGGATCAAATGGTTGCCTCTGGCTGAATGGTGGTATAACACTTCCTTCCATATAGCAACAAAAATGACCCCATTTATGGCACTTTATGGGTATCAACCACCATCCATCACATCATATTTAAGAGAAAATTCTAAGGTTCAGGCAGTGGAACATCACATCGAACATCAACAACAAGTCCTCCAGCTCTTAAAGGATAACCTCGTGTTGGCACAGAATAGAATGAAACAACAGGCAGATCAACATCGCAGTGAAAGAAGTTTTGATGTAGGTGATTGGGTATTCCTATGGCTACAACCATACAAGCAAATGTCCCTCAAGCAAGCTAAGAAGGATAATAAATTATCACCAAAGTATTATGGTCCGTACAAGGTGTTGCAAAAGATTGGTACTATGGCATAAAAATTGGAGCTTCTTGCAGCTTCTCGATTGCAGCCAGTTTTCCATGTTTCATGTTTAAAGAAGGTTATAGGCGACAAGATCCCAATTCAAACAATATTGCCAAAAATTGAAGAGGAAGGAAAAATCATATTAGAACCTGGAGCAGTCACAGAAACAAGAACCCGACAGCGACGAAATCAATCAATTTCGGAGTATCTCATCAAGTGGAAGAACTTACCCGCTGAAGATTCCACATGGGAGGACAAGAATTTTATACATAAGCATCAAGAACTACTCAAGCGTTGAGGACAACGCTTTTTGAAGGAGAGTGGCATGTTAGGCCCCTATACTACTAGTGTAACCCCTTATTGCTATTAGTATAACCCACTTATTATATTGATGTACCCATGCAGTGCCCATATTGTTACTATTGTTCCCCATAGAAGCCCACTATTGTTATTATTGTGCCCTTACATTATTATTGTTATGTCGGCTCTGATTATGTTATGACCCCTTAGACTCCTATATATAGAAAGGAGGTCTTTTCATTTGTATCATCCAAGAATTGTTCATTTATGTAATGTAAAGGAGGTTTCCCCCTCGAAGAGGCTGAATTCTAAGGCGTTGATCTATCTTTTCTATCTTTTCTTGAGCTGGTTTCATAACATGTGTCCTGATTCATTGTGCTCTTCCTTTTTTTCTTTTGCTGATGCTTTAAAAGCGGATTCTCTCATATCTGATGGACCTCCTTTTCTCATTTCAAAGGCAGTTAGGATTCCATGGAGTTGAGTCATAGTAATAGTTTGAAGATCCTGTTTTTCTTCTATGGCAGACACTTTTGACTGAAATTTAGAAGACAAAGATATCAATATTTTCTCAACTAAAGTAGCTTCCTTTATCTCTTCACCCAGGTTCTTCATACAATTAACAATCTCATCTATACATAAGAAGTAACTAGCAACACTCTCATCACTATGCATCTTAAGAGTTTCATACTGAATTCTGAGAGTTTGAAGCTTAGCACGTTTTACCTGAGAGTCTCCTTCGTAGCTCTAAATGATATTGTCCCATATCTCTTTGGTTGTCTTGATCTACATGACTTTCACAAATTTTTATTCTGACAGACTTCCCAATAACATATTGATAGCTTTGGCATTGGTTTCGTATAACTTCTTACCTGCAGAGTCTATAGGAATTGTTGCTGGAAATTGATATCCTCCTTCCACAATTTCCCAAACATCGGCTCCAGGAGATTGTAGATAGGATCTGGATCTTATTTTCCAATATACCAAGTTGCTCCCATTGAAGATTGGTGGTCTGATAGATCCCATGCATTCGTGATTATTCATCTTGAAAGATCTTCCTTCAAGCGATCAAGCTTCTTCTGAAGGACCTGCTTTGATACCAATTATTGGAAATAATACTAAGAAGGGGGGTGAATCAGTATTATCAATTCAATAATTTTTCATTTCCCAAACACATTTATATACACTACTTTTGTGAAGTGAACTAGCATGTACACGCTAGATTAGAGAAACTAGCGTATACCTAGAGAACTTATGATTTAGTCAATTTATCATGTGTTGATATTTAATATGTGCATCGGTAACTTATTAAACAGTGTAGTAAAACAAAATAAACAATCACACATAAGCAACGCACATGAACACCAAGATTTAAGGTGGAAACCCAAAGCGGGGAAAAACCACTTGTTGTTGTCGTCTTTGTCTTCTTTTAATAATAAGAAAATCTGTTTACAATCTCGTATTGGTATAGTCTCATACACGTACGTAGGCAACCACCTGCAGAAGGCTACAACCTTCTCTCGTTTTCTAGCTTCTTCTAGAAGGAAGCTGCAACCCCTAGCTCTTGTACTAGCCAATGTGTTTACAAGTACGTAGGCGCTAGCCTACAGAAGGTTATGACCTTCTCTCTTCTTCCAAGGACCACGTTTCATAAATTTTCAGACTGGATGCTCCTGGCACACAACAATACACATGAAGGCCTCGTTTCATCAAATTTTCATACTGGACCCATCAGAACTTTCAAATTGCATCAATCAATAATCAGTTAATCTGAACAAATAGATCACTTTCACCAGAACACTGTGCTGAACCCAGAAACCTACACCATCATTCAGAACCAGCTACAACCTCAAAAATCATGCATCAGAATGTAAGAGCTACTTTACTGAACCCAACCTGTGTGTATAAACTACTTCTTTTAATCAAACCTGCGTATACCTTCAAAACTATTGAAACATAAAATTTTTGAATCATGTACCAATTACTGTCAATTTACAGAGCTTTACACATGCAATAGTATAGATCACCCTTTTCATTCATATAATTAATCAATCAGATATCAAACTCCTTATGAATTCAGTTTTACATTCAGATATAAGAAGACTTGATTAACAAACAGCAATAAAACAACAGAGTTGATCAGGTAGATCTGAAGAATAGGCTTTTCCTTTGTATACGCTACTTGGAAGAGTAGAACCTGCATGTACATGCGCTTTTACTAAGATGAACCAACATATAGATCTACAAATATTAATTCATGACTTCGCTACTATTCTGGACTTCAGACAAACCCAGATCATGACATTTAAAGAATAAAACAGGTGTACATAATCAGACCTAGCCAAACAAATATCATATCATTCAATGATAAGTCATTTCAGGTCTCATGATCCTGATCCAACATTGAATTCAAGGTGCAAAAAATATTTCAGATCAAATCACAAACATAGCCCCTACAACATAAAATATACTTTAGATAGAAGTATTCCTTATAAATCCTTTCACTTGCACACCATGGTCTTATGATCTTCTCCTCCTTATATAGTTTTAGGCCTTTCTCAATACCTCCGACCAAAACCACTTATGATCTGTGGTATTCTTAGACAGGATCAAATAGTCATTACTCCTCTCAATATTGTGGGCTAATACCATGGTATTGACCCCTCGTATTGTCTCCTCTTGAATTCCCTTGATTTTCTAACATATATGCATTTTTCTTCTTGTGAAAGTGCGTGTATATGTATATGCTCTTTTTGTTCTGTGAACCAGTGTGTATATGTTTTTTTGACTAAGTGGACCTGCGTATACATCTTAAACTGTTTTTCACCATCCTTTACCTTCAACTTATTCATTCTGATTAGTAGACTTTAGTTCCATCTTCCTGTTCTTTTGTACCAATGCCCTATTACATCTGAATGGACCTGTTACATTGTGGGTTTCCTTTCATCAAAATTGAACTGACCTGTGAGTGAGTTGCCACCAAGGACAAAACTTGTATCATAATGCCAACAATATGCTATAGGTTATACACCAAGTTTTATATCATTTTCTTCTTATAAGCATCTTGCATCTTGCAAATCCCCCTTTACAAGCATTAATCATAATGTATACAACTATACAACATCGAGCTATTATGACACCACCTAAATCATTGTCTATGTTTTTTCCAAACACTTTTTTCAGTTCTTATATAATGTTATGTATTGATATATTTTATATAACTCTCATGCTTTAATGGTTGATATTCATTATCAAATTTTAATTCTTTGCAAAACACTAGACATGTGAGGAGAAGTTAGAATATTAGAGAGTAGAAGAAACATGAACTTGAAACATAGACAAAATTTCCAATTTGTTAAATCATTAAGTTATTTGTCTCTTTCAACCTTGACCATTAACAAATTTCATGTGTGTATCCATTTCTTTCATATTTTTTACCTTTTAATTTAAATTGTACCTTGGTAATTT
Organism: Pinus tabuliformis; assembly: GCA_031772625.1. NCBI lineage: Eukaryota > Viridiplantae > Streptophyta > Pinopsida > Pinales > Pinaceae > Pinus > Pinus tabuliformis. The sequence goes on from CM062805.1 coordinate 778,662,447, forward strand.
TCATCCTTGGAGAAACATGTGGAGTAGTGTGAGAATAAAATGTTATCCAAATAGATAAATACAATTTAAACTTTATGTTCATTTTCAAAATAAGCTAATATTGGAGAAAATATACTTGGATCAAATGGATCACAAGCAAAGTTAATGTTGAATTTGCTCCTAATTCGTTATATTGAGAAAAAAATTCTCCAATGTTAATTTCCTCATTTGTTTTCTCTGACAAAGCCTAGTTACAAATAATCATTTTAAATCAATCAAAATAAATATAAATATGAATACAAATATCAATGTGTAGCTAAAGGTTTGTTGCAAATCAGGTGAATGGTTTCTCTAACCATATTTGAGTCAAGTGGATGATGGAAATTGATGGAGCCATGGATTAATATTTTATGAGCATGCTGAATGTAAGGATTATTGAGAGGATGCCTAAAACTATCATTCATTTTCTCATTCTTTTAACTTTGGAATAAAAAGTGGCTCCTTTTGCTAATAAAAATCCTCCCAACCATCTTTTGTCATGGTATTTTCGATGGGACAAATTTTTTGTATTCATCTTTGCACTCGTTATCACACGCAAATTCACATGTGTTTATTTGTTAACATTATTGCTAAAAAAATACCTCAATTGGAAACTATGGAATTTGAATCATTCTTTTCTCTGTTGTAGATGTGTAATAATACAAAAACACTCAAACAAATCCATGCCCCCATGCTCATTTGTGTGCTTGATAACAACATTTTATTAGGGACTAAGCTTGTGAGCATATATGTCATGTGGGGAAGTTTGGAGAATACCAACTGAGTTTTTGATAAAGTACCCAGACGAGATGTCTTCTTATGGAATGTGATGACTAGAGGATATGCTACACATGGACAATTTGAGGAAACCCTAATGCTTTATCACCAAATGCAACAAACAGGCATAGAGCCAATCCACTTTACATTTTCCTTTGTACTCAAGGAATGTGGTGGATTACTAGATCTACAAGGAGGCAAGGAGATTTATGATCATGTTTTCTGGAATGAGTTTGAGTCCAATGTTTCTTACAACAACTTCTCTAGTTTATATGTATTCCAAATGTGGAAATATGGAGTATGCACAATGAATATTTGACTAAAATCCCACAAGATATGTAATTTTTTGGGTTGTAATGATTGTGAGGTATGTCCAAAATTAGAAAGTTAATGACACCTTGTAATTGTTTCAACAAATGGTGCTTATAGATGTTAAACCCAATTTAATCACTATGGAAATTGTCATCTTGAATTTTCATGAGTTATGTGCATTGCAACAAGGTGGTTGGATCTGTGATTATGTGATAAGAAATGGGTTTGGTTTAGATGTTTATGTGTAGATTCCCTTGTAGCTATGTATGCCATGTTCGAGAGTTTACAGGTTGCATGCCAATTGTTTGATGAAAAATATATGTGGTCTCATGGAATAGAATGATAGTTGGGTATGCACAAAATGGGTGTGCTAGTAAAAGCTTAACATTATTCAATGAAATGCAACTTGCAGATGTGAAACCAAATTCTCTAACAATGTTGAGTGTGCTCTCAACTTGTGCTGATTTCAAAAGTCGACAATAAGGAAAAGTGTATGCATGGTTATGTCATTAGAAATGAATTAATCTTAGATATCTTTGTTGATAATTCTCTTATATCCATGTATGTTAAGTGTGAGATTTTAGATACTACACACCTAGTTTTCAACAAAATGCCTAAACGAGATATGGCCTCCTAGAATGTAATGGTTGTTGGATATTCCCAAAATTGCCTTGCTAATGAAGCTTTACAATTGTTTAATCAAATTAAAAGGATCGATGTGAAGCCTAGCCCTTTTGCATTTGGATTTGTGTTATCATCTTGTGTCAATTCTACATCTTTGGAACAAGGCAAGCAAACCCATGATTTATAATTACAAGTGGACTTGACTTAGATATTTTTGTGGTGACACCACTTATAGACATGTATGAAAAATGTGGAAGCATTATGCTTGCACGCCAATTATTTGAAAAATTGATTATTAGAGATGTTGTCTCATGTAATGTTATGATTGCACGATATGAACTGCATGGGCATGGTGAGGATGCTCTTGCACATTTTTTCCGAATGCAACAGAAAAGAATGAAATCAAAACATGTTTTATTTGTTTGCATACAGTGATGCAGGCCTTATGGATGTAGGATGACACTACTTCACTTACAAACCCGAGAATTATTACACCACTCCCATGGTCAAACACAATGCAAGCATGGTTGACCTTCTTTGTCATGTTGGTCAACTAGATGAAGCACTTACTTCATTCGAACAATGCCATTAGACCTTGATTCAAGTGTATGGGGAGCCTTGCTTGGTGCCTACAAACGTCACTGCAATACTGAGCTACATGAACATGTTGTAGAAAGACTATTTCATTTAGAACTAGATAACATTGGATATTATGTACTTCTATCGAACATCTATGTTGCAGTTGGGAAATTTGATGATGCAGTCAAGATGTGAACTCTCATGAAAGATAGGGGGTTAAAAAAAAATCCAAGGTGCAGCTCCATTGAACTAGATAAAAGGGTCATACATTCTTTGTGGGAGATACATCTCATCCCCAAACCGAGAAAATTTATGCAGCATTACAGACTTTGGCTAGCCAAATGGAGGAGGCAGGTTATGTGCCTGACACATATTTTGTGTTGCATGACATTGAGGAGGAGACAAAGGAACACATGCTTTACAATCACAATGAAAAGTTGGTCATTTTTTTTTGGATTATCAACACATTCCATAATTCTACTATCTAATTTACAAATAATATTCCTGTACGTGGAAACTATCATATTGCAACTAAGTTCATCTCCAAGATTGTTAGGTGATAAATTATTGTGAGGGATGTTGTTTGTTTCCATCATTTCAAGGATGGATTGTGTTATTATGGGAATTACTGGTTATCCAATGAAGATAATTTATAGTGTAAAGATTATATGATGACAAACATGGAGATGCTTTCATTGAGTTGGTCTATTATTTTTGTTTTGTGCTTTTACCTTGGATGATAGGACAATTTAAATTTTGTTTTGAATGGGTTAATCATCCCATGAAAATATAATTTGAATTCATGATATATTCTTAAATTGAATTAGATTTAAAAATCAATTTTAGTTTTGTGAATCTAGCAAAATATATTGATATGCCATGATGTTCTTGCAAAGCTTTGTGGAATGTTTTGGACATTACTTTTAAGTTATCCCATATGTTCATTAACATCATATCATATGTTTATATGTGATTATCTCTGACAGGTAGTATACATTTGATGTTATTATGCTTACTACTAAAAAAAAAGATGAGGATGAGCAAAAAGAATTATTGTATCGTACCATTAATACCCATCTGCTAGTTTGTACTTAATGAAACATTTAGTGTAATTCCATTTCTAGTCTATCCCCTATGACACTGAGGCAATCACCTCCATTAAAGGAAAGTTCATTGGTTCCTATCTCCTAAACTTACTTGAGTATGCACTTATTGGAGTCCTAGAGTCATAGTTATGTTATCATTTCGCCCACATCTTCACACTAAGGGTGCAACCATCAAATAGGTCCATTATTTTCAAGATACCCTTCTCGAATAGCCACTTATCTAGGTACCAAAAAACTATTAAAAGGGGACCACCAAATGAAATTCTTATTGAATGATAGACCCTATAACATACCTAGTTGCCTATGTTCACATCAAGGTTACAAGGTACTTCATAACATAAAAAATATATGATAATTTATCTCTCTCGAATCTATATTATAAAATTTTATCATCCATAATGTCCAATAGTAACATATCTATAATATACTACCATTATAAATCAGGCATGCAACTGATTTCACAGGCTCATATATGCAATTAAAGTGTCAATATCATGTCTCCATTGAATTAACATCTAGGATCAACAATATTTTAAAAAGTCATCATCGTCTTATTGTTCCAAGTCTCAGTTAGGCAGTTATAGTTCATAATTAGCTCTGTATGACACATTTCCTTGTGCTTCATGGTTACTCTTCCTTCAACAACTATAAAACTTCTTAGCCAACCTCCATAATGGCTAGGACTATTTTCCCCATGACATTTGATGCTTGTAGTGGTATTGAAGTTCTTATTACATTGGAGTGCGATGAATCCTTGAAGTTCACTGCATTGAATGAGATTGATGGTTGGAGTTCATTTCAAAAGTGGCCCAAAATTTCATGACAACCCTAATTCCTCCACATTTTGTTTCAATGGTGAGAAATGCTCAATGGAAAAGTGAAAATGGATACTTTGGCCTAAAATGAAACTTTTTTATTGACTAAGATTACATTTGGAAAATGATTGGATGGTCACCATTTCACTGGAGAACTTCCATTATTTTTGTCCAAAACCCTACTGGTCGTTGGATATTTGTACTTATAATCAAATGACTTCTATTTTTTTTCTTAATCTGATGAAACAACCATGTGAGTAAGGAAGTGGTAGTGAATCATAATTTTTAACAGTTGTATTATTTGAATGTTTGAAATCAAACCTACGTTAGAGTGTTGGGTAGCAGACATTGAAATGGTAAATTTCAACAATGTTGCTAAACATTAAAGTGTATGAAGACTGGCAAAACCTTTTTCTCACAACTACACACTCATTATCATGATGCTCTAATTGAATTGAATTTGAGAACAAATTGATAAATACTAATCCATATGCAAATAGCGATAAGAAAATATTATAGCAATTGAACACTAAAAGCATACACATTGGGAAATTCATCATTTAAACATCCAAACATATGCATATCATTGATTTTGCATCAATTAAAACTATTTTTTCTTTAAACCAATCATTATCTAAACTGTCAATTGTGTATTTGGAGATAGATTTGTTCATTAACAACAGTCTAGGTCTTGTTTTTCATTAAGAATTAAGGTTTGGGATGATTGAGAGGGGGATAAACCCTGCCCAAATAACTTGTTTGGAATTTATTTAACCTAGATGGTTAGCTTGTTGGGTTGGCCAACATCTATGCATCAAATGACAAGCATGAAAGGGAAACATTTTGGATGTGGTTTGTTGGTGTGTTGCCAAAGGCACCCTGGATTGTTTGCAACAACTTCACTATGGTAGAGAACCAATAAGACAAGGAAAATAATGTTACAGGTTCACATACTTACATGGGAGAAATAAGCATGGCATGACCTAATTCAACCTAGAGTTGTATGGCCATAACAAATTTTGATGCCATAACCTGTATAGTTGTGGTTAACTTGGAATAAATTTTGCAAAGGTCTTGAGAGGATTATGGAAAGGATAGAATGAACTATTTTGTCTAAGAAATATTCCTTTTATTTCAAATTTGCAAGAAAGAGGCCCATAAAAGTCATAGGAGAGGCCACACTCTCAGACCACCAAAACATTTGCTTCTCGTTTCCTTGGGAAGGGATTTACAAGAAAATGAGAATGCACAGTGCCTTGAATGTTTCACATCTAAAGAATCACATCTAATTCTTCTATTATTAATGAAAATGTGTCTCTTACTGGAAAATTAAATCAAGATATATACTACCTCATCTCAACACTTTTGTACAAGTTTTGATAACCTAAAACCAAAAGTTTGATACAACTGTCTTAAGGGATATAGTGTCAGGAACCACAATATTCCTCAAAACAATCCATTGAAAATAAATCTACTAGGATGCTACACTAACTTCTTGGAAAAATAGCCAAATTGAAGCGTCCTGAAGAACTTAAAGCATAACAAGGTTTAAAAATTTTGATTGCATTTGTATAGGTTCAAAAAACTTCCCAGTGTTCTTTTTGCATTTTTTTTTCATGTTTCAACTCTCATATTTTAATTGTGACCTATTAAGACTAGGTTTATTAGAATTGGCATCGATAGACCAAAATAATTAAAATATCTTGGATTCTATTAAAAGAACATGGCATTAACTCTAGGGGAATCAAATTTTCATACTTTTATCCATTCTCATTTTTTCCAAAACATAGATCTAATTAAAAGGACATAGCGGTAACTATAGAGCACACATACTGTCATAATTTTAGCTAAGTTTCATTTTTCTAGTTTTTCTAAGTTTATGCATTAATAAAATTTCAAATCAAACAAGTTAATTGGATATAATTGTCGTTGAGAAAATATTGAAATAAAAGTAGCGAGGTTACAGTTTTATTTTATTTTTTAATAAATTATCTATGTAATAGTGTGAAAGAAAACCAAAGCTAAAAGAATACTTTGATTTGCATGCACTTCCAAAATCCATTGGGAAGAGCTCAAAAATCCTACATAAACCTTGTGATGTAGGAAAACAAGCTTGGATGACCAAATCTTAGATTAAGTTTGTCAAGCCAAAATAGCCCAACTCCAAGCTCACTTGAAGACAAGCCAATTAAATCTTTTTCGTAGCCTTGGAAACTAAGGGCACCACGTACAATTATTTCACTTAAAACAATGATAAAATGGATGACTAGCCAAATAAGAGATTGAAAACAAGTTTGTGATCCATTACAAGTTGGTTTTCAATCCCAAAAGGCAAAGGATCATAAGATAGGTAGAGATGCTTGGACAGGGTCTCAATTTTCAAGCCACCTACCAAAAGAGCATGTGAAAACATGCACATAGGTACTGAATATTGATGAGTAGACAAGAGCCCTTACGAAACAATGGAAGATAAAGATAATATATTGGATGCACTCCCATTTGAGTTTTAGAAAGCAACTTTAGATTTTGACAAGCCACATACTTTTAAAAATGTAAAAGGGCAGTTAATACTAGTGTGTATTCAACAAACTAGCTTCATTTATGGTCATTTTATTTTAGACAACGTTCTCTTTGGGAGGTCATTGACTAGACTTGATATTTGGGCCTAGATAACCTCTTCATCAAGCTAGATTAAAAAATTATTGACCGCCATGTGAAATGGACTTTCATCCTAACCATGCTAAAGGCATTGAGATTTTGCATTTTTGTATAGCAACATTGTTGAAAATCCCTTTGTTGAATCATATTTTTGTCTTTCCATAAATAGGTATAAATCAAAAGGAAATAGTTAATCCATCTAATAAGGTTGTTTGATGATCCTCGTGCTTTATGATATGGTTGTTCAAGCTCTACTCTCTACATTATTTAATTTAAAACAAATCAAACAAAGATATTATCAAGTTCATTTCATTACCTAAGCTTGAGTTTAGACAATGAAATAATGAACGTTTTCGTAATGACTCTTGCCTTACTATCTTGGAAAAGCAAACCTTGTGGCACAACACCATGTATTGTCTTCAAATTTCTAAAATGGTTCTGTCTTTAACATCCAAAGGGGATAAAACCCATTATCTTAGGTAAACATGACTCTAGATCCCTCCACAACCTATATTAGATCTGACCATATATTCAAGTTTGGGATACCTCCAAGGAGTTTGATACCATTTGCGAATAAGAAAGAATTAAGGAACTAATAGCTCCCTTCAACAAAATAGGGTTGCAAATATAATGAACATATCTATCATAAAAACAACAAAATCTATGATCCATGATTTGCATATGCCTATGTGTCTCTAGACAGAAGCATTTCTTACAACAACCTATGTCTAAGCAGGTGTACTCACATAATTTTAAAGGGAAAGACACTAGAGGAGATATTCATATGTGAAAATCCTTTAGTAGCACATCTTTGTATTTTCAGTTGTCATGTCTACATTCATATTTCTTATAAGAAAAGGACCAAGTTGGAACCTTCTAGTTTGAAGGGAATCTTTGTAAGTTATAGTGAGACCTCAAAAGCTAATAAAATCCACATTTGTTCTCAACATAATGTAATTGTGAGCATAAATGTCAAATTATACAAGGATGCAAGGCCTTATAAGCTTAGAAACCTCCAATAGTTATGATGAAGTTAGAAGAGCTTGCAATCCCAAAAACATATATGCAAAAATAAAATAAAAGCCTACAAAACATATTCAGAATGGAGCTTTTGTAGGTGTAGGTGATGCCTCTTTACCTTTACGTTCAACAAAAAATCCTAAATGGCTCACATAGACATTACAAGGGGTAGTAGAGTGAGTTAGTGGCCCATATATTTCCTTTCTAGTAATCCATCCTCCTAAAAAATTCCCTAATTATGTTATGTTGATGTCTTCCATTATTGATATAAATCCTTCCAATTATGATGACAAAGTAGGAGTGGTACAGTATCATGATGGAGTAGAACAAATCCATCATGAAGAATGACGTGTGAGAGGTAATGTCCAAACCAATGGGGAAGTTGGTTGATGATTATAGGTGCTTGTACAAGGTTCAACATGCAAAAATGGTAGCATAGAGAAACACAAAGCTCAATATAAGGCTACATGGTTCTCCGAGAAAGAGGGAGTTGACTATAAGAAAACTTTTGCTCCTATTTTCAAGTATACCTCTATCAAATTTATTAGGTATTTAACAATAGTATTTGATTGTATTTTATACCAAATGTATGTAAAGAGAACATTTATAAGTGGGTTGATTGGGGAGGAGATATAGGTAAACTAGTTAAGGGGATTTGAGATGCATGAGCATGATAGCCATGTTTTCAAGTTGAAGAATGCCCTTTATGGGTTGAAACAACCACCACATGCATGGTATTTCAAGATCGATGAGTATCCTTTAGGTTTGTATTTAATTCAAATGAGTATCCGGATCTACAAGCTGATTTCTTTAGGAGTACCTTTTCTAGCAATTTTTTGGTGGATGTGGAACCTATCAAGATATCTCCTACTTGGAGGAATTGACATTCGGGGGATGTTTGGATTGCTAAGAGAATTGAAAGGTTCCTCCTTGTTGAAGTTGTTTTGAACTCTCTCCCCTGTTAGAAATATGTTTTCATTGATGGAAAAGGTGAAGAAGATGATGAAAAATGCAAAGCAGAGTATGACAAAGGCACAGGTGGTTGTAAGAAGAATGGTGAAGGTGTAGAGAGTTTAGAGTCATTTTTGGTATAGCATATCATATCAATAGCTCTTGGAACTTGCTCAGATGGATAGAGCTCTAAAAAATCTTTCCAATGATATATATAATTTTTCAAATCGCCTCTAAGATCAAAATTTATTGACAGTGAAATATAAGTACTCCCAAAATTAGAGGTTGCAGAGCTAACTTAGTGGTAGGGTCAAATTGGTGAAAGTTTGGCGTTTGGCCAAACTTGGTGGAGCATAGCAGTTTTAAACCTTGGTCAAGTTCGACAACATATGTGCACAACTTTTTCCCTTTAACCCATCGAATCATATGTGAGGCTCATGCTCGCTTGAGGGTTAACTATAGGGGGAGCCCCGCATTGGGTGGTATCAACCAAACAACCAAACAAGAGATCGACGACCTCGATTAAAGTGGGACCTCCACCCTATTTTCCACAAAACTAGCCTAAGGGGGTCCACAAAACCGCAATGGTATTTTGGAGGACGTGGAGCAGGCTAACATGGCAAAGGTCGTGGGGGAGGATATTGTAGAGATGACTTGGCCCCTGTTGAAGATTGTACCTAGGTTCGGTCTTCATAAGTTGTATTTGAGTCATAATTAAATGTATTTGTCAAAATAAAGAAAATGAAATTTTCATTATTATTATTATTATTACTTATTAAAGCATGGGTTTCATGCTTAGGTCATCCTGTTATAGGACAAAGTCCCCATTGAGGACTTCTACATTTTGTCTTGATTCATTAGAGTCATTGTTCATTTTGTGAGATCCTTCTTGGGTTTTTGAATCATGTAAAAATAATTTTTATTGAGTCAAATAAGTCATTTGTTACCTCCACACCAAGTCGCCCCTTACCTGATGAAGTTGACTTACATTAGGGTAATTCGACCCATGGAAAAGGGTATATATATAAGTGCAATTCGAATCATTTGGAGCATCACTCACACAAGTTCAATATCCAAGAGAAGGAAGTAGAAGAATACCAAATTGCAGAAGAAATATAAGGAGATTTATCGGAGAAGGAAATCGAAGTTTTTGGGTTGTTTCTATCTCACACAGTGAATTCACAGGGCTATTTGCAGGAAGGTTGAAGTGTTGCGTAAAGATAAAATTTCTACAGTTGCATCTAGGTCGAAATATTGTTGTTGAATCTAGGTCGAAGTTGCTACTACTAGGTTGCTACTAGGTTGAAGTTTTTGCGGCCACTACTAGGTTGAAGTTTTTGACGCTGCTACTAGGTTGAAGATCTACTGTTGCATCTAGGTGAAATTTTTTGCTGGAAGGTTATCATCTGCAAAAGAAGGGAAGGGATGACTTGGTGATTGGAGGAAGTCTATGTCTAAGTCAATTAGTCTTGGATCATCTCATGAAACTATTGAAGGAAGAGTTGTTGACTAAATTTTACCTTAGATAGGGGTTTTTCCCTGACAGTATACCTACATATGATGTCTTTGATCTTCATGTTATGATTTTGGTAATTTCTTGACGAACTAAGATAAAAGGAGAACACAAGAAAGTTAATAAGAACATAAGAATATCACAAGTAATTATCAACATATAGAAAAGCTTTCTAACTTTTTGATTTTCCTACATGGAATCAGACCTAAGGATAAGAAGAAGGAAAAAGGCGGCCTGAAGATCTATTGAAAGGAGATTTAACAAGTTTGAATAATGGTCATCAAGGAAAATGATCATATAAGGAGTCAAGCCTACTATCTTCAAGAACCATGTCTAACTCATTGCAGGGAGAAAACAAATTAGAGAGAGCATCTAATTACAGGACATGGAAAAAGTGGATATATCTCATCCTCGAGAAGAGTAAAGCCTTTGATATAGTCAAAGGAAAAGTAAAGAAGTATACAAATGAATCAAGTGATGCAGAAAATGCAAAGTACAAAGAAACAAAGATATTGGCCATGACCCTAATGGTATCTAACACCCCCTCCCATATCTACCCTAGTAACCGACCAATCGGTGTAAACATGTGACGAGAAGTTACTAAGATATGATTTGACTCCCTATGTGTTAGTTAAGGAAGTGGAATCGACGAAAACACACCATACATACCTTCCACATCAGCAACAGAACTCCCAGGAGCCATCCCAATCATTAAGGTAACCAGCCCACAGGTCGCGCTGCGTTTTTAGACTATTAAACCCCTGGAAACTCCCTTTATATGGGAAAGCATGCATCCAGGATGCTCTAGACTCTCCCACAACATGGGTATGCATGCGTCTGGGGACTTTTCTCCTCAAACCTGTTCTTGTGACTCTATAATTTGTGCCACTTTTTCAGGCCCAGAGCCCAGGTCACTGCCCATAACTCAATGACACTTTTAGAACTGAAAGATAACAACTACATAATGATGCAAAGGCAATTACTTAGACAAGGACTTGATTGGACCCCTACTAGCCATGACAAGAATTTCTTCAAACATGTAACAATTATGTAATCTACATGTTTAAACAACATATCTTAGCTTAGGGGTCTCATACTCATCTGAGAATCGCTAAGAAACATTGATTCCTCAACACGTCAGTTGTAATTTCATCCATTAGGACATAGATACATTTTTCATTCATTTACAAGTAAAAAATATGATGAGATCGATACATAGCCACTGTCATAATACATCTTCATAGCCAACATAATAGCAACAAAAATACCAAGGAAACAACAAGCATATAATCCACATATAAACCAATATAATATTCATGAAATAACAAGGAGAAATAACCTCATATTAATGATGCAAAGGCCAACCCGATTCGGGACTCCCACGAACCACCCAGCTGTAGACATGGTTGAGCCAAATCTCTCTTCAACCAGTCACCCTGTGCCATATTCCAAGCATGAATGCGAGATCTCATAAAAAACATAAATCAAAATCATCCAAGGCTTCCAGAAGCCAAACTACCTCCATCCATCAAACAATTATTCCACCTCACGGTCATACATCACAAACCATCACTAGATTGGTCTCTACCAAAGGCTTCCAGGGCTCCATAACATTTGCTCCAACCAAGCTTTCCAGGACTAGTAACTCAACCCACAGTTGTCACCGGGCTTCCAGAGCATTTTTCCAACCAGCGCTTCCAAGACTAATAACTCAACCCACCTAGGGCTTTCAGAGCGTTTTTCCAACCAATGCTTCTAGCATTAGTAACTCAACCTAAGTTCTTACAGGGCTTCCAGGAACTAGTAACTCAACCCAAGCTAAAAGAAACATGAGAAGCATCCATAAAAAATAATAAATAAATAAAATAAATAGATAAATAAAATAAATAAAAATTAACAAAAAATAATAATAATAAGAATAATGAACCCACAACACCATGCATATTTAGGAAATGGAAAGGCTGTGAATACAATCCTTCATGCCAATGACAAATCATGACCAATAAACCACATGCATATGCCATACATGCCCAAAATTAGTGAGGAAAACATACATGCAACTCGATACCTGCAAGAAAAACCTATTGTAGCTATTGTTCTCGATGTCCTCTTGCGCTTTCCTGCTCTTCCTTAAAATCTTGCTCCAAAACTCCAAGTATGCCACACTCTCCAAGAGTGCTCTAAGAAAACTTTAAGTGTGCCAAGAGTATGAGAGAGAGAGAATAGAGAGAGCTCCAAAATTGAACTGGAAAAAGTCTGTGAACTAATCCTCATAAGCCTTTTTATTAATGAGGCCTCTATTTTCTTCATTTTCCATTATTTTCCTTCATTTTCCTCCTCACATGCAACCTGTGACCTTTCACCTCCCTTTTCTCCAATTTCCATTATTTTCATAAATAAATGTGCCAAAATGCCATTTGGCATTTCCAAAGCCTTTGTCATTGCCTTTGTTAATTTCCTTAGACATTGATTAATCACCATTGATCCCCATCACTATGCTTTTACCCAACATTCAACTTGGGATAAGTGTCCCATCAGCTGTGGTTATTATTTTGCCTTCATTAACTTTTATTACATGAAATTTTCACCAGGGCTATTACAGAACCCTCCCCCTTATGGGGACACCGTCCTCAGTGTTCAACAACACCTACAACCAACAAGGCTGATGTAAACAAAACATACTTACCATGGATCTTTATAACTTAGATCGTTGCAGTATTTACAATGATCATCATGTTGAGAAGCAAACCAACATGACAACATAACAAGTATAACATTATAATGACATGAAACCCATGCCGCTTATTGGAGTTTTATAATGTAGCTCATGGAGGTATTTACATCCATATACATATGTACATATACCTATACCAAAACATATGCTCAACCAACGAATAATCAAGGATACATAGCCCGCATCTGATCTGCCATCTCCCATGTAGCTTCATTAGGCCCAAAGTGCTTCCATTACACTTTAACCTACTTGATTGCTCGGTTGCGGAGCATGAGCATCTTTCTTTGCAAAATGCATTGTGGTTCTGGCGCACAAGCATATTTCTTTGAAAAATGCACTGCGGTTCCAGAGCATGAGCATCTTTCTTTGCAAAATGCACTATGGTTCCGACTGGAATTCTCCTACTGGCTCCACTTGCAATACAGACCAATCAATCACATGATCAACATCTTTAACATACTTCTTAAGCAATTACACATGTAAAACATCATGGAATTTCATTGTCGAAGGCAGTGCAAGTCGATAGGATATTGGCCCAATCCTCTCAATAATCATAAAAGGTCCACAAAAACGGGGTGCCAGCTTGGTACATGATCCAATCTGCAAGGAAATCTTCTTCAGTTTGACGTGAAAGTACTCCTAGAAATCCTTGAACAACCTATTATAATATGCATAGCTCTTCTGCCTATCATGTGTTGCTTTCAAAGTCTTCTTGATTACTTGCATTTCCCGCTCCATGTCTGCCAACATGTCCAGTCCAATCAACACCATGTTAACTGGATCACTCCAACTAATGGGAGTATTACAACTCCGCCCATACAATGCCTCAAACAGACACATCCTCAGTGTTTCCTAGTACCCATTGTTGTAAGTGAACTCAACCAGTGGAAGATATTCTTCCCACTTCCATTATTGTTGCATCACATACATCCTCGAAATATCCTCCAATATCCTATTGACCCTCTCTGCCTATCCATCTGTATGTGGATGATAAGTTGTGTTGAAGTCCAACTTTGTACCTAATCCTGCAAATAAGTCCTTCCAAAATTTGGAAGTGAACTTCGCATCCCTATCTCACACAATTTTCTTCGGAACTCCATGCAATCTGACCACGTCCCTGATGAATACGTGTGATAAATCACTCGTTGAGAATGTAGACTTCACTGGAATGAAGTATGCCACCTTTTTCAACCTGTCCACCACTACCATGATGGAATCATGTTGTCCCACCATCCACCGAAAAACGTAATAAATTCCATGGAAATGACCTTCCATTTCCACTCTGGAATCATAATCGGTTGTAGTAGTTCACTTGGATTCTTACACTCTGCCTCCACCTCCTGACAATCCAAGCACCTAGCCACAAACTCTACTACGTCTCTCTTCAACTTCGACCAATAATAGAATTTCTTCACTATTGTTAGTGTCTTTTGATAACCTAGGTGACCTGAATATGGTTCACATGAATCTCCCTCAAGATCACCTTATTGAGCTCACTGCTATCTGTCACATATATCCTGTCTCTAAACCTGACCATTCCATCTATCGTGAGACAATAGTCCACATACTGTGCACCTTGTACCTGTACCACTACATGTACCACCACCTATACATGTGCGTGTACCACCACCTATACATGTACCTATACCACCACATGTACCTGTACTTGTACCACTACCTGAACTCTCTTGCAACCTGTGCATAATCTCCATATACCTGAAATCCTGTTGACCTGCCTGTAAGATCCTATATTGTAAATCTGTCCCATATGAGCTCATAGATGCTATGTGATTTACCTGTATCTGCCTGCTAAGAGCATCTGCCACCATGTTATCTCTACCCTTGATATACATGATCTCAAAGTCAAACTCACTAATCATGGAAAACCACCAAGCCTGCCTGCCATTCAAATTCAGTTGGTCAAATAGATAATGCAACCCACTGTGATCACTCATCAATACAACCCTCCTACCAAGAATATAGTGCCTCCACATATTTAATGCATGTATGATCGCTGCCAAATCAAGACCATGTGTCAGGTAATTCTCCTCATGCCCATTCAGTTTCCATGACTCATAGCATACCACCTATCCATCATGCATAAGGACTCCACCAAGTCCTCTCTTGCAAGCATATGTACATACTACAAACTCTTTTTCTAAATCTACAATCTTTAACATTGGTGCATGTGTCAAAAAATGCTTGAGCTGCTCAAAACTAGTCGCACACTCCTCTGTCCATTCAAACTTCTTACCTTTCCTCTGCAATGATGTGATAGGATAAGTAAGATGAAAAAAGTTCCTAATGAACCTCCTATAATACCCTGCTAACCCCATGAAAGATATCACCTCATCCACATTCTTGGGAACTTCCCACTCCAAGATAGCTCTTACCTTTCCTAGGTCCACTGTTATGCCATCCTTGGAAACCACATGTCCCAAGTAGTGTACCTCAGTCTGAAAGAAGCTACAGTTTTTGAGCTTAGCATACAACTGATGCTCTCTCAACAATCTTAGCACTAGTGCTAAATGCTCTACATGATCTTCTTCATTTTTTGAATATATCAATATATCATCATTGAACATAATAACAAACTTGTCCAAATACAGATGCAACACACTATTCATCAAGCACATAAAGGTAGTTGGAGCATTAGTTAACCAAATGGAACTACAACAACCTCATAATGCACATACCTAGTCCAGAAAGTTGTCTTGTAGATGTCATCTTCTTTAATGTGTACCTGATGATATCCGGATCTCATATCAATATTCGAGAACACTATTGCTCCCTTCAACTGATCGAACAAGTCATCAATGCTTGGTAACAAATACTTGTTCTTGATTGTCACTTTCTTCAACTACATGTAATCAATGCATAGCTTGAGAGTGCCATCCTTCTTCTTCACAAATAATATTGTTGCGCCCTGTGGTGATACACTTGGCCTAATGTATCCCTTGTCCAACATTTCCTTCAACTACTGATCTGATAATGAGATCTTTGACAATTATTAAGGCATTACAGACTCATGTGCATGGATTTGCCTATGTTACTTTGTGCAATGGATCAATAAGATTGCGAAATACATAGACAATGAAGCAATTAAAGAACATAATAGACAAACACACATAAACATAGCAAGTTTAATAAGGAGTTCACCCAACACTCCTGGGCTACGTCTCCTGGTCCAGCCTTCAATGGTGACCTCTCTATCATGTCTTCAAGAGCAGAGTTTTTACAACAAGTGAGCTCAATTTGAGTCTCACACAACAAATACAAAACAACAAGGCTTTACATGGATCCCCCAAGTCTTTCTGAGTACACAGGCTCTCCTCACGTACTCTTTGTCTCAGTTTTCTCTCTGTCTCAGCACTGCTTGCCTTTGTTTCTATCAGTCTATGGCTTTAAAGCCAATTGGTGTTGTCTGTTCCTTTCTTCTTCTCAAGCTCTTTGGCTTCTCGGCCTCTATCCGCTCAGATCCCCTTATGAACGTTAGCAATCATTGCTAAATGCCTTTAGGGATGGTGGCCACCTGTTCTGTAATGGAATGGGTCATCGGGCCTTTGAAATCCCAAAAATGGTCGTTTTCCATTTACACAGAGAAACATTGCAAAACACAGAAAAATCCACCAAAACACTATTCATCAGACTTCAAATATTCATAAATCCGCACTATATTCCTATCAGGTCCGCCTTTATATCATGATCGCATCTCCACCGTTAATCTGAGAGGTCATGATCCAACGGTTGAGGTTCATTTTAGGCGGCTCATTCACACGGGAGTTAACTACTCAAAAAAGAGTGGTTTTCTCTCTCTAGGGCCTGGACACGTGGCAGCCAGTGTACGAGCTCGAGCAGAGCCCGGTCAAAACCACTTACCACCTACAGCCACCCGAAATCTCGTTTGTTTCCTTTGTATTAAAAAAATACATTAAACACTGAAAAACCTTATAAAATTGCTTTAGATGGACTTTAAATATTATGCATATGCATTCATAAACCCTTTCAAGTCCGGTTTCATCGCATCGGCACTTTACCCTTTGTATTTCGTTTATTTAACAAAAAACTCAAATACAAAGGAAAACCCTGTTTTCCAGATCTCAAAATATATCAAATATCACCTATATTTCCATCGGGTCCGGCTATCGCGAGTTATGTTTATATCAGCCCTGCTCCATTGTAATGTTCTGATGCGATGTTGCGATTCGATTGATCGCAACTACATATCGCACATACCCTGGGCCGTTTGTAATCGCTCCTTTATAATCGTCAATTGCGATATTGCGATTCAACTTGGGCCATCGATCTGCGCGCTTGCTTGATGATCCTCGTTGACCCGCACTAATTGTGATCGCAACTGTTATATGGTTGTCCCCGATAGCCTTCGTCTCTCACCACCGATTGCGATGTGCCAATCGGATCTGGACCGTTGATCAGCCAAATCCGACAACTCCTGTGCATCGATGCCAATAACTTGTTTTTCCATTGTTTCTTACTGTTTTTCGCTACCGATAGTGTTTTCCGCCTTTTCTAAGGGTTCTTCCTCATGCGATAGTTTTGATCTTTTAAAATATTTTGAAGACTTAGAGGGTTTTTGGATCCATTTTGGATCACGCCTTCCCACTAAAAAATCTTTTGGACCACCAAAAGTTGGTTTTTAAGCATCAATCAAGTGAGGATACAACTTCCTCACTTGTCCAATCTCTATCCATCTTGCACTGCTTGGTTTTGAACCTTTGAGTCTGATTCTTAGGTACTCAACATCCCCTTTGCGCGTAGTTCTCACCTTCCTGTCCAAAATTGTATCTTCCTTCAACTCATTGAGATATTCAGGCAACAGATCATCAATAGAAGGCAACTAACTTTGCTCTTCGAGATCTTCAATCAATGAAGGTTCAAACAGTCTCAAGTTCTCTGCATTAACTACTGAATAGATGTGCATGTAAGCTGGCAAATCAAGGCGAAAAGCGTTCTCACCAATTTTCTCAGGTATCTTGAAAGGCCCATAACTTATTGGATTCAGCTTTTTACCTTCACCTTGCATTCTGTCTTTGCTGATGTACAGACAGACTTGATCACCAACTTGGAAGCTATGCTCAATTCGATGCTTATCATGCCTTGCCTTGTACTTGGCCTGGCTTCTTTCCAGTTGTTCCTGCACTGCCTGGTGAATTTCTTGGATCTGTTCAATGAACTTGGTTGCTTTGTCCACATCATTGTGTCCATCAACTACTATGTCTTTATTAAAGACAAAATCCAAAGGAGACCTTGGTATAAAACCAAAACAAGTCTCAAAAGGATATTTTTGTGTAGAAGAATGTTTAACACAGTTGTAAGCATGTTACACATAACATAAATGTTCATCTCAAAGCTTGGGATGCTTGCTGCAATAGCCCCTGAGCAACTGGATCACCATCTTGTTGACCACCTTTGTTTGGCCATCTATTTGTGGATGAAAGGTTGTGCTCTTCTTCAATCTGGTGTCCATCAATTCCCATAGACTTGACCAAAATTTCCCAACAAATCAGGAATCTCGATCAGATACAATGGAAGTGGGTAACCCAAAATGAACCCATACATGTTGAAAGAACAACTTTGTTGTTTGTTCAGCTGTAATTTGCTTGTTACAAGGTATTAAAATACACATTTTGCTGAACCTGTCCACAATAACATATAAATAGTCATGACCTTTTCTAGATTTTGGCAATCCCCCAACAAAGTCCATGGAAACACTTTCCCAAGGATGTGAAGGAACTGGAAGTGGAGTGTACAAGCCTAGTTTTCTATTGCTGGGCTTGCTTCTAGCACACATGGTACACCCTTTAATATATCTAGAAACTGTTTCATGCATACTTGGCCAATAACAAAACCTTTGCAGCTGTGCAACTGTTTTACTTACCCCAAAATGACCCGATATTAGAGAAGTATGTGCTACTCGGATTATATTAACTCTTTCAGTTTGACGAATGCATAACTTTCCCAAATGATATAAGAGTTGGTCCTTAACATGATAATCCAATTCTTCTACTTGTTTTCCATGACTTAAAGTTGCATATACATCTTTAAAATCTACATCTTGAGCATATTGTTCAATGTAGCTTTCATGCAATACTGAATTATGCTTAAGTATAGTAGATGCATTTATAATTGGTCCTGATAACATATCTGCAACTTTATTGTGTATGCCCTTCTTATATCTGATGACAAGATGAAACTGTTGTAGAAAACCCATTGTTATAGACAATTTTGTGCCTTACAGCAATAAGCATGAAATGTCAATAATCCAAGGGATCCAAAGTTCCCTAAACATGATGTTTCTACCCCTAGAGGAACAAGGTCAGCAAACCAACAGCTCTCAGATCGGTTCTCCACTTGAAAACACTCAAAAACAAGCAATCCTGAAATCAAAGCAGGTGCTCCACTAGGCTTCTGCGCTGAAACACAACTGCTCCATGGTGTACCTGCGTTGCAAAGCAGGCAGAACAAAGCCCACCTGCGTTGGGCGAGTTTGGACATGTGGCACAGTGAGTCATTGCTTTGGAATCTTCCAAAAATGACACTTGGATCAGGTATTTCGCCTTGTGATGAGTCAGAGGATTTGTTTCTCCAAGTGGAAGCAAGGTTCACCAAGTGGACTCAAGAACTGAAGATCAACTAAAGATTAACTGAAGAGAGAGAGGACACAAGGCAGCTACACATCAGTTGCAAGCTGACTCATCCTTTCTCAATTCATCTATATATTGAGCTCTCTCCTATGAGCTCAAGAGGCTGGAATTTGGTGCAAAGTAATGATATGCTGTTGGTTTCATTCTTGAGTTATTGGGTGATTGTTTGAGAGAGGTGAAGAAGAGCAATTCTTTCTGCTGGGAGGTGTTGCTGGGTTGGAGCCTGCAATGGTTGTAATCCTCTCAGAACCTTTATTTCTTCATTAATAAAAGCTATTGAGGTTCTTCTATGTGCTCTTGTTTCAATTATGTATTGTGATGATTGCATGTTTGGTTTACACTAATCCATGAACCAGTTATGATTGCATGCCTCTTGTAGTTTCCTTCTTTGTCATTGTGCAGGATCTCATTGCAGCTGGGCGAGCAGAAGGACAAAGAGCTAGGAGCAAGCGGCCAAAGAGGAGAGTTTGGATTCGACATTAAGCGCAAGGCAACGGTTAGTGCTTTCTCCATCCTCTTTTGCTTTCATAAAGAAGTAAACCTTCAGTAGTTTGTTTTACAGTTGTTGCTAAGGAACTGTCACCCTTAGAGTGGGTTAGGGTCATCCGAGTCGGATACTTTTCCCTACAACAAACTGGCGGCTCCGCTGGGGATTGTATCCGTTTGATTGTGTTTGTAGTATTTTGCTATTCATTTCCTGAACAAAAGAGTACCAAATCGAAAAGCTTTTGACTATATCAAAAGCGAAGTAGAGGGGTTGCTACTCTTGCTCATTGTCTGAGCAGATTCATGATTTGAAGAGCTGATCTACAAAGATCCTTGTGAGCTCTTAGTGATAGCTTTGCACCTTCTAAATCATCCCTTTGATTGTGCTTGACTGATTGCTTCTGATTTGAGCAAAAACCGTGCATTTTTGAGAAAATTATGACCCGGAAACTGTGAAAACGCAACTCTCGTTTTCCAAAGCAGGTAGTACACAGGCTACCTGCTTTGCAACGCAGGTCCCGAACTAGCTACCTGCGCTGAGAGCCAGTTTGACTGTGCAGAGCCTGCGTTGACCCAAATTTGCTTAGTGCATTTGGGGTTTCCTCCTTTCTCTTGCCTGTTTTCACTTAGTTTTGCTGCTAGGTGTCAGTCTTGTGCCTGTTTTGAAACCAATATTACTTGCCATCATTCTGCCTCTGTTATATAACGAAATTGTACTTGTTCTTTGTATTTCTTGCTCATTTACAATTTCCCATAATGAAAAGTAAACTAGTCATGCTTTTGGCCTCTTAGATCTGAACCTGTGTTAGGCGTTTTGCTGGTCTAAAGAGTTAGCTTGTTTGCTGTCCATAGCTGGTTAGTCGTTTTACTTTCGTTCGTATGGTTTGATTTCATGTATTTCCAGTGATTAAGCAAGTGAATCTTAAGGTGTCTTTTGATTTTGGACAAGCTTGTTTACTTTCGCTTTAAATCGAAATCAAAGTTATATAACCACTTTCTTTTTGTATCCATCCACATTAAGAAAGGGAAAAGAAAATACATGCATTGTGCATTTTGCATTTGACTGTGTGCTTGACGATTTAGAAAAATTTGCATTTTAGTGTGTGCTCTATGATCTGTGTGAAAAGATTTGCCTTTCTTTTCCCTCAGTAGTTAAGGTTTTCAAAGTTGAAAGATTGAAAAGTTTGCTTCTCATCTTAGACTGCATTCAGGAATTTGTTATATACATCTCGTGGTGATCCTTAAAGGCAAACTGATAAGCAAGATCAACATTAAAATAAATCCAATTTACATAACAACGCTTTGTAACATAACGCAAACACATAGAGGTCTAGGTAGAGACGTGTTCCGGCGTCGTTAAACATAGTGACTGTCGATCTCTACGAAGGTGGGTGATTCCTCCTGAGAGTCGGTGGCACTAATACGGACTTGTGCTCCCACGTACTGTCGCGTATATATTGGGAGACCCCTATAGGCAATTATCCTTTATCCATAGGAAGCCGTGTCGACCGCCCTACTGATCGCGATGCAGTGAACACAGCATTCACGAAGATCGACCACCCGTACCGTAAAACGTATTCTGTGGTTTCGCGAAAAGTTTGGCACACCCTCTGCCTAGAACTCCAGAGCAGTTTCTTTTGGCCTTTTTCAAACTCTATAACTGAAAAAGTCCATCCGAGCATTTGTCACTTCGGGCTCGTTAAAACATCGAAGGCGACTAGAGTCATCTTTAGCTTTTTCTCGACTCTTAAAACATGAAAAAGCAAGTTTGTGTCTAAAAGCGTCGTTAATAAAATTTATTTTAAGCGGAACAAAATCACCTGTTATTCCCACGTTGATCTTTCAGTTGAAAAGTATGGAGCCCACCAACCAAGGAGGCAACCTTGGCGGAAGTCCAAATCCCTTCTCCTCTTGGGGAGATGTTGGTGCGCCTCATATGGCAACATTGTCACTTCCAGGATTGACAATTGGCCTACCTGTATGGCTCTTTTCAACTAATGTAGTCCAGATCGCCACTAATCCTGAGCAGTCGAATCAACAGTCAGACCAGTCTAGGACTACCCACCAGCCTTCCACTTCTTACAACACTTCCTCTGATCCTTCATCTTCGCAAGGTAGAGCTGGCAAAAGTCAGCCTCCCAAGGAGAAGAAGGAAAGGAAGAAGAAAGAAAAGAAGCAGAAGGAGCCTATGGCGAAGGCGACTGGGGGCAAGCAAAAGACAGCTGACAAAAACCCACACACTGCACCGACCGGGCCTAAATCGCCGTGTGTCATTTGCGAAGGGGCCCACTTCCATCGTGATTGTCCTTGTATTCCCCGGATACTAAGGAACAGGTCCCCAAGATTGCACAATCCGGTAGCATCAACCTCTGGCAGTCATGTTGATTGCAGTCCGTCAACTAGCGAGAGTGAAGGACGAAGAGGGAGACCAAGATCACCCTGTATATTGTGTGAAGGCGAGCATGCCATCCACAGATGTCCATTCCTAGATGAGGCAAAGAGATTTTTGGAAGATCGTCCGGTTTCGCCGTTACGACTTCCTCCTGGATACCAAAAACTCGCGCCTAATCCCTCGATAGTTGAAAATCCAGCTGACCCGCCCAAGTGGTCAGCTGAAGTGTCGGTCATTGAGAATGAACCTACTGAATCCAGACCAGACGAAAGTTTAAAGGTCGAAACGGCAGTTGACCCGGTTCTTCCTTCAGAGGTTTCATCGTCCAATGACTCCGTCATTGAAGACCCATCTTCAAATGACACCCTCACTGAAGAGGATAAGGATGACACCGTCCATATTCTTTTCATCAACACAGACTCTGATGAGCATCAGGGCAATGCGCCCATTCCTTTATCGCAGGAAGGAACATCGTCGGGGTCGTATCTGGCCATATATTCGGTCCCACCACCAAGCAACCTAGTTGTATCCTTTGATTGGAATCAACTAGGCAGACCCCGGTTACCAGCCAGTATCCCATTCAGAATCATAGTCCAAATCTACAGAATGGTGATGGCTGGAACTATCATTGATGAAGGGGCATCTGTGAGTATCCTTTCCTCTGTTGCTTGGAAAGCACTGGGTTGCCCGGCGCTTTTACCTGAGATGAGAAATCTATCAGGTTTTGATAAAGGAACCAGTCACCCGTTAGGGATTCTCCCCAATGTTCCGGTTACATTGAAAGGGAAAACAGTTCGCATGAACATCATGGTCGTCCAGGGACCCTTGGCATATAACTTACTCCTTGGACGAGACTATATATATTGCATGGAGGCAATAGTGTCCTCACTCTTTAGAGTCATGTGTTTTCCGCACGAAGGAAGAATGGTCCAGCTAGTAGACCAACTTTCATTTCCAGGATCACGCATTGCAAATAGTCAAATACCATCCCTTAACGGTTTATTCGCTCAAGGAATGCCACCGCCCCCGGTTCTACTTCCCGATGAATGCGAGTAATTCGGAAAGAAAGAACTGGGACCCAGGGGGCATGCACCCTGGCCTGCCTCGGGCAGAGAAAACCTTAGGTATAAAGTTAATTTCCGCAGAAGGATGGACTAGTCCATACCCCGTCCGGCAGAGGAAGAGAGGGTTGTTCTAGGATAAAATTCTTTTGTCAAAGTTATGTGAGCGAAGCAATCGCTCCCTTTGTCTAAAGAAGTGGGCTCTCCTAAGGAGGGGGTCTATTTGTGGCAGCAAGAAGCCACCATCTTTGAATGTCAAGCCTCACCCATTAAAACAAGTTGTTTTGAAGGATAAGTAGGGGCAGTCTTCAAAGAAAGAGATGAAATTGCTGCAACAAGTAGTCACCATCCTTAGCAACCTAATGATAGACATCGCCGAAAAGAGAGTTTAGTTTGCGGCAGCAAACAAAACCATTTTTCGGATAATAAGTAAGAGATGGCAGAATCTCGAAATTATACTTTATACCTGGGGGCATGCAAACCTTTTGGAGTGCAAGCACGGGACGACTATTTATTTTTTTAAATTTTTAGGTCCTCCCTTTAAACCTGTAGGTCTAACCCGTTAAACTCGTAGGATTAGCCGTTTCTAGCTTGCATAAAGAAAGGATGAAGGGCAAAAGTTAAAACCTGCCAATTTGGAGTAATTAGTGAGGTATCGCTCCTTAAATAAGATTACCTCACCTAAAGCATTCCTTGTATTAAGACTGGTATAATTCGAGCAGTTTTAGCAATGTTCATGCTCGTTAAAAAATAAAAGCAATCATCGAGCAGTTTTTGTGCAGAAGTTCATGCTCGTTAAAAAATAAACGTAAAATGTGAGCAATCTTTCCCTAGCAGTTCAAGCTCATCCAGAAAAATGAACCGGTAAACAACCTCGAGAAATGTAACCTTTGAAAGCCATATTAAAAGCCCTTGGTCGTGTTTATATGCCATCACCTCCATCTGTTCATTTGGCCAATCGTTCACCTCCATATGTTTGTTTACCCATTTTGAGGAACAGCTGCGAAGAGTGATTTCACTTAGCCATCCTTGTGACACTGCCGTGATTGGAGAATTCCAACCTGTACCTGGAATCTGCTGCTATCCCTGTTCATCACTCGTTCCTCAAAAGACGAGTCTTCTTTGAGCTCTTTTCACTGACTCGTAAAATATGAAAAGTTTGCCGAGTTTTGGCCTTCCAGCTCGTTAAAGCGACCGGAAAGCTATCCCTCCTCTAGATTTTAATCTTTTTGGACCTGAGGGATTATTGCACAAAAAGATCGAGCGCTTGTTTTGTTCGGCTCGTTAAAGCAACCGAAAATTCATCCCTTCTGTATTGTTTTAAAATTTTTCGGACTTAAGGGATTAGATGACGAAAAAGGAATTTTGGAGTTAACTTTTCGTACCTTTTCAGACTCTCTAAAAATGAAAAGGACCGAGTTTTCCTTGTCGTTAGACTCGTTAAAATGATTAAATAGCGACAAACTTGTCTTTAGACGAGAACGAGTTTCCCTATCGCTAGGCTCGCTAAAACATAGCGATGGGCTTGCCCGAAGGGCAGGTTATAGAACAAGCATATGTTATCCTCCTCAAGCTTGACAAAAATAAAGAGGTACTGGTCAGCAATGACTGGGGAAAAATTGGGAGAACCTCACAGCATTAATGGTAGCAAGTCGCTCTTGAACATGACACTTTGTCCTCCGTAGCACATCGGGTTGGGTTGTTTCATTCACCGGTCGCAGAATCATGGTCCTCGCCACACCATCCACCATTGGGGTAATGCTACCAATCCATCACATCAGTGTCGTTATATGTTCAAGAGATGTGGTTATGTAAAGAGTCAACCGTGTTCCACCCACTGCCATACATTATCCTTCATCCACTTCATGACCGCCACCCTGAATCATACATCACAGTTGGTTTTCACCTCATCATAATCACTAGCTCCGTTCCGTGTCACTGATGTGGGATTCATTAAGGCCCTCCTTTGACGGATCGCTCCTTGTCGACATCAGCTCATTATCCAAGGAGTTGATCTAGGAACACCCCCCTCAGTACTTTGAAGCTTGCATGCCTCAATGGCAAGTTTCTCACTTCCGGCGACAGGTATACATCAATGACCTTCGACCAGAAGATTTTGCATGGTGGTCGACGCCAAGTCCTTTATTCCCACCATGTAGATTGTACTGCCGTACCTTGAGGGTCATCATCCTTATCGGTGATTCCTCTCGCGCTTGTTAACGGTTTACATCATTGACCGGTAATCAAGCGATGTCTTTCCATGTTCGACTTCAAGAAATTCTCACATGGATCGACTTGTACATCGAGTGAAGATCGGAAGAGACTGAAGACCCCGGATCTAGTTTCATCCATCCGGGCTGCGATATATATTCAGGACATAAAGACATTTGATATGTACATCATTGCAACAGATGATCATCCTTTTCAAAGGATGATAAATTCGGCAGAGAATTATCAGTCTAGCATCAGACGATCGTCTGTTCTATGTACCAAAATGTATTTATAAAGCTGAGCATGGGAATGCCCGCCTCAGCTAGATCATGAAAAATGTATGAAAAATAATGTATTGTATTGTATCTTATTACAGGACACTTCTCAGCAGATTGAATGAACTTCGGATCCTCTCAATAAAGCATTTCACCCGATAAATGACCTCATACTTTAGGGGGCATCTGTTATAGACAATTTTGTGCCTTACAGCAATAAGCATGAATTGTCAATAATCCAAGGGATCCAAAGTTCCCTAAACATGATGTTTCTACCCCTAGAGGAACAAGGTCAGCAAACCAACAGCTCTCAGATCGGTTCTCCACTTGAAAACACTCAAAAACAAGCAATCCTGAAATCAAAGCAGGTGCTCCACTAGGCTTCTGCGCTGAAACACAACTGCTCCATGGTGTACCTGCGTTGCAAAGCAGGCAGAACAAAGCCCACCTGCGTTGGGCGAGTTTGGACATGTGGCACAGTGAGTCATTGCTTTGGAATCTTCCAAAAATGACACTTGGATCAGGTATTTCGCCTTGTGATGAGTCAGAGGCTTTGTTTCTCCAAGTGGAAGCAAGGTTCACCAAGTGGACTCAAGAACTGAAGATCAACTAAAGATTAACTGAAGAGAGAGAGGACACAAGGCAGCTACACATCAGTTGCAAGCTGACTCATCCTTTCTCAATTCATCTATATATTGAGCTCTCTCCTATGAGCTCAAGAGGCTGGAATTTGGTGCAAAGTAATGATATGTTGTTGGTTTCATTCTTGAGTTATTGGGTGATTGTTTGAGAGAGGTGAAGAAGAGCAATTCTTTCTGCTGGGAGGTGTTGCTGGGTTGGAGCCTGCAATGGTTGTAATCCTCTCAGAACCTTTATTTCTTCATTAATAAAAGCTATTGAGGTTCTTCTATGTGCTCTTGTTTCAATTATGTATTGTGATGATTGCATGTTTGGTTTACACTAATCCATGAACCAGTTATGATTGCATGCCTCTTGTAGTTTCCTTCTTTGTCATTGTGCAGGATCTCATTGCAGCTGGGCGAGCAGAAGGACAAAGAGCTAGGAGCAAGCGGCCAAAGAGGAGAGTTTGGATTCGACATTAAGCGCAAGGCAACGGTTAGTGCTTTCTCCATCCTCTTTTGCTTTCATAAAGAAGTAAACCTTCAGTAGTTTGTTTTACAGTTGTTTCTAAGGAACTGTCACCCTTAGAGTGGGTTAGGGTCATCCGAGTCGGATACTTTTCCCTACAACACCCATCCACCTATAGTGTCTTGATTGCTGCAATTTAGTTTGAGAGTGCACATATTGAAGTGGTTGATGATCAGTATGTATAATTGTTTCTTTGCCCAATAAGTAATGTTTCCACTTTTTCACACTCTGTACTAATGCATACAATTCTTTATCATATGTGGGATAATTAACTACTCAGAACTAAATGTCTCAGAATGATAACATATTGGTTTACCGTGTTGCATCAACACTACTCCCATGGCATAGTCACTGTCATCTGTTTCAATCTCAAATGGTCTTTGAAGATCTGGCAATGCTAGTACTGGTGCTATACTATTTTTTTTTTTCAAGGTGTCGAGGGCTCTCTGTTGTTTGCCTCCCCACTGAAACACCTTGTTCAATCCTATCAAAGCATGTAAGGGAGCTGCAATCAAGGAAAAGTTAGCAATAAACTTTCTTCAATATTGTGCTGCTCCTAGGAAGCTTCTAACTTCTGTAGCATATTTGGGTTTAGGCCAGTTCACAATGACTTCAAACTTAGAGGGATCTATCTTCAATTCACCACCCCCTACAATATGACCCAAATAATTCAAAGATGTTTTGCCAAATTCACATTTTGATAACTTAACATAGAGATTTTCTCTTTTCAAAACATCTAGAGTGTGCTTTACATGCTTCAAATGTTCTTCCCATGTTTTACTGAAAACAAGAACGTCATCTAAATATACAATTACAAAATCATCAATAAAAGGTCGGAGTACATCATTCATAACTCTCATGAAAGTGGCAGGAGCATTAGTTAAGCCAAAAGGCATAACTAGACATTCATACACCCCTTGCTTTGTTTTGAAAGCAGACTTCCATGCATCTTGTTCTGCAACTCTGGCCTGATGGTAGCCACTACACAAGTCCAACTTGGAAAAGTAAACAACTTCTTTTAGCTGATCTAATAGATCATCTATGCGAGGAAGAGGATAACAATTCTTGATCGTTATTTTATTCAGTGCTCTATAATCAATGCACATCCTCCGCGAACCATCTTTCTTTCTCACCAACACAATTGGAGATCTGCATGGTGATGTGCTTGGTCTTATGAACCCTTTCTCGAGAAGCTCATGTACCTGCTTCTTGATCTCTGCATTCTCTAAAGCGGATAACCTGTACATTCCGATGTTAGGCAATGGAGAATCTTGCTACAAATGAATATCATGTACTATTTCCCTTTTGGGTGGCAGACCTTTAGGTTCTTGAAATAGGATATCATATTCTGAAACAACTTTTTCTAATTCAGCTTTCTGTTTAGCATCACGGCCTTAAAATACATTGGTTTTATCAGGGTTCTTTTCCTTTACAACCATTAGTAAAAATTGCTTGCATGAATTTACAATTCTTTTCATCTACCCTGAGTTTATGAGAGTGTAGTTATTTTTGAGCTGATGAGCTCTTACAATATATTCTATTCCATCTTTTGTGAGTTGATACTTATTTTCAGTTCTATAGAAAATGGATTTTCTATCATACAAGTAAGGACTTCCTAAAACAATACCACATATATCCAAGGGAACTATATCCAACTCAACCTCATCTAAAAATGTTGACCCAAATGCAAACCTAAGTTTACATTGTCTAGTCACTTGTAGCTTTGCTTTATCACATACCCAACCTAATGGATATGGCTTCTTGTGAGGTGTGGTTAGTAGTCCCAACTTCTTTACAATTGCTTTAGAAATCAAGTTTACTTGTGAACCACTATCAAATAAAGTATCAATCTTTTGGTGCTTGGAAATAACTCTAATATGAAAAATCTCATGTCTTTTCCACTCATTTTCTTCATTATCAATAGATTTTGCAGAATTACTAGTAGATGTTTCAGAATTTTTACCTTTTATACCTGTAGCTGTGATTGTTTTTTCATCACCTGAGTCTAAATCTTTCTAAATAGCAGCAGCAGTCATCTTCTTCTTGCCATCGAACTTCTTGGGTTTCAGCTCCGGATGCAAAGACCAGCAATGTTCATCATCGTGTCCACCCTTCTTGCAGTGAGTGCATGAAGGTTTGTCTTTCTATACAGCGTTTGCCTTCCTCTCTTTCCATTTCTTCTTCCTCTTTTCCTTGTTCTTGCTTGCAGTGGGTTTTGATGACCCCACAATCTCTGGGTTCACATTCTTGCCTCTAGCCTCTAAATGTGTAGCCTGAACTGATACCTCAGTTATGCAAGTAGGGTTAAACATGAGAATGGTGTGCCTCAAATAGCTATGTAGACCACCTATATACTTAACAAAGTTTCAGGTGAGTCTAGAGAAATGCTTAGAATTAAAGCTCTTTTTCTAAATTCCTGGGTATAGCTTTGTACACTTTTCCCTTTTAATTGGCGAAAAGTTTGCCAACTCATCATTACTTGCTGCATATAAACTAGTGGATAGAATTGTTTTTTAATGGCAGAAACAAATTCACTCCAGGTAGAAAGAATTTTACCATGCTTCTTCAAATCAGATTGTGTCCTGCCTTCCCACCACACTAGGGCAGTTCCTCTAAGGTGAAGGTTGGCCAGCTGAATCTTTCTCCTTTCTGAATTGATGTTCTACACCCTGCAATATACATCAATCTGTCTAATCCAGTTATCTAGATTTTCTGCATTTAATTCTCCATCATATATTGGCAAATCAAATTTTACATCTAATTTAATCAAAGGGATAGAAGGAGGTGTTGATAGAGGAGGATCTTTCCCTTCCCCTTTGCCTTCTGAATGGCCATTTAGAAGAGGTTCCTCTGTTCCTTTGTCTTGTTTGGAGGTTGAAGTATCTTCACCTCGACCTTTCTTAAATTCTCGATACATATCTTCTACCATGGCTCTCATGGTCATGACATTGTCCATGAACTGAGAGTCTGATTCCAAGGGAATTTCTTCTAACATTTTCCTCCTAGGATAGACTCTTCCTATCTCCAGGTTAGTCTCAACCAGTTCTCCTTCTCCTAATTAGAACTTTGACCTAGTTAGCATTCAACAATCCAGCACAAGCTTGTCTAACATTAGCAAACCTAAAGCTCTGATACCACTTGATCTAGTTATGAGATCTTTGATAATTATTAAGGCATTACAGACTCATGTGCATGGATTTGCCTATGTTACTTTGTGCAATGGATCGATAAGATTGCAAAATACATAGACAATGAAGCAGTTAAATAACATAATAGACAAACACACATAAACACAACAAGTTTAATAAGGAGTTCACCCAACACTCCTGGGCTACGTCTCCTGGTCCAGCCTTCAGTGGTGACCTCTCTATTATGTCTTCAGGAGCAGATTTTTTACAAAAAGTGAGCTTAATTTGAGTCTCGCACAACAGATACAAAACAACAAGTCTTTACTTGGATCACCCAAGTCTTTTTGAGTACACAGACTCTCCTCACTAACTCTCTGTCTCTGTTTGCTCTCTGTCTCAGCACTGCTTGCCTCTGTTTTTTTCAATCTGTGGCTTTAAAGCCAATTGGCACTATCTGTTCATTTCTTCTTCTCAGGTTCTCTGGCTTCCCAGCCTTTGTCCGCTCAAATCCCCTTATAAGCATTAGAAATCATTTCTAAACGCCTTTAGGGATGGTGGCCAACTGCTTTGTAATGGAATGGGTCATCAGTCCTTTGAAATCCCAAAAATGATCGTTTTCTGTTTACACAGAGAAACACTACAAAACACAGAAAAATCTGCCAAAACATTATTCATCGGACTTCAAATATTCATAAATCCACACTATATTCCTATCGGGTCCGCCTTTATATCATGATCGCATCTCCACCGTTGATCTGAGAGGTCGTGATCCAATGGCTGAGGTTCATTTCGGGCGGCTCATTCATACAGGAGTAACTGCCCAAAAAGAGTGGTTTTCTCTCTCCAGGGCCTGGACACGTGGCAACCAGTGTTCGAGCTCGGGTGGAGCTCGGCCAAAACCACTTACCGCCTACAGCAGCCCGAAATCCCGCTTGTTTCCTTTGTATTAAAAAAATACATTAAACACTAAAAAACCCCGTAAAATGGCTTTAGACAAACTTGAAATATTATTCATATGCATTCATAAACCCTTTCGGATCCGGTTTTATCGCATCGGCGCTTTACCCTTTGTATTTCGTTTATTTAACGAAAAATGCAAATACAAAGGAAAACCCTATTTTCCAAATCTCAAAATATATCAAATATCACCTATATTTCCATTGGGTCCACCTATCACGAGTTATGTTTATATCGGCCCCGCTCCATTGTAATTTTCTGATGTGATGTTGCGATGCGATTGATCACAATCGCATATCGCACATACCCTGGGTTGTTTGTAATCACTCCTCTATAATCGCCGATTGCGATATCGCGATTCAACTTGGGTCATCGATCTGCGCACTTGATCGATGGTCCTCGTTGACCTTCGCTAATCACGATCACAATTGTTAGATGGTTGTCCCCAATAGCCTCCGCCTGTCACCGCAGATTGCAATGTGCTGACTAGATCTGGACCGTTGATCAGCCAGATTCGACGGCTATTGTGCATCGTTGCCGATAACTTGTTTTTCCATTGTTTCTTACTATTTTTCGTTGTTGATAGTGCTTTCTGCCTTTTCTAAGGGTTCTTCCTCATGCGATAGTTTTGATATTTTAAAATATTTTGAAGACTTTGAGGGTTTTTGGATCCATTTTGGATCAACTATAGCTTCAACTCTACCAACTCTAGGGTGCTCATCCTACAGGGTGCCTTTGATTCCAGAGCTGCCCCTGGCACCAACTCAATAGAAAAGTCTACTTTCCTGTGAGGTGGAAAATCTAAATATCTATAGGAAATACATCTTTCAACTGTTGTAGAGCTAGGTACCTGCTCAAAATAGCTACATTCTCAACTTCCTTACCTTTTCCACGAGAAATGTGCACAACAAATAACACACACCCTTTCCTGTGACTACGCTTGGCCTGCATAGTTGTCACCATTCTAATTGATGTTGTGTTCTTCTTACCCCACAAAATTCTTTGTTCCCCATTGTCATATAAGCACTCAATGGCTTTGTCATAACAATCCACCTTGTTTCTATGAAGGTACAACCTATCCATGCCCAACAACATAATGAATGATCCCAATGGTAATACATTCAAATGTGTTGAGGTAGGCATACCATTCAAATCAAATGTACAAGCTCTTACCCAATGATGAAATCGCTTCTTTGTACATGTAGCCAACTATACTAACAAATATTTTTCATGAACTTCTTTATTCAAACCACACTTATCCACCAAGTTGGGATTAATATAACTATAATTATATCCAGGATAAATCAAAATAGAAACAACTTGATCACAAAGCTTACCGTCCATCTCAATAATAGACACCTAATGATCTATCTACCTATTATCCTGCGCTGCATAGATCCTAGGAATACTCTACCCAACATCTCCTATTGTTTGTGCCTCCTGAGCACTATAGAACTACGGTCTATCACCTTGAGTTGTGGACAATCTCTCTTGCGATGATCTTTGTCAGAAGTCCAACACTCTATAGGCTTCTAGCCTGCATCCTTTTTCTACTCCTCAAATCGAAGTCTTTGTCCTCTGTCAGATGCATTGAAATTCTTCGATGGCATTGCATTCTCTTTATTACCTGTACCCTGATGTCTTTCTCGCTTCTTGTCCCATTTTCCTTTGTTCTTTGCATTACCTTTCCAGTTTGGCTTTGTCTCAGATCTGCACTTCAATTGTTCATAGCAATGCTTTAGCTTTCAGATCGCCTCCTCCAATGATCTAGGCTCATGAACTCAATCTTGTCTTTGAATGCAATTAGTAATCCACTAATGAATCTCTGAATCTTGGCCTTCTTCTCCTTGAGGTAAGGTACATACCTCAATAGCTCCAAGAATCTGCTAGTTTAATCCTCATCTGTCATCGATCCCATATTTAGCTCATAGAATTATTTTTCCCTATCATAAAAGTATCTCTCCGATAGGTACTTCTTCTTAAATAGTCTCTCTAATTTACTCCAAGTCAACTCCTCCTCATAAATATCTCTGATGTTCTTTACATATTCCCACCAGATATCTACTTTACCTTTGACACTGAATGTAGTTATTCTCGCTTTCATGTTCTCTGAGTAATCATGCAGCCTGAATAACTTCCTCATACCAAGAAACCATGCCTTTGCATCCTGTTATTTATTCATCTCTCCATTAAATGTGGGTTGTTTTGCTTTCTTAAAGTTATCCTACAAATATCCATTGTCGCTCCTCCTGCAAGGATGATAATGAAACCGATCACAATGCCTGTCAGAACCAGAACTAGAATAGTACCCATGTCCATCACCTCTCCTATTCGGAGTATCCTAGAACTTGCCATCTCTGATCATGTCATCTCTATCTGACTTGTACTCACCATGAGACATGTTGCCATATGCCCCATTAGTTCTGTCCTCCTGCTCATCGTTGATCCAAAATGGTCCCTGTCGCTGCAATTCTAACAAAATCTAAAGTATCATTGCATTTACCTCTACTTGTTTCACCTGTGCTTGTATGATTCTGTCATTGTATGCCTTACAACTCCTTATTTCTGACTTTAAGCTTCTTAGTGTGTCTGCAAAATCAAAAGATTTTGCAACACCACGTTTCTCATCTGATCCATAGGGAGAGTCTCGGGAACTGTAGTCTACCATCTTGCTAGTCATCTTTGATATTCTTCCTGAAATGTATAACATGTCAGCCAAACCAAATAACAATAAACCAACATACCTTAGCATAATTCGGGGAGCATACCTAATCTGCAAGATCAACGAATTAGTGTAATACATGTATAACATAATCATGACAACATATAAAAATATTACACATAAGCATATAACCATCATTCTAGATAGAGTCCAGTCATCAATGCATGACCATATCAAATACACATACCATGACCTCATGCATGAAAACAAACACCACATCACTATACACTTGAACATATGTGAATATTAAAGTGCATAAGCAATTCATAATCAACCATACACTCATGACAACGCACTCCAAAACAACACCATCAACTTCCCATGGCGACCTCACTGCAACCATAACCCATACCATACAAATGCAACAAGCACACGATCTTACAAGACAAGAAACACATATGCAACCGACATGAATACATGACCAACACACAACCCATCCAGTCTAAGGGGTGAACCATGCTCTGATACCACTCTGTAACACCCTCCTCCTACATCTACCCAAGTAACCAACCAATCAGGGTAACCATGTGACAAAAGTTACTAAGTTATGATTTGACTACCTATGTTTCAGTTAAGGGGAATCGACGGAAACACACCATACAAACCTTCCACAGCAGCAACATAACTCCCAGAAGCCATCCCAACCATTCAAGTAACCAACCCTTGGTTCCCACTTAGTTTTTAGACCATTAAACCCCTGGAATCTCTCTTGACATGGGTAACCATACATCTAGGAGGCTCCAAACTTTCCCACAACATGGGTACGCATGCGTCCAGGGACTTTTCTCCTCAGACCTGTGCTTGCGACTCCAAGATTTATTCCACCTTTTTAGGCCCAGATCCTAGGTCACTACCGTGAACCCAATGACACTTTCAGAACTGAAAGATAACAACATAATAATGATGCAAATGAAATTACTTGAACAAGGACTTGATTGGACCCCTACTAGCCATGATAAACATTTCATCAAACATGTCACAATTATGTAATCTATAAGTTTAAAGAATAAATCTAAGCTTATGGGTCTTATACTCATCTGAGAATTGCTAAGAAGCATTGATGCCTCAACACATTAGCTGCAGTTTCATCCATTAGGCCATAGATAAATTTTTCATTCATTTACAAGTAAAAAACATGATGATATCCATACATAGCCATTGTCATAATACATGTTCATAACTAGCATAATAGCAACATATATACCAAGGAAACAACAACCATATAATCCACATATAAGCCAATATAATACTCATGAAATATCAAGGAGAAATGAACTCATTTTAATGATGCAAAGGCCAACCTGGTTCAGGACTTTCACGAACCACCCAACCATATACATGGCTGAGCCAAAACTCTCTCCATCCAGTCACCCCAAGCATGAATGTGGGATCTCATAAAACAAATCAATCGAAACCATCCAGAGCTTCCAGAGGCCAAACCACCTCAACCCATCAAACAGTGATTCCACCTTATGCTCGGACATCACAAGCCATCACCAGATTGGTCTCTACCCAAGCCTTCCAGGGATCTAAAGCATTTGTTCCGAACAAGGCTTCCAGGACTAGTAACTCAACCCATAGTTGTTGTCGGGCTTCCAGAGCGTTTGTCCAACCAGGGTTCCATGACTAATAGCTCAACCCACCTAGGGCTTCCAGAGTGTTTTTCCAACCAAGGCTTCGAAGATTAGTAACTCAACCCAAGTTGTTACAGAGCTTCCAGAGCGTTTGTCCAACCAGGGCTTCCAGGAACTAGTAACTCAACCCAAGATAAAGGAAACATGAGAACCAACCAAAAAAACAAATAAATGAACCCACAACACTATGGATATCCAAGAAATGGAAAGGCTAGGCAAATCCACTGTCAATCTAGGCAATCCTCCATGCTAATGACAAATCATGACCAATAACCCACATTCATATGCCATGCATGCCCAAAATTAGTGAGGAAAACATACCTGCAACTCAGTACTTGCAAGCAAAACCCATCGTAGTTGTTGAGCCCGATTTCTTCTTGCGCTTTCCTACTCTTCCTTTGACTTCTTGCTCCAAAACTCCAAGTATGCCACACTCTCCAAAAGAACTCCAAGAAAACTCTAAGTGTGCCAAAAGTGTGAGAGAGAGAATAGAGAGAGAGCTCCAAAACTGAACTGACCAAATTCTGTGAACTGATCCTCAAAAGCCTTTTTATTAATGAGGCCTCTATTTTCTTCATTTTCCATTATTTTTCACCCCACATGCAATCTGCGATCTTTCATCTCCCTTTTCTCCTAATTTCCATTATTTTCATAAATAAATGTACCAAAATTCCATTTTGTCTTTCCAAAGCCTTTGCCAACATCCTTAGCCATTAATTAATCATGTGTGATCCCCATCACTATGCTTTTGCCCAACATTTAGATTGGAATAAGTGTCCCATCAACCGTGGTTATTATTTTTCCTTTATTAACTTTTATTTAGTGGAATTTTCACCAAGGATGTCAGATGGTGAATGGAATAAAGGATAATGTCATCCCATATCTATCCAACATAGATTCTGCTCAAGAGATGTATGAGGCCTTATTCAAATTGTTCACAACCAAGAATTTTGGCCAAATTGAAAGTCTTGAGAATGAATTTAGGACAATGAAGATGACAGAAGATTACATTGTGACATCCTTCTTTGTAAGAATAGTTAGAATCAAAGATGAAATCCAGGCAATAGATGAGGTAGTACCTAAAAAGGAGCTTGTGATCACTGCACTTCTAGGATTACCAGCATCTTGGAGTGCATTTTCATCAGGTATCAATAGTTGGAAGGAGACTCCTAAATTCGAACAATTACGGAATGCATGTAGCCAAGAAGAAGTTTGAATTTCATTCGTAAGCAACAAAGAGAATGAAGAGGAGAAAATTTCAAATGCATATTCCGCAAATAACAAGGATAAAGGAACCTTCAAGAAGTATAAAGTACCAAGAAGTAATGTAGACCTATCCAAGATAGAATGCTACAATTGTCACAAGATGGGTCACTATAGAAATGATTGTCCTCACAATCCATGGAATAAAAAGAGAAACAGGGATCAAACAAATGTTGCCAAAGAAGGAACTCCAAATAAGAATGAGTTCGAGGAATAAAAAACAAGGGACTTACACTACTAAGTCCTCTACTCTAAAGATTTGAATTATTTTCCTTTATGCTTTGATTTCTAGTACTTGTAGGTTTAACATGCTTTGGAAAAATATTTTTGAATTATTTTGATAAAGTTATAGGTATCCCTCAATATTGGATTAAGAGGGAGCCCTCACCATTTTTCAAAGATAAGTATCTTATTCCATGTATTATCCTTTTTATATTTTCTTTCTCTTATCTAGATGTATTTGTATCAGATGCTAATGAAATTTATTTTCATATTTTTCTTGTTTAGGAAAGACATCTAAATGCTGAAGGAGAAGACCTCACAAGACAAAGCATGATATAAATTCTATTAGAATTGATATCCTATAATTTTTGTCTAGAAAAACAACTCAAAGGTATGTCATATACCATAAGCTTTATTTTCTTCGTGATAAAGGTATATTCATTCATTCTAATAAATCTTCTCTACATTACTAACAAGTGTTATGTCTAGGACCTTTGGATCTTAAAGATTCTTGATTGGTTGATTAATCATTAGATTAAATTTACCCTCATTAAAAACATCATGTTTTTGGAACCCTAATAGGTTCTATGTAAAACCCTAACCTAAGGGTATGTCAATACTAATGTGAAAAACCCTAGTCTACTTAGGGTTACTAATGAAATCTAGAAAAATACTATTATTTTAATGTTTGGTGTTTTTGATGATAATGTCATATTTAGTATTGTTATGGAAACCCTAGTCCTTTAGGGTTGGATGGTAATAGATTCCTAGACCTTGAGACACTGGTAAATTAGGTTTTATGAACAAAACCATTATAATATCTAGAGTAAGCTCCTAAGAATAAAACCCTAGGTGTATACAAGTTCGTCTAATCAAAACCCTAGCCTAATCAAGATTGTGACATGTCAGACTTTACATGTATTTATATTTGTGTCTTGGGTTTATCTAATATATGTTTATTGTGCATGATTATGAAATCCTAGATATGTATATGTGTTAACCTAATTGTTGATGTTAATAAGTTATAGGGTTTGCAACTAAGCCCTAGTCGAAGTTTGAGATTCTAGGATATGATGTGATGATAAAATCTAGGGTTTACAAAAAGGTTAGTTTTGATTGTTGAAGCTTAGTATATGGAATCTAGGGTTCGCACTAAATACTAGTATAAGTCTAACATATGAATTCTAAAGTTGTTGGATGCATTGTGGAACTATACTTGTTTGAATTTCTTCTAAGGTTTGCAATATAGTAGAGTCTGTCATATCTTTAAAAGAAATATTGAGGCCCTAGATATAATAAGACCGATATCTTTATTAAGTCACTAATGTGATCTAGGGTTTGTAACAAAACCCGAGAAAAAATTTGAAGTTTAAAAGTATACGTCTCTCTTGATTATGAACATAACTAAGTTTAGGTATTTTATATATAAAGTCTAATGCTTCCATGATTCTGATATAGTTAAATTCATGATTCTATATATGTATTTGGTTGTACTTTCTATTTGAGTTGTACAGGTACATAATCTTCAAGATGTTGAAGATATCTGTAAGTAAATTTGATGTGATTGATAAGCATGATGAAGGAAGTTATATAAATGATGATGATCAAGATGACTTTGACAAAAAGGGATGAATCCAAGAAATATTCTCCTATGCTATGGAAAAGAAGTTGATCTCCCTAAGTTAAGAGGGAGCCTGGATAGAAGAAATCTCCCAAGTTGAGAGGGAGGGCATATTATAGTCATGATGGATACCTTAAAGAAGAAATTGGAGAATGCATATTGAGGTATTACTAAAAGAAGGAAAGATCTGATTGTAGAATATGTTGTTGCATGTAAAGTAGGAAATGAAGTTGTACGGTTGAGGAAACTTCTGTTAAGATTCATTTCAGAAGCCTCTAAGGCCTACTGTGATAAATTCTGAAGCAGCATCAAGATGTCTAAAGCCTCTGAAGGTTTGTGTTTAGTTATGTGTATTTGAAAGGTTGTTACTGATTAGGGTTGTGATTGTTCAGGTAAATCTCTTGAAGTTTTGGAAGCATGATTGATGTTACCGATCTGTTTGATCAAGAGAGATTTGTTATGTTGACGCATTGTGTATGCCTGGGAGGACATCTAGCCGACCTATGTGTTGATGTCTAGTTCATGAAGTAGGGAGGGTGGCGTTGTTCATAAACTCTGACCTTGCATTACGCACCTAGTTCCCTGGGATGATGGTTATTAAGTAAACATGATGGTACCTAGAGAGGATGAAAGCTTTAGTCCATCTTCGTCCCACTTGGATAGATTTCCCTAGTCATGAATCTAGTCCGTGGCACCGTGTGTTAGTGCCTAGATTTACCTCAGGCTGAAAAGGTAGGATCCAGGGCCAACATCAAACCACGCTCAGCCTGGTAGCTAGCCCTACCAGGGAAAGAGAGGGCTCTCTCCGGGTCAATCTCAGCAAATTATGATCAATGAGGGCTTGAGATGACTTGAAATATCTTCTGATATTAGGCTAGGTATATGTGCAAGAGAGTTTAATTTGATAAAATGATGATTTTGTTGGCTCATATGGAAAGATGGCTTTTGGGTGCGGCGATTGAGGCTCAGTCCTGCAAAGATCTCAATGGGGCAAGGTAGGCAATTGTTTTTGGCACTTAAAATTGAATGAGATGGAAGGAATAGACAGGTGAGGTGTTGAAGAGGGCAAGAGAAATCATGGATCCTCCCCAAATAGCTGAAAACATCAAATAACTAAAGCAAACTTCAAGTAGAGCACTATAATTTCAATGGATTCTACTTACACTCTTGTTTGTTTAGTTCAGAAGAAACAAGATAGAGAATGGCATACATAACGCAGAAGAAAATTCACAATTAAAAAGAAAAGCATTGTACCAAGACAAATTTCCACATGAATCCCAAAGAGTGCTGCAAATCCTGGTCTCAATTCCTTAGCCAAAATGAAAATATGAGTCTACAATGAAATTCTTTTCTTCCTCAAGAGTCCAACCCTGCTAATGACTGAAAAACAACATAATATAGACAAGCATAGCTCATACTTGCCTCTAGGGGTCGAGCTCACATGTTTAGGAGCTGATCCAACTGATTGTAAACTGAGAACTAGAAAATAGGCAACATAACAGCATGCCTCTAGAAACAAGGGAACTGATTCATTCAGTTTCAAACAACATTTAAACTGATGAATCTACCTCTACAAGTGAAAATTTAACATATTTACATCATGATCCATCAATGTTCATCAAATTACATCAAAATTTTGCCATTAGGAAAGTAAAAAAGTCAAACTAGGCAAAGCTAGGCGAAAAACAGAGCCGAACTTGGTCAAACTGACAATTTTTCCTCTATGCGTTGTGCCTGATTCTCTATGCATCGCACCTGTTTGGACCCACTTTTGGAGGCCTTCTCGATATCCAAATGAGCTCAAGGTATACTCGTTGGAAAGGTATACCTGTCTACTTTCCAACCCAAGTGGAATTTTTAAATTTGACCTCCATTTGCCCCTCCAAATGTCCATTCTCCCAACACTTCTTCCTGTGTGTCAAAATAGGGGCAGTGAGGTCATTTTTTGAGTGTTTTTGACCTCTTTAAGGGCTCAAAACCTGCCCAAATTTCTTGGCCAGAGGTAGGCAAGCATAATTTTTCATGCCAAATCCAAAAATGCTGATTTTTTTTTTATTTGGAGGCTACTAGCAAAAGCTAGCACCACGTGGCACGGCGCATAGGGCAGAAAATCCTGTTTTTGTGCCAAAAAAATTCCAAAATGAAAAAATTGCTCCAAATTTTTTGAAATTTGAGCTAAATCTTCCCTATCAAGAGCTATGTTGGGCCAAGGAAGCCTCAGCCAATATCTGAAGTCGATCACGCTCCTTTTTCCTCTTTGATGCCTTCTTCAATTTTGCTTTCAAATTCTTGATTCTCGCCTTGCAAACTTTGTTCCTCGCCATGTAATGAACAGCCATGTGCCTCAACAAGATTTTCTCCTTGTTGGTCTTCTCCAACAATCTCTCTAAGTGGATGTTGGCTCTTTCAAGCCATGACTCTCGATCGTCATTGATCTCTCGTTCAAGTGAGGTGAACTCCACCCTCCTCCTTTGGGAAACTTGGCGATTTTCCCGTATGTTTTGTAACTCCATGATTGCTTGCTGATCTTCAAGCTGCTTATTTCTTTGCTCCAGTGTATGTCTCTTCATCACAGTCATATGAAGGATCAGTTGCCATCTCTGCTAGTGGATAAACTGTCTTGGAGCTGCCTTGATGAGAAGTAAGTGATGTTTCTTGAATTTTGCCACCAAGGGAAAAGTGAGATAAGGGATTGTGGAGGGAGAAAACAGTGAGGGATTTAGGGATTGTTGGGGTAGGGTTTAGTTAAGGGAATAGGGAATTAGAGAATAGTTTGGGAGTTTTTAGTATAGGACTAGGGTTTGGGAATTTTCATGTGGGATTTTGGGAAATGGGAATGGGGATATGGGATTGGGATATGGGATTAGTGAATTTAGGGATATGTAGGTTTAAGGAATAGGGAAATGAGGAAAAATGGAGTGAGGGAGTAGAAAAGTGAGGGAATAACTTGGCAGCCAAATAATTGATACAAACCCTAGCACTGTTTTCTTTGGAGAGAGAGGTAGGGTTTGATTTTCTTAGCCAACCACCATCAAACAAGCACCAAAATTGGATGAAAAGTAGTGATAGAGGCTCAACCTACTTGCAAAAATGATGATCCAAGGATATTGGGCAATTTGGAATGAATTGGTGAAGATTTTGGGCTTGGCAGCTCTACACACTGCGCCTTCTCTATGCATCGTGCCAGTGTAAATTTTCACTGGAAATTGCATGTTATGCTCTTAACCTGCAAAATGATACCCAAATACAGAATATGCGAAGAAAAGATACCCACAACACAGAATAGCAATGATTTTATTATTCAGATAGTAATGTTCACTTGCCTCTTCGAGGGGGCAACCTCCAATAGAGTAGAGCTCAACTACAAAATAAGACATGATGCTCCTCGCAGGGAGTCTCTATCCTTTATATATGACTCGTACATGCAATACCACGGGCCAATACCGTGGATTTTATTAATACCATCTATCTAATACTACGGCCCATTTGCAACTAACTGTGGTTCTGTCATTAATTGCGGATTAACCACTCACAATTATTAATATGGGATTTATTGACTCTTGACTATGACGTGATCCCATTACATAAATAAGGGGGTTAGGGTGGGACCCTAACATGCCCCCCCTTAAGACTAGCCTTGTCCTCAAGGCTGAAGCTGCGGAAACTGCTGAAGAATAGTGGCTGGTTCCCAAGTTGCATCTTCCGGAGAGGTGTCTTTCCATTTGACGAGGACTTCCTTAATCATGCGGCCGCGCAGTTGCTTGTCTCGTGTGTCTAGGACCTGTTCGGGTTGAAGCCAGATGGATCCTTCTTCATCTAATTCAGGTAGACTGGTCTGAATTCTAGAATTGTTCCCAATCACTTTCTTGAATCATGAGACATGGAAAACTGGATGGATTTTTGCAGTAGGTGGCAAGGCCAACTTGTAGGCCACTTCTCCAATGCACTGAAGTACTTGATATGGTCCGTATAATTTGGGAGAGAGTTTCTGATACCCCTTGTCTTTGAGTGATGTTTGCTTATATGGTTGGAGCCGTAAAAAGACCTGATCCCCTTCTTGAAATTGGTGCTCTGAGCGATGCTGGTCTACCTGTTGCTTCATGCGGTTCTGAGCTTGATGAAGATTCTCTCGAAGATGGGCGAGCATGGTTGCACGGTGTTGTAGGAGTTGATCCACTGCTTGTACTTTTGAGCATCCCTTGAGATA
The DNA here is from genome assembly GCA_031772625.1 of Pinus tabuliformis. Lineage (NCBI taxonomy): Eukaryota > Viridiplantae > Streptophyta > Pinopsida > Pinales > Pinaceae > Pinus > Pinus tabuliformis. The sequence goes on from CM062805.1 coordinate 778,705,547, forward strand.
CGAAGTAGGTGAAGGCGGGAGTTGACCATATACTGCTTCACATGGAGTCATTTTGGTGGTGGCATGATAGTTGGTGTTATACCACCATTCAGCCAGAGGTAGCCACTGTACCCAAAGGTGTTGCTTTTCTGAAGTGAAACACCTAAGGTAGGTTTCTAGACATTTGTTGACGGCTTCAATTTGACCATCTGTTTGCGAATGATAGGAAGTACTGAGTTTTAGTTGAGTGCCTTGTATTTTGAAGAGTTCCTGCCAAAAATTACTGGTGAAGATCGGGTCGCGGTCGGACACAATAGAAGTGGGCATGCCAGGCAATTTGATTATCTGATCCATGAAAGATTGAGCAACCAAAGTTGGTGTAAATGGGTGGGCTAGGGCGCAGAAATGAGCATACTTCGACAGTCGGTCCACAACCACCATGATGACTGACTTGTTCCCTGACTTTGGAAGACCTGTAATGAAATCCATAGAAACCTCCGTCCAAATTGATGCCGGAATGGGCAATGGTTGTAATGTGCCTGGTGTGTTGACAGTTTCCCCTTTGTGGCGTTGACAGACATCGCATTCCGCTATGAAAGTAAGCATGTCCTTTTTCATGTCTGTCCAAAAAAATGATCTTCTGGTGCGAGCATACGTCTTCTGAAAGCCCAAATGTCCTGTAATGGGAGATGAGTGCAATTCTGCCAAAATGCGACTTTTGAGGGTGGATGTTGGTGATATTACGACTCTGTCCTTGTAGCGAAGAATATCATCCTGCCACGAGTAGCCCTTGGTGGACTTTGGATCTTCCTGCAATTGAGAAATGAGTTGGGAGAGCCCGGGGTGTGAAAACCATTCCCTGCGAACCTCTTCAATCCATTCTAGAATGGGGAGGGAAATTGCTAGCAGAGTACTTTCCTCCTCAAATTGGCGAGATAATGCATCTGCTACACTATTGTCTTTCCCTTTCTTGTAAATGATCTCATAATCATATCCCAGCATTTTGGCTATCCATTTATTTTGTTGTGGGGAGGATAGGCGTTGCTCCAAAAAATATTTAAGACTGTGATGATCTGTGCGGATTTGGAAACGTCGCCCCAATAAGTAAGGTCGCCAGGTCTTGACTGCATGTAAGATGGCCATCATTTCCTTCTCATAGGTAGATTGGCCCAGATTCCTCCCACTGAGTTGTTGGCTTGTGAAGGCCAACGGTCGCCCTTCCTGCATTAAGACTGCCCCGATACCTGTACCCGAAGCATCACATTCAATGACAAAAGATTTGGTGAAGTCAGGTAGTGCTAAGACTGGAGTGGAACACATGGCATTTTTTAGAGCTTTAAAGGCCTGTTGTGCTTCCTCATTCCAGAAGAATGAATTTTTCTTTAGGAGTTGGGTGAGGGGCTTCGCTATGCGACCATAGTTGCGGACAAATTTACGATAATAGCCTGTGAGACCCAAAAATCCTCTCAAGCTCTTCAAGGTCTTAGGTTGAGGCCATTCCTGCATTGCCTGGATCTTTTTGGGGTCCACCTTGACACCTTCACACCCCACAATGTGGCCCAAATACTCTACTTCTGCCATGCCAAACGAACACTTGGACATCTTGACAAATAATTTATGCTTGCGGAGCAGTTGCAAGAGTAGATCTACATGCTGAAGATGTGCGGCCCAAGTGCAACTATAGATGAGGATGTCATCGAAGAAGACAAGGACAAATTTCCTGAGATATGGTTTGAGAATGTGGTTCATAAGGCTCTGAAAAGTAGAGGGGGCATTACAAATACCAAATGGCATGACCAGGAATTCATAATGGCCTTCATGAGTTCGGAAAGCATTCTTGGGGATGTCGACTTCCTTCATGCGAATTTGGTGGTAGCCTGAGCGAAGATCCAGCTTAGTGAAGAATTGAGCCCCATTGAGTTCATCCAGCAAATCATCAACCACCGGGATGGGAAATTTATCTTTGACTATCAACTTATTGAGGGCCCTGAAGTTAGGACACATCCGCCACTCCCCATCTTTCTTTAGCACCATGACCACTGGGATGAATAAGGACTAATGCTGGGACGAATGACACCTGCTTCCAAAAGTTCCTTGATGATTTTTTTTATTTCATTCTTTTGGGTGAACGGATATCTGTATGGGCGCACATTTGGGGGTTGGGCCCCTGGAACCAAGGTGATGCTATGATCATGTTCCCCTTGCGAGGGTGGAAGGTCATGAGGCTTGTCAAAGACCGGTAGATGGTTATTTAAAATCTGTTGCATCTCAGGATGAATTGGCAGAGGCTTGGTTTCGACTGCCTGGATGGCATTAAATTGAGCTACAACTCCATGATTGCCCTTTTTTAACGATTTTTCCATCCTATGCGAGCTGATGATAGAGGGGGCTCCCGCTTGGAGTCCACACAGGGTATGTGTGTAGTTGTTCTACTTAAAACTCATATATAACTCCTGGAAATCCATTATGATTGGCCCAAGAGTGCGGAGCCATTCAGCACCAAGGATAATGTCGCAACGCCCCATGTGTATGGCAAACATGTGAGTTTTCAATTGATAATCCCCCATTTGAAGTTTGAAATTTTCACAGCGGCCTTCACATTTCATTGTGCCTCCATCTGCAATTTGAACTTGGAAGTTAGAAACTGCTCGTACAAAACAATCCACTGCTTCTGTGACTTTTTGATGGATAAAATTATGTGTACTTCCACTATCAATCAAGACTACTACTAGGCGATGTTTAATAAAACCTCTGATTTCGAGAGTTTGAGGGGAAGAAATCCCTGCCAAAGCATGCAATGAAATAACTGTTTCATCAGAGACATTGTCCTTTTGGTTGTCTTCTTCTAGCGGCTCATGTTCCTCCAGTGGTGGATCTTCCTCTGTTGAGCTGTAGTCAGTGGCATCAATTTGAAAAAAATTGGGCTCCTTGCATTTATGACCTGGGGAGTATTTTTCATCACAGTAGTAACATAGGCCTTGCTTTCTTCTTTCGGCCATTTCCGCAGGTGACACCTTTTGGACCTTAAGTGTTTGAGTCGTGTTTTGAGCCTGTGGGGGGCGACCTTTAGCGGAGAAATTTGGGGACAGTATTGGGCTGCTAATGCACGTTCCACGTTACGAGCGACCTTGCAAACCTCCGTCCATGTGGGAGGGTGGTGCAGTAGGACTTGGGCTTTGATAGCTTCTTTAAGACCGCTGATAAAACATTCTGTGTAGAACACATCTGAGAGACCCCAAGTGCGGAAGGCTAAGGCTTCAAAAGCTGTAATATATTCATCCACTGTACCAGTCTGTCAGAGCTTAGTAAGACAACCCAAAAAAGATGATTCCTGGTCAAAGCGGTCTTGAAGAGCTTTTGTAAATTTTGTCCAAGTCTTAAAATGTCCAGTGCAACATTGATGCCATTCCCACCATTGCCACCTTTCATTGTCCAAGTACATGCTCCCCAACATAAGCTGAGTCTCATCATAGAAGATGTGATTCAGTTTGAAATACTGCTCCATTTGTGCTATCCATGCCGACGGGTGAGAGCCGTCAAATTTATGCATATCCAACTTGGGAGGTCGCTGAATGGGTGGTGGGTGGGTGTGTCAGACGTGAGAAGAGTGGCTAGACTCACCCTCATTGTGTTCAGTGCCATTATACTCCTCCTCGTGGGCTGGCTCCTTGCCCTTCGGGACTATTTTCTCGACCATGTTACATAGTCCGGTAAGCTGAAGGTGGAGGTTGTGCATTGATTCTTCAAATTTGTCCATCCTTTCATTGGCCATCGCTTGAGCTCTAGTTTCTACCATACACCAACCAGGTTTTTTTAAAATTGGGACCGCCAAAAAAATTTCACTAAGAAGTGAATGGTACCACTGTGCTCAGCTCGTCGTCCTGATTCTGATGGGCAAGATCACCAATAAGCACCCCGAACGGTTTATCTATGGTGAGGTTTCAAGGGAGCCTAGGGGGCTTCCAATATACCCAGAGGGTACGTGGAAGACAATCCGTGCGCGGTTCTGTCTAATGCGCTACTACTCGAAGGGGTACCCACAGGGGTTACAAGGGAATCCAACAGACGTGACCACCTCTTGTATTTCCTGCGTGCATGCCTCCCCAAATCCGCAGGTTTATGCGCTCAACGACAGATCCCGTGGTTTAAAGACGTCGGAACATGTCTCTAGCCAAAAAAAAAAAAATTCTAAGAAATGGAGATCCCACCGGCCCTGGAAAGTGCTCTGATACCACTTTTTATGCTCTTAACCTGCAAAATGATACCCAAATACAGAATATGCAAAGAAAAGATACCCAAAACACAGAATAGCAATGATTTTATTATTCAGAGAGTAAAGTTCACTTGCCTCTTCGAGGGGGTAACCTCCAATAGAGCAGAGCTCGACTACAAAATAAGACACGATGCTCCTCGCAGGGAGTCTCTATCCTTTATATATGACTCATACATGCAATACCACGGGCCAATACCGTGGGTTTTATTAATACCATCTATCTAATACTACGGCCCATTTGCAACTAACTGTGGTTCTGTCATTAATTGCGGATTAACCACTTACAATTATTAATATGGGCTTTATTGACTCTTGACCAAGACATGATCCCATTACATAAATAAGCGGGTTAGGGTGGGACCCTAACATTGCAGCCCAATGCGCTGCAGCAGTTATGTGCGCCGCACTAGTTGCCCAATGTGTCGCGCCACCACCCAGTGCATAACGCTTTTTGCAGGAGACTTTTGGAGGACTTCTTGGTGTCCAAATTGGGCGCGGGATAGCTCGTTGGAAATTTCTTTGAGTCTAATTTTCAAATCAACTATAATGTTTCAATTTGGAGTTCATTTTCCCTATCAAAAATCAAATCTCCCAAGATTGGTCAAAATGTGCCAAATGAAGTTGCCTAAAGGCAGAGTGCTGTTGCATTCAACTTTTGTAGGTCTTCCGCAACTCCAAATTGAGCTCATGATAGCTCATTAGAAAGCTCTTTGTGTCTAGTTATCATTTGACTCATTAAGAAAGGCATTTGGCCAACCCAGCTAGGAGAAAAATTGATTTTCCCAAGGTCACTTTAGAGGTGCATCAATTCTCCTGAGGCAACTGTATTTTTGATATTTCTCTAAAACCATGACACCTGTGTAAAAAGTGAAGGAGGTTTTTCTTCCTTGTCCTATTTCGGACAAAAACCCCTCTCAGGTTTCCCAAATTCATCTTTTATTTCTCAGAAACATCATTTGAGTAAAACCTATCCCAATGTGTGGAACAGGGGATTTGTCGAAATGAAGTGAAATGAAGGGGATAAAGGGCTTCTAAACTTTTGAGAAAATTTGAGAAGTAGGGAGGGATGTTAGGAAGTAGGGGAAAGTGGAATTTCAAAGATTGAGTGATGGGAAGGGGTCCAAAGGGCAAAACACAGGCCTAACCTAGAAAATTGTCAAGTTGTAGCAAGAAACTAGGGTTTGTGCAAAAATGAGGAATTCGGGGGATCTCAGTGATGGGAAGTGTTTAATAAGGTACATTAAGGATAGGGGAAGGTGTATGAACATCCGGATACAAGTTTTTCTAATGATTTGACCATCCAAGAGAAATTGCCTTCAAAACCCTAGGAGAGGGAAATGAACCTTACCTAGGCGCAACTGAAGCATGAACAAGGTGTAAAATGACCCATTGGAACCTGACATGATGATGAAAACCCTCTGAATGATGGTACACTCGGCTAAACGGTGACATGGACCGAAATTTGGACAACTTTGAAAGGAGTAAAAGAAAACCCTAGACCTAATACCTAGTGACCAAATTTTACTTGAAGACTCACTGAAATGAAAAAATTTGACCTTGACACCTTAAAATCACTTTGTAAGAGCATGTTTGATCACTGGAGGAAGGCTGCAAAGACTGACACTAACATTGGCTCCAATGGGGATGGTAGCTCCTTGGAGGTGCCAAGAACTACAGATCTTTGGAAGAGCAGACAAGTGCCTTCATCCATTGGGAAATGGAGTCAAAAACTCAAGTTGAAATGCATGACTGAAAACTGATGACTCGACGACACAAATTGACTCTCACTCAACTAAAAACTGACTCGATACTTAAACACAATCGACAAACTGGAAAATAATGCTCAAAATAAAGCTTATTCATCAAAACCTACTCTAACAGTTTCATTCATCTCCTGATCAAGTGAAATGAAACAACCAATGCAACCAAGTAAGAATTTCGGCTGCTGTTTGAAATCTCCACAAGTGCTTGCTTATGAACAACAAGAGATAACTACTAAAGGAAACTCCCATGAAAACTTGTGAAAAGATCTGTTGAATACTATGAATTCTCTATCCGCCTCCAAAAACACTGCATAAGGATCTCGAAATTCATGCACACTGGGACTTAGCTCATCCAATGGATTACTTCTCTTCTCTTCATACCATGAATCCAAACTTTGATCTGAGCTTTGTGACAAGACTCCTGCTGAAAATGACAAAGAAACCGGTTGCCGGATCAATTTTGTATCAATACTTTTGTCAAGCTCACATGTTATCAATGGAGAAGGACTTTGACTGCAGACATCATCTAACACATCATCTATTGTATCATGAAAAGCTTGAAAAGACTGCTGCAACCCATTTTCTATTGTTTCCGATGAGATTGCATGACTTTCTACAAGCTACTCATTTGAAGATATATTATGCAGTTTTCCCTTCAGAAACTGAAATGATTCAAAACAAAATGGTATGATATCATCTTGCATCATTTGATCGTATGTGCCAGTGTCCAAGTCTTCATCTGCAACTTGACAATCAATGGCATGCGGGGGCTGCAAATCTGGATATGAGAAGTCTTGAACATGTTTTTCATTGCCCTCAAGATGGTCCAAATCAAGACTTGTCGACAGTTGATTTCTGATTGCATGAATGTTGTCTCGGATGAACTGAAACGAAGCAAAACAACAGGTAAAGATCCTTCACTTACTTCAAAATTTGTTGCATTTTCCTCGTCACTGTCATAGCTGATATGCATCGGCTGATCACTATATTCGAGCTGCTGAAAATGAACTTCCTCCTCCCACAAACTAGCTATTAATTTGTCTGCAAGATTAGCTTCTGTTTGGAGAACATCATCATCATCATACTGATCAAACTGAGGAAAATCATCAGTATAAAAGACATCATCAAGCATACATGTCATATCAACAGATCTCTCTTCTCCAAGATGATTAATAAAACAATCATTATCAGATCTATGACAACTGGGATAAGAAACAAAATGTTTTGGATCAGCAACTTGCTCCTTTTCAATCAGCGAGCCATGATCGTGAACATCATAATGATTCCTTGTGGTGATATTTTGCATCATCTCTTCCACTGCACTTACCAAAATGTCAAGCTTTACCTCTAGAGATGTCGATTCCTCTGGATCTATATTTTTCATCTCTTCTTCCTTCAACTTTTCCCTTCGGATCAGCAAATGAGCCTCTACATCTACTACACTTTCATGCATCTCTTCAAGTGTTGCAATATTACCTTCTCTCAGCTGAAACTCCATTTCCGGATCAAAGGCACCCGGGTAGTGCAAGAGAGCGGATCCAAGAGGAGGTCTTATATTAACTGGCATCAAATAATAAACTTGGTTAAGTCTAGCAGAAAATTGTTGTACTGTCTGCCCTGACTGTCTTTTCAGTTGGTTATACTCTTCTATAATCAAGAAAGGGTTTTGTCTGATCATCCATCTGTCGAGGAAAACTTTAACGAACTGCTGGAAATCTGAGATGCTCGCATCAGGCAGGGTTTTGAACCAACTCTTGACATTGCCTTGCAAAGAAAGAGCAAAAAGCCTAATACTAACATCTTCTTCATCAACTTCAAAAAGATCAAGAAAAGACTCAAAATTAAGAACATGTCTCTCAGCAGTGATGTTGTCGCGTTCACCATCAAATCTTGGTAGATATAGGTCATGATTTTTAGGGAAAGCATGGGATATAGGAGGTAAAATCAGAGGCTTGTATCGATCTGGAATTTTACAAGGTAGTGGGGTATGTACAAAAGCTGTAGAATCAGTCTTGGTCTCTTTAGGTTCATCATTTTGAAGACGATCATCACAAAATTCAAAAGACGGGTCTTGATCAAGCTCAAAGGCATGCAATTCCTTGGTATTCACAAACTTCAAAGGGAAGGAATCAAATGCAGGCGGAGGATCTTTTCTCAAATACAATATACTTTGCAAAGCCTTCTTGACATTCTCAGGAAAATAGAGGAAATAATTTACAACTAAGAACAAAATATCTTGGATGAAATTCCAACTTGAATACCTGATCTTTCCATATTTTCCTTTCATGTTTCTATTGGTCAGGTTCATCCTCCAATGGAGTCCTTGAATCTGATCTCGAAAATGATTTGGAATCGCCAGCTGAATGATTTCAGCCTTTCCGGTGTCTGATCGTTGTCCACCATCAACAATCAGATCTGAACTTGATACATGTTACTGGGGCAATTTGCAAGTCATATGTTTAGCTTATAAGACTAGACCGGAGATTGACTGAAGCAGCGTTTAGCTACTTGCGCTAATGCAAAGCAAAATCCTTTCGAAGGCTACCTGGCTAACTTCAGGCTCTATCTGTAGTCTACAAAGCCAAACAATGAAAATAACATTTCTTCCCACTATGTTAGTGCCTAGATTTACCTCAGGCTGAAAAGGTAGGATCCAGGGCCAACATCAAACCACGCTCAGCCTGGTAGCTAGCCCTACCAGGTCAGGAGAGGGCTCTCTCCGGGTCAATCTCAGCAAATTATGATCAATTAGGGCTTGAGATGACTTGAATATCTTCTGATCTTAGGCTAGGTATATGTGCAAGAGAGTTTAATTTGATAAAATGATGATTTTGTTGGCTCAGATGGAAAGATGGCTTTTGGGTGCGGGATTGAGGCTCAGTCCTGCAGAGATCTCAATGGGGCAAGGTAGGCAATTGTTTTTGGCACTTAAAATTGAATGAGATGGAAGGAATAGACAAATGAGGTGTTGAAGAGGGCAAGAGAAATCATGGATCCTCCCAAAACAGCTGAAAACATCAAATAACTAAAGCAAACTTCAAGTAGAGCACTCCAATTTCAATGGATTCTACTTACAGCCTTGTTTGTTTAGTTTAGAAGAAACAAGATAGAGAATGGCATACATAATGCATAAGAAAATTCAAAATTACAAAGAAAAGCATCGTACCAAGACAAATTTCCACATGAATCCCAAAGAGTGCTGCAAATCCTGGTCTCAATTCCTTAGCCAAAATGAAAATATGAGTGTACAATGAAGTTCTTTTCTTCCTCAAGAGTCCAACCATGCTAATGACTGAAAAACAACATAATATAGACAAACATAGCTCATCCTTGCCTCTAGGGGTCGAGCTCACATGTTTAGGAGCTGATCCAATTGATTCTAAACTGAGAACTAGAAAATAGGCAACATAACAGCATACATCTAGAGACAAGGGAACTGATTCATTCAGTTTCAAACAACCTTTAAACTGATGAACCTATCTCTACAAGTGAAAATTTAACATATTTACATCATGATCCATCAATTTTCATTAAATTACATCACAAACTTTCCATTAGGAAAGTAAAAAAGTCAAACTAGGCAAAGCTAGGCGAAAAACAAAGCAAAACTTGGTCAAACTCGCAATTTTTCCTCTATGCTCTTCGCCTAATTCTCTATGCATTGCACCTCTTTGGACCCACTTTTGGAGGCCTTCCTAGTGTCCAAATGAGCTCAAGGTATGCTTGTTGGAAAGGTCTACATGTCTACTTTCGAACCCAAGTGGAATTTTTCAATTTGACCTCCATTTGCCCCTCAAAATGTCCATTCTCCCAACACTGCTTCCTATGTGTCAAAATAGGGGCAGTGAGGTCATTTTTTGAGTGTTTTTGACCTCTTTAAGGGCTCAAAACCTGCCCAAATTTCTTGGCCATAGGTAGGCAAGCATAATTTTTCATGCCAAATCCAAAAATACTGATTTTTTTTTATTTGGAGGCTACAAGCAAAAGCAAGCGCCACGTGGCGCGGCGCATAGGGCAGAAAACCCTGTTTTTGTGCCAAAAAATTTCCAAAATGCAAAAATTGCTCCAAAATTTTTAAAATTTGGGCTGAATCTTCTCTATCAAGAGCTATGTTGGGCAAAGGAAGCCTCAGCCAATATCTGAAGTTGATCATGCTCCTTTTTCCTCTTTGATGCCTTCTTCAATTTTTCTTTCAAATTCTTGATTCTCGCCTTGCAAACTTTGTTCCTCGCCATGTAATGAACAACCATGTGTCTCAACAAGTTTTTCTCCTTGTTGGCCTTCTCCAACAATCTCTCTAAGTGGATGTTGGCTCTTTCAAGCCATGACTCCCGATCGGCATTGATCTCTCGTTCAAGTGAAGTGAACTCCACCCTCCTCCTTTGGGAAGCTTGGTGATTTTCCCGTATGTTTTGTAACTCCATGATTGTTTGCTGATCTTCAAGCTGCTTATTTCTTTTCTCCAATGTATGTCTCTTCATCACAGTCATATGAAGGATCAGAGGCCATCTCTGCTAGTGGATGAACTATCTTGGAGCTGCCTTGATGAGAAGTAAGTGATGTTTCTTGACTTTTGCCACCAAGGGGAAAGTGAGATAAGGGATTGTGGAGGGAGAAAACAGTGAGGGATTTAGGGATTTTTAGGGTAGGGTTTACTTAAGGGAATAGGGAATTAGAGAATAGTTTGGGAGTTTTTAGTATAGGACTAGGGTTTGGGAATTTTCATGTGGGATTTTGGGAAATGGGAATGGGGATATGGGATTGGGGTATGAGATTAGTGAATTTAGGGATATGTAGGTTTAAGGAATAGGGAAATGAGGAAAAATGGAGTGAGGGAGTAGAAAAGTGAGGGAATAACTTGGCAGCCAAATAATTGATACAAACCCTAGCACTATTTTCTTTGGAGAGAGAGGTAGGGTTCGATTTTCTTAGCTAAACACCGTAAGACAACCACCATCAAACAAGCACCAAAATTGGATGAAAAGCAGTGATAGAGGCTCAACCTACTTGCAAAAATGATGATCCAAGCATATTGGGAAATTTGGAATGAATTGGTGAAGATTTTGGGCTTGGCAGCTCTATGCGCCACACCTTCTCTATGCGCCGCGCCAGTGTAAATTTGCACTGGAAATTGCAGCCCAATGCATCGCGCTAGTTATGTGCGCCGCACCAGTTGCCCAATGTGCCGCACCACCACCCACTGCGTAGCGCTTTTTTCAGGAGACTTTTGGAGGCCTTCCCGATGTCAAAATTGGGCGTGGGATTGCTCGTTGGAAAGGTCTTTGAGTATAATTTCCAACCCAACTAGAATTTTTCAATTTGGAGTTCATCTTCCCTGTCAAAAATCTCCTAAGCCTGGTCAAAATGTGCCAAATGAGGCTGCCTAAAGGCAGAGTGCTGTTGCAGTCAACTTTTGAAGGTCTTCCTCAACTCCAAATTGAGCTCATGATATCTCATTGGAAATCTCTTTGTGTCTAGTTATCCTTTGACTCATGAAGAAATTCATTTGGCCAACCAAGCTAGGAGAAAACTTGATTTTCCCAAGGTCACTTTAGAGGTGCATCAATTCTCCCGAGGCAATGGTATTTTTTATATTTATCTAAAACCATGACACCTGTGTAAAAAGTGAAGGAGGTTTTTTTTCCTTGGCCTATTTTTGACAAAAAACTCTCTCAATTTTCTCAAATTCATCTTTTATTTCTCAAAAACATCATTTGAGTAAAACCTATCCCAATGTGTGGAACAGGGGATTTGTCGAAATGAAGTGAAATGAAGGGGATAAAGGGTTTCTAAATTTTTGAGAAAATTTTGAGAAGTAGGGAGGGATGTTAGGAATTAGGGGAAAGTGGAATTTAAAATATTGAGTGAGGGGAAGAGGTCCAAAAGGGAAAAACACAGGCCTAGCCTAGAAAATTGTCAAGTTTTAGCAAGAAACTAGGGTTTGTGCGAAAATGAGGAATTCGGGGGATCTCAGTAATGGGAAGTGTTTAATAAGGTACATTAAGGATAGGGGAAGGTGTGTGAACATCCGAATACAAGTTTTTCTAATTATTTGACCATCCAAGAGAAATTGCCTTTAAAACCTTAGGAGAGGGAAATGAACCTTACCTAGGCGCAACTGAAGCATGAACAAGGTGTAAAATGACCCATTGGAACCTGACATGATGATGAAAACCCTCTGAATGATGGTACAATCAGCTGAATGGTGACATGGACTGGCATTTGGACAACTTTGAAAGGAGTAAAAGCAAACCCTAGACCTAATACCTAGTGACTAAATTTTACTTGAAGACTCACTAAAATGACAAAATTTGACCTTGACACCTTAAAATCACTTTGTAAGAGCATGTTTAATCACTGGAGGAAGGCTGCAAAGACTGACACTAACACCGTGTGTGCCGAATCTCTTCATGGTTCATGTGTTTTGAGATCTTCCATGTACTTGTATATGTATGAATGAATACCTCCCTAGCTAAGAGAGGGAGTCTTGAAAAATGTGACTAGGTTCAGTCTTCATAAATTGTATCAGAGTCATAATGAAATGTATTTATCAAAAGAAAGAAAGAAAAATTATTATAATTATTATTGTTACGACTTATTAAAGCATGGGTTTCATGCTTGGGTCGTCATGTTATAGGTCAACGTCCCCATTGAGGACTTCTAGGTTTTGTCTTGAGTCATTAAAGTCATTGTCCATTTTGTGAGACCCTTCTTAGGCTTTTGAACGATTTAAAAAGAATTTTTATTGAGTCAAACAAGTCATTTGTCACCTCCACACCAAGTCACCCCTTACCTGATGAAGTCAACCTACATTAAGGCATTTCAACCCATAAAAAAAGGTATATAAAGAAGTGTAGTTCGATTCATTTGGAGCATCACTCACACAAGTTCGATGTCCAAGAGAAGGAAGCAGAAGAATACAAAATTGCAAAAGAAATAGAAAGAGATTTGTTGGAGAAGGAAATAGAAGTTTCTGGTTTGTTTCTCTCTCACACGTGTGAATTCACTGGGCTATTTGTTGGAAGGTCGAAGTGTTGCATCAAGGTCGAGTTTCTACTGTTTCATCTAGGTCGAAATACTAGTGTTGCTTCTGGGTCGAATTGTTGTTATTACTGGGACGAAGTTTCTGCTATTGCTACTAGGTCGAAGTTTCTACTGCTGCTACTAGGTCGAAGTTTCTGTTGTTGCTACTGGGTCAAAGATTTGTTGCTGCATATAGGTCGAAGTTGTTGTTGGAAGGTGATCATCTACATAAGAAGGGACGGGTTGACTTGGTGGTTGGAGGAAGCCTGTGTCTAGGTCAAGGAATCTTAGATCATCTCGTGAAACTATTGAAGGAAGATTTGTTGACTAGGCTTTCCCCTAGATATGGGTTTTTCCCTGGTTGTCCGCCTACATCTGGTGTCTTTGATCTTCATGTTACGATTTTGGTAATTTCTTGATGAACTAAGATAAAAGAAAGACACAAGAAAGTTAATAAGAACATAAGAATATCACAAGTAATTATCAACATATAGAAAATCTTTCTACCTTTCTGATTTTCCAATAATCCAAGACTTTAAATTTTAATGAAGAAGTTCATTGATAAACCAAGGCTCGATACCCCCTCTTCTTCCATATGCTTACCCACATGGACGAACAGAATGAAGGCAGATGGGAATTTTTTATTAACTCAAGGTGATGACATGGAGACACAAAGGCATGAAGTGGCGACAATGATAGGGTGACACATGCCATGAAAATTTGGCATCTTCGGGTACCTAAGTGAGCCGAAAATGAATGACACATGGCATAAAAAATTGGCATCTTCGGGTACCTAAGTGAGCCGAAAATGAGTGACACGTGGCATGAAAATTTGGCATATTCGGGTACCTAATGTAGGAATTTACAGGGTAAGTTCCTCAGAAAGAATACCAAAAGGACACCGCTCACAACCAGATCTCAAATCAATACACCAGTATTTTTGACGTGGTTAAAACCCTCAGAGTGCAAGGAGGGAAACAGTCCACGGCCTGTCCCAACGTGGGTACAGACAATTTATTAATCAAAGAATGAAAATTTACATAAGCTTCTCTCATGCACGGATTACCCGAACAATGACCCTCCATGCGCTTTAAATAGAACTCATGGACCAATCGGGTGTCAAGCCACGGATCAAGTGTCGGTAATACCGAGGTGAGAGTGAACCGTCGGATCACTACATATCGTGACCGTCGGATTGTAAGTTACAAAATGTACAACAGTAAAGAAACACACTTTACCTAACTCTAACCTAACTCTATGCTAGACCAAGTTGAACTTAACTATATCCTATGTGTCGGAATATCCTAACATCCCCCCTTAAGAACAACTTGGGATAGGATTGAAGGATTTACAAATATGACACAATAGGAGAAGGAAGGAGGCACTAGAGCCTATCCCCCCTTAGTGACAACTTCCTGAACTCCAAGCATATATCGAAGTTTAGTGAACTTCGCCTCTGTGAGAGCCTTTGTGAAGATGTCTGCAACCTGATCATCCGTTGGACAATATTGCACTTCAAGAACATGGTCATGAATGAGCTTTCTGATGAAGTGCATGTGTAGTTCAATGTGTTTGCTGCGCTGATGCTGGACTGGATCTTTGCATAGCTGAATGGCACTTTGATTATCACACCAAAGTGTGGTTGGATGCTGCTGCTCAAAGCCAAATTCGGATAGGATCTGACGAAGCCACAAGGCTTCCTTACTAGCTTCCACGGCACCACGATACTCTGCTTCTGCTGACGAAAGAGAAATGGCAGCCTGTTTCTTACAAGCCCATGTAATAGGTCCTGAACCAAGAGTGAAGACATAACCGGCAGTAGACTTCCGATCATCAAGGTCACCAGCCCAATCAGAATCAGTGAAACCAACTAACAGAGGAGCTGCTTTGGCACTGTAATGAATCCCAAACTGTATTGTACCTCGAACATAACGAAGTATTCTTTTAGCTGCTTTCCAATGACTTTCACGGGGGTTTTGCATAAAACGAGCAACAAGGCCAACAGCAAAGGAAAGATCAGGACGAGTATGGGTTAAATACAAGAGTTTTCCGACAAGTTGACGGTATAAGGTAGCATCAACTTCAGGAGAAGTACAAGAGACTGAAAGTTTGACTCCAGACTGAAAGGGAGAAGGGGCTGGCTTACAGTCTTCCATGTGAAAATGACGAAGAATATCACAAGCATACTTGGACTGGGAAAGGAAAATTCCTTCTTGGGATTGCAAGACTTGAAGACCAAGAAAATAGTGTAAGTGTCCTAAGTCTGTCATTTCAAATTTCTTTTTAAGGCTGGACTTCACATGGTTTATAAGGTTGGGATCACTACCAGTAAGAATAAGATCATCAACATAAAGAACAAGGATGATAAGAGAGTTGCCCACTTTCTTGGTGTAGACAGTATTGTCAGAATGACACCTAGAAAAGCCAGATTCTAAAAGAAAGCTATCCATTTTGGCATACCAAGCCCGAGGAGCTTGCTTGAAGCCATAAAGGGATTTCTTAAGTCGACAAACGAGGCTGGAGTCTGTTTGTATGAAGCCAATGGGTTGTTCCATATAGATTTCTTCCTGCAAGTCCCCATGCAAGAAGGCAGATTTAACATCCATTTGATGGACTTCCCATTTTAAAGAGGCAGCAAGGGAAAGAACAAGGCGGATAGAGTTCATTTTGGCAACTGGAGAGAAGGTTTCAGTGTAGTCAATGCCTTCAACCTGTGAAAAGCCCTTAGCAACTAGACGAGCCTTATGTTTATCAACTTTCCCATCTGGTCCATACTTGGTTCTGTAAACCCATTTGCATCTAACAAGTTTGCGTCCCTTTGGTAGAGGAACAAGATCCCATGTATCATTTGTCATCAATGAATGATATTCTTCATTCATAGCTGCTTCCCAATGTGGATGGCCTGAAGCTTCTGCAAAAGTGTCAGGATCATGATTTACTGGAGCTTGAGCCAGTAAAGAAGAGGCTCTTTCAAACTGAGAACGTGTACGTCGCTGATCTGTAGGATCACCGGCAAGATCACCTGCTGCATCCCGAGTAGCACAGACCCATCTTGGAAGTTGAGGATCCTGAGAAGGTGGGGGAGGATTATCATCCTCGCTTTCATCATCAGAAGAAGAAATGTTTTCAAAGATAGAAGAGATAGGAAGAGGTGGCACATCCGCCGGACTAGGCTCGCAGGCCGATTTATTTTCATCAAATTTTACATCTCTTCTAATGATAACATTTTTGGACTTAAATGGAATAAGTCTATAACCTTTTACATCTTCAGAATATCCAACAAAAGTACATTTCTCACTCTTAGGTTCTAAAGCTTTATGCTTTTCATCTGGAATATGGGCCCATGCTTCACTTCCAAACACACGAAAGTGACTTACATCTGGTTTAATGGAACTCCAAGCTTCTTCTGGAGTGATATTCTCTAGAACCTTAGTAGGAGTGCGATTGATTATATAATTTGCACAATTAATTGCTTCGGCCCAAAAACTAAGACTGAGTCCTTTAGATTGCAGCATACAATTAGCCATTTCCTTTAAGGTGCGATTTTTCCTTTCAGCTACACCATTTTGTTGTGGAGTGTATGGAACAGTATGTTGCATTTGAATTCCATTTTCGGTGCAAAAGTTGATGAATGCGTTTTTAACATATTCTCCACCATTATCAGTTCTTAGCTTAAGAATTTGATGTCCAGATTGTTTTTCAACAAATGCTTTGAAGGCCAAAAAAGTGCTAAATACTTCGCTCTTGAGTTTTAAGAAGTATACCCAAGTGCGTCTAGAGAAATCATCAATGAAAGTTAAGAAGTACTTGCAGCCAGAGAATGAAGCAACAGGAAGAGGACCACATAAATCACTGTGCACAAGCTGTAAAGGGGCTGAGGCGTGCCAAGAGGCACGTTTGTCAAAACTGTCCCGATGATGTTTTCCGAGTACACATCCGGAACAAACACCATCTTTGCAAGATACCATAGGAAGACCTGTCACCATATTTTCTTTACATAGATGCTGAAGGGAGCGATAGTTTAAGTGACCAAACCGCTCATGCCAAAGTTTGCTCACTTCATCATTATGAGCAACAAATACTGAGGGAAGATGGGATGACCCAAAGTTGTGAAACTTATACAACCTTTTGGAATCATCAGCAAGACCAGTAGCTAGAATCTGTTTAGGATCTTTTAGATCCTTGATTACAACATCATGAGGTGAAAATTCAACAATTTTACCTTCACCTGAATGAGTTATCTGATAGACAGATAGAAGGTTGCAGGATAAGTTTGGAACACATAATACATCATTGAACTGACCATTGTCTAGATGAACAGTTCCAGTCCCTACAACATTAAGAGATCTATCATCACCAACATATATATTTTTGGTGTTACAATCATTTAAAGAAGAAAACATGGCTTGGTTTTTGGCCATGTGACAAGAGGCTCCAGAATCAATGAGCCACTCATGAGAATGAGAAGAAGAAGAAGATACATTTAATGCATAACCAGACTGAGATGATTGACGATGACATGCAGAAAGTGCCGTTCCGGAAGTTGAAGTTGAAGTAGGCTCCAGATGGATGTTATGTTTCTTCATTGCGGCTTCCAAGGCTTCCATCTTCTTAAAGCATTTAGATTCTAAGTGGCCATCTCGATTACAAAAGTTACAATGTCTGTCAGTCCTCTTCCATTTGTTTTTATTGGTCTTGTCATTTTGCTGAAATGATCTTTCATCTTGAGGCTGAGTTGGTTTAGGACCATTCCTTTGAGGATAAGACTTCTTAGGATTCTTTGAATTTGGTTGCTGCTGGGCGGCTAACGCTTTCGAGGAAGAGTTTCCAAGATTAAGAAGACCAAGGTGTAAGAGTTTTTCTTGTTCTCTTATTAAGGAATCACAAAAGGAGTCAAAGGAAGGGGGTTTGTAGTCTTTGCCTTGACAAATGAAAGCTTCCCTTGTAGAATGGAAAGTGGAAACAAATACAGAGTAGGCTGGTCCCAACTTAGTAAGGATGGAATAAATAAGGTTACCATCTTCTTTCTTAACTTTAACACCTTCCAAGAGATATCTAAGGGTCTTGAATTTGGACAAGAAATCTTCAATGCAAGAAAAATTATTAGGATCCAAAGTAAGCAACTCATTCTCAAGTTGATGGGCTCTAATTTCATTTTTAATCCCAAAAACTTTAGCAAGTTTTTCTAATGCTTCATGAGGAGTTTCAATTTCTGCAATGTGGAATCTAAGATCAGGAGAAACAGACATTCCTATCAAACCACGTGCTTGATCTTGTCTATTTTCCCATTTTTCGGCCTTGTCTTCATCTTTGGGTTTCTTCTCTTGGTCTGTGGCTATTCTGAAGAGACCTTTACTTCTAAGTAAATCTCCCATGTAGGCTACCCATTGGAAGTAGTTAGTGCTGTCAAGAATGACTTGGCATGGACTTTCCATTTTTTGAAAAAAAACTGAAGCTGAAGATGCTGAAAGTAAGTGGTCCAATGGATAGATCTCGAAAAAATAGGCGGTTTTAAAAAAAACGGCTCTGAAAAAGGCTTCCGGATGAAGAAGTTATGGCTTTTTGAAAAAAAATTGTTGACGTTGCCGGCAAAGTGCGCGAATGTGCGGGAATGAAAAAATCCGCCCCCACAAAATGGAGACTTGAACCCAAGACCTCTACTCTCTTAAAAAGTCTTTGAACCAATTGATCTATACAAAATATTTGAGAGAGAGAGAGAGAGAGAGAGAGAGAGAGGGGGGGGAGAGAGAGAGAGAGAGGGGGGGGGGGGGGCCTCGATTTGCGTGCTTGCCTTGGGAAGGCTCTTTTCCCCTACAAAACACAAAACACAAAACCCAACACGAATATGCAAAGAAAAACGAACCTTACGGCTCAAAGTTAGCTTTAGCCAAAAAACTAGAATTTTAAAAAAAATCTCAAAGTTAGCTTTTAACCGAAAAACTAAATATTTTTCTCAATGTTTCTGATTTTCCAAGATCACACTAAGGTGCAGGGAAAAGAGCATACGCATGAGAAAAATCCTTTCTTTCTGTTTCTGATTTGCCCAGATCGCACAGAGTCGCAGGGCAAAGAGCATACGCAGAAATGAAAGGTATAGATCCGGGAAAAAAAAAGGCTAAATAAACCGAAACCGAAATAAGCAGAGAGAAAATGACAGTAAACTGCAAAAAAAAAAACACTGTATACCTCCCGATCTGAAAAATGACGCAGCTAGGGCTACCGGAAACCTTTTCGCGTGAAACGAAAGGGGTTCCTCACTGAAACAGATGCTCCGAACGCAACAGAGCAGTCCTCTCGGCCCGAAAGCAGTCAGAAACAGCAGATCTAGGAAACGACAGCCGCATGCAGTTCTACCGGCTTCAGATTTGGATCACCAACGGACGCGGCCCTCAAATAGCTCTGATACCATGTAGGAATTTACAGGGTAAGTTCCTCAGAAAGAATACCAAAAGGACACCGCTCACAACCAGATCTCAAATCAATACACCAGTATTTTTGACGTGGTTAAAACCCTCAGAGTGCAAGGAGGGAAACAGTCCACGGCCTGTCCCAACGTGGGTACAGACAATTTATTAATCAAAGAATGAAAATTTACATAAGCTTCTCTCATGCACGGATTACCCGAACAATGACCCTCCATGCGCTTTAAATAGAACTCATGGACCAATCGGGTGTCAAGCCACGGATCAAGTGTCGGTAATACCGAGGTGAGAGTGAACCGTCGGATCACTACATATCGTGACCGTCGGATTGTAAGTTACAAAATGTACAACGGTAAAGAAACACACTTTACCTAACTCTAACCTAACTCTATGCTAGACCAAGTTGAACTTAACTATATCCTATGTGTCGGAATATCCTAACACCTAAGTGAGCCGAAAATGAGTGACACATGGCACCACTCAATGAGTGACATGTGGCACCCTTTCACAGGTGGGAGACAACTGGGAGACACAACATCTCAGAAGAAACAATTCTCGAAATTTTTTACTTAGAGGCTCTAGCGGAAAGTTCCGTGAAATAAAGTCTAACAAACTACTCTGAGACATGATGGCACTAAGGTGGCATCTTAATAGTTTTTTTATTGATCTACGAGGACACATCATCTCAAAGAAAACTCAGTCCTCGGAAGAAATGATCTCAGAGAATACTTAAGGGTGCACTAGTGAAAAGCTTTAAGAAGACAGAAGCTAAGAAACAACAAAATTGACAATAGTTGATGGTAAAACTTCCATTCTGAGAATGATGTGGCAAAAAGATGATCTCGACAGTTAAGTGATTGGTCCATGCCGACAGATCATCTCGATAGTTATTTGATTGGTTGCAGAAGAAGCATGGTGGACCCGTAGGAACATGTTCTCGTAAGAAACATTATCAATGATAATAAAGTGTGCCACAAAGTTTTTCTTGAGAAAGTATTCGCTAAGAAATAAAGGTTGGAAGCTATAGTTCGGGACCTGGACAAGGTTCTATGCAGACGTAAAACCAATGGCGTGCAAGTTTTATGAATGGTGTATAACTCCCTGGGGCTTAGAAAAATGGGCCCAACCAGTGATTGTATGTGTGGTTTTTGTGTTAAGCGCTCATGCACCCAAACATTTCTATAGTCTTGATTTTTAGCACCTCAGGCCTATATTATGAAGTTTTAACATGAACGGGTTGGAAACATGTGGAATTTGGCATTATATGCCATATTTGGTGAAAATCCACCTAATCGACAACACTAAAATTGATATAAAACAGGCATGAACGAGTTGGCAACTTAGATGGCGGAATGGACAGTTTGAAGGCAGATTTAGCATAATTTCTCAATTCGGTGGTAAGCCAAATTTAGAAAAGCTCTACTAAACCTATAAAAATTCCATAATTGCATAATTGAGCAGTTTAACTCAAGTTTTCTTGCAAATACAAGGAAGAAGACTTAGAATACTTAAAGAACAGATTTAGAAGACATGTTTGAAGGAGGACAAAGGGAAAAAAAATATGTATGCATGATATTGCGCTGAACTTAACTACAACTTCAATAACTCAAATTTCTTTATAAGAATAATCAAATTGACAAGATGTGTGCATTGTGTTAGTTGTGTTGGTGAATGATGGTGGATTGATCAGTAATCAGAGATTGTTGAAGGTTATTGTGGTGATAGATTGAAGTGAGAATTTTATTTGTTTATGTAAGGAAGTGGCTTCCATGTGTTGAGTTTGAAAATGGGATGAAATATGAATAATTGAGGTCAGGCAAGTGGTAGCTTGCAGATCGGGGATTGTAGCTCCTTCCAGTAGTGGTTGGTAAACAATCATGGGTTGGAGCTCCTTTCAATGGTAGTTGATAAATCAGGGGTTATAGCTCCTTCTAGTAGTGGATGGTAAATAATAAAGGGTTAGAGATCCTTTCAGTGGTAGCTGATAAATCAAAGGTTGTACCTTCCTTCTAGTTGTAGCTGATAAATTAGGGAGTAGTAGCTTCCTTCTAGTTGTAGCTGATAAAATAGGGAGTAGTAGATTCCTTCTAGTTGTAACCAGAGAACTTTTAATAGCAAGTAGAAGCTTGCCTTTGTTAAGTGAATTGAATAAAAGTTTGAAGAATCTATGTGTTATATTCTATGCTTCTTGTGTTTCTTATTATGATGTTGATGTGAATTGTTGCTGAAGTATTTATTAATGTCCTAACAATCTTTACTAGTGATTTTTTTTTAATTCCTACAATACTGATTCACCCCCCCGCCTCAGTATTTTCCTAGTTTCTAACATTACACCGTGTGAGGATCCTTCCTAGGGTCCTCTAACTAAAACTAAATTTATTTAATTTAAACACAATAAGAAGGGAAATAGCTTATTTATAACTCAACATTTTTATTTTTTTTGACAAGATCAGTTAAATTTTATATTTCCAAAAAGAAAGGGAGGAGCTAGCTCCTATTACATTTGAGATTGTCTGGAGTCAAGCCATAGGAAGATATGATGAGAATGCAGTCCCTGAAGCATATAGGCTAGATTACTAAAATTCTATAGGATCCTAATACTATTCTGGCATATTGCCTTACAAACTGGAACAGTAACAAGATACATTTGCATAACATACTACTTAGAGACCTTTAGAAAACTTAATGACTGATTAGTATTGATTTACAGAGTGATCTTGCTGAGACCTTTGCTTGTTGCCCTGATATGTTGAGTTTTCTCCCTCCTAGCTCAGTGTGGTGTTTTTGAGGAATGTAACAGCCTCCTCCAGGTGAACACATTTGTTTTTGAGAGCGATAATTTCAGCTTTCTGGCTCTCAAACTGCCTCTTTTGATAGTTGATCTCCATCTTCATTTCAGATCTAAGATCTTGGATTGTTTCTTTAATTTTTCCAATCATGAATTTATTTGCTTTGCAAGTGGCGCAACTGTCATTTTGGGAAGCTTTCTCCACTGGGTTGAACTCCATTTATGTAGTTTGGTTCTCTGTGATATTGTATTGCTTCCTGAAGTTCCTACTTGTGCAGAACCTTAATAAGCTTCCAATTCCCTTGAACAAGTGACACCGCTTCTGCTTTTTGTAGTCTGGATGATTTATTTTCCCTCTTTGAGCTGTTGATAGGGACTGTGATAAACCACCAGAATGAAGCTTGACTGAACTGCTAGCTTGATGAAGGATTGAGGTGTATGTCCAACAATTTAGGCAAAGCACTGTTAGCAATCTGCATGCACAAGGAAGAGGAATGGTCTTATTGCTAATTTGCAGAAGGCTTATTAAGAGAAATGCCCAGGATTCTTAGTCGGGTTATGCAACCAGAGGGCCAAGAAGGGCAGTGCGAAATAGAGGCTACAAAGTTAACATTGAAAGGTCTTGCGAATGCATGAGGATAAGGAGGGCTCGAGATTTAAAGACAGTAGGAGAGCAGGATAATGATCATGAAAATTGAGGATCGTGCATATCTGAAAGGGAATAAGTGGCTTTACATCATTGAACTTCAGGCTATGACTGAGCCTTGATTTTCTGAGGATTTTTTGATAGGAGTCATGAGACCTCCATGTTGTTTGAGCTGTTGGTATATCTTTGCAGTGATTTGCTATGGTCCTTTGAATCTGCCTCTTTTTGATCTTCATATTTGTTTGGAAAAATGTGTTTTTTATCATGGTCATTGATGGACAGTCACTATGGGATCGAATTATGATAAACCTCCTTATTTTCTCTTATTTCTCCTTCCATTCTGGAAACTGCCATGTTAGCATAATGATCCGTTGTGCTATTGTTCTCACACAAGATGTGCTTGAATGTGATATTACTAAACTTGCTAGATTGTTCTTGATTCTTTTAAGAATCCTGTTCATGGTTGCATTTGATGGATTTCTCTTGCTAACCATTTCTTCAATTATGATTGTCGAATCCCTCAAATTATTGGGTCTTTGATCTCTTTTTTTTAAGGATCTTGGATCCCATTAACAAACTGTAAGCCTCTGCCATGTTATGTGAGGTTTCCCCTAGACCCCATTCATAGGAGATCAACATTTTCCCTAAGGATCATTTATGATGCCTCCAGCACCTGCTCTTCCTAGATTATTTTTGGAGGCCCCGTCGAAGAAAAGGCAGAACCTATTTTGATTTCCTTTCCAAGTTGTAAACTCTTCCTCGTTTAATCTGATTTTCCAATTCTGTGTTGGAGGTCTATCCCTAAGATTATTATTTCCATTATTTCTTATTGTTGCCCTGCTGATCCAATTCCTTTCTTCTTGCTGAAGAAGACTATTGTCAATTGTTGTTGTTCCCTTCATATTTAAAAATTCAGAGGTAAGTCCCCATGTTTTTGACAATATCTTCCCAATTTTTGGTACCTGATCTTTGAAGATGCTTTTATTCCTTGAGAGCCATATCTGCCAACAAAGTACAGCTGGAAGGCAATCCCAAAACCTTTTAATGGTTTCCTTGTTCTTTGTCGAGTAGGGATATGTTTTTTTCCATTCTATGAAGAATTCATTGAAAGTTCTGGAGAAATTGAGTTCAACTTCCAAAGGACTAGTTAGTTGCTTCCAACATTCTTTAGTGACAGTGCAATCCAAGAAGAGGTGTTGAATAGATTCTTCTTCCTTTAAACACATCAAACACCTTGATGGGCCGGAGAATCCTTTTCTTTTGATATTTTCAGCAGTGAGTATTTTCCCTTTTAGCAGGGTCCAAATGAAAATTTTGATTTTTGGGAGACTTTCAGTTTTCCATATGGACTTCCAAGGAGCCCAGTCTTGTTGATTTTGTTGTGCTTGTAGAGCTGTATATCCGGTCTTAACTATATAGCTTCCTCCACTCGGGTCCCATACTATTGTGTCTTCCTCCTCCATGCTTGTTGGTGCTGATCCTTTGAGGTGGTGCAGTAGGTTATCCCATTGACTTTTTAGATTTGGAGGGATACCTGGAATATACCACTCTTGCCAAATTCGATTTTCCCAATGAGAAATGGAGTGAAGAGTTGTAATTCCTCTATCCTCCATCCAATTTTGTATGTCTTCATGGCCTGAAAGAAGATTTAAAGGTTCCTTCCCCATAATTCTATCTTCCCATACCTTGATATTTTTTCCATTACCTGGCATTTTTGAGGTGTATTTGCTGATTGTTGGTATCATTTTCTTAACAAGCTTCCAGACTTGCGTGCATGGTCTTATTGGAACATTTTCAGACAACAGATTTGTTCTTGGATGATTCATATATTTTGAGGCTAAAGTTTTTTTCCACCAGCTATCCTTGCCAGTAATCATTCTCCATATGATTTTAATCCCTAGAGCAACATTCATCAAACCGGGCAGCCTTATAGATAAGCCTCCTTTATCATAAGGCAGAGTTACTTGCTCCCATTTTACCAAACTGAATTTTTTATTCTCTTGTTTCCCTCCCTACCAGAGGAAGCCTCTTATGATTAGTTCCATTTGCTTGTGTGCACTAGTCGGAGCCAAAATTGTAGCATATTGATATATTGGGAGCATCGTGAGCATAAATTTGATTAGAATTACCTTGCCTGCCATGTTCAGCCACATCATTCCCCATTTTTTAATTTTCTCTTTCATTTTTTCAATTTGTTTACTCCACAACTCTGCCTTCAGATTTTCTTTGGATATGGGTAGTCCAAGATAGAAGAAATGGTTCCAGCTTTCTTGTATAGGGATCTCAAGAATCTGTGATATTCTTTGCATGGTTCGGGAAGAGGTGTTGATGAGCCCCAAATTTGGTAACATTTTGGGCTCATTTGGCCTAACTACCCTTGCTCAACCCTTCATTTTTCATAACTTATGCATCATTTTTTTAGTATATTCATGTCATTTGTACGAATGAGGGCAGTCACTATTCCTAGGTGGCTAACACATGTTTATTTCAGGTTTTTTGACATTTAATGGAGCAAAACCACGCAGATGAGGGCTAGGAGACAGCCAAGATGGGATTGAGGTTTTGTAGGAAGGTTGTCCACAGCATTGAATGGCCTTCCTCGTGATCTCCACCCCCAACTCTGAGCTCCAACAGCCACCACCACCGAGCTAGAAGGCAGCCAAACGGATTTTGAGGAAGCAGCAAATTACTCTTAGTTTGGTCAGCCAAACCCCACTAATTTAGGAGGCCAGCTTGGCCCTCGTAATGTATAAATGATGAGGCTGTAGCCTTCGATGGGGACTTTTGAAACTTTGTTGCATATTCTGAACTACGAGCTGATAGCTCTGTTTTGCTCTTTGTAAGCCATTTTTGGCATGTTATTTGACTTATGACTATTATCTTTTAATGAAAAGCAGGCAGATTTGAGTTCAGTTCTGAGTTCTTAGAGGAGCCATAGCTCTCGGGGTTGGGCCCAACCTGAGAGCAATAGGCCTCCTTCCTTTGTATTGTTACCTTTCTTTCAGCATTGCATTTCTTTTCCTTTACATGCATTTGGAAACACAGTTTGCTGAGTTGAATTTCTTGGTGTGGTTAAGTAGGTTAGTTTTATGAACAAAGTTGCTTTCAGTAGTTTAGATTAGAGTAAGGAGATTGGAGTTAATCAGAGTTCCAAAAAGGGTTGACTACACACTCACTTCCACCTCTATTTAGGGACTGGAATTGCAGACCGTGCCACCCACCAAAAACATTGTTTTACATGTTCATGCAAGCTTTGATGCAATGTTCTCGGTTGTAGCAGCGTCCATGCGTTCAGATCTTGTGGAATGAATCTTTGCTTCAGTACCATGCAAGATTTTCCTTACAAAATCACGTTGTTGTTCTGTGGTTTTATAAAAACAGTTAGAATATGTTGATGAAATTTTAGTTATGTGCAAGACATGGATGATTTGTTTCATTTACATTGTGCAGTACTACTCCCTCACTCCCTTATCCTTCTAAGCAGTGCCTAGGCCATCCACTCATCTCTCAGTTAGACCACTTGCCTCCTAACTCTTCTATCACCCACGTGACTCTACCTTTTCAGCCTTCCATTTCCTCTAACCTCCTCTAGACCAACCAGCTTTGCACACCCCCTCTTCATCTCATCTCTCTGTCCATAAGCCATCACAAGCTCCCTTCCTACCTCCCTATCCATCCATATAGCCTCTTCCACTCATCCATCACCCAAAAATCCTATTGCAGAACATCCTGTAGGAATTACTGAACTTCATGTAGAAATCCTGAACATCCTGTAGAACCCCTGCAGACTTCCTGTAGAAGCGTGTAAACACGGTTGCCAGGCATATAAACTATTGTGAACTTCTCTGAAAGGATGTTAGGGATTCCTTAGACCCTCTCTGAGCCTTCCTGACCTTTTCCAAGCATTTCCCTCCTTGATCTATCCCTGCACAGTCAAGACCCAGTTAGAAGCACACACATAATAATTCCAACAACTTGAACAAAAATACAAAAATATGTCTTCTTTAGATCAAAGTAGTCTAGACACATGCATCTCACCTTCCTAGAAGTAATGGCACCTCTTTCAGTAGTTTGCATTCCCACCTTTGCATCAGTAGGACTAGCTGGTAGAATTAGGGTTTGCTAGGGTTTTCATTTCTTGTTGGCTTTCAGTTCCTTCCTACAGTAGGTTAATTTCCTTTGAGATAGCTTTTGTTCATCGGTTAAAAAAGCTTCTTCTGAGAACTCATAGAAGTTGGCTTGAGCCCTAGCGGACTTGTGCCAGCTGACCAAGTGACAGCTACGACAAGAGCTAGTACTTGTGCATACAGCATCGTCGCTTCCAAGTTTGTTACGAACTACCGGGTTGATAAAATTAGAGAAGGAAGCTCCAGGAGTTGTAGCATTATTGCTACAATACTGGAGCCCACCATCTTTTTGGCGCCGTTGCCGGGGAAGTGTCAGAGTATTAGTAATTGTTGCTTTTCTTCTATTTTCCTACTCTCGCCTTCTGCCAAGTAGTTTATTTTATTTCCATTCTGCAAAAGTAGCATAGACATTTCCTGCTTTCATAGATTAACATTTCAATTCCGCAATTTCATTTTTGCAAGCGTAGATTAGCATTTCAATTCTGCAAGCGTAGACTAGCATTTCCATTCCTGCAATTTCATTTGAGCAAAGTAGATTAGTTCTTTCCTGCTTTCATTTCAATTCTGCAAGATAGTTAGTTGTAGATCAATCTGTTTCAGTTTTTGCAGGTACCAGAGAAAAAAAAACAAAAGCAATCAAAAGTATTTCCATTCATGCCTCGTAGGAATCGAGATAAAACAGGGAAATTCTTACCCAACACCCCCACTACATCACTGAGTCACCCTTCTCTCTTCTTTGGTGACAGTGATCCAGAAGAACCTATAGGTGAACCTCCTGAGATATACGAAGATCCTATAGCAGAAGAAGAGTTAGAGACCATTCCATCTGAAGCTATGGCTGACAATAGGGAAGAAGATGAGAGAATAGAAGGTGCCTTCCCCATCCGAGAGACCAATGGAGACATGAAAATGAAGAACATTAGCCCCTCCGCTTTACCTCACTTCCATGGATTGACTACTGAAGATCCTGACACCTTCCTGTTTGAGTTTGTTGTCCTTTGTCGAACCTATGACTATACTGAAGATGAGCAGAAGCTGAAACTCTTCCCCTCAACCCTTAAGGATGCAGCATTACACTGGTTCATGGGCTTACCTGGGAACAGTATCACCACTTGGGCTCAGATGCAGCAAGCTTTCAATACCAAGTACCGGGACTACTGTAGGTCCAAGGAAACCAAGGGAGAAATCTTTCGGATGACCATGGGAAATGATGAGTCCTTAGAGGATTATGAGGAAAGGTTCCAACTTAGCTATAAAAGGGCCAGGTGCACACTTGACCCTGAATCCCTCAAGTTGGTCCTGCTCCGAGGAGTCCCTGAAGATCTCTTAGATACCCTTCACATGTTAGCTGGAGGAGATATTTACCAACTGTCTTATGAGGACATAAAGACTATGTTTAGAAACCACTCTAGGGCAGCCCAGAAACGAGGTAGAGGAAACCCCCTCTCAGTTGGTATTCCTTTCTCCAAACATGAGTTTGCAAATCAATTAGAGGATCTCAAGAGTGAGGTGAGATTGACCATTGCCATGCAACTTGATACATTCAGGATCCAGCAGAAGAAGGAAGAAGTTGAGAGGGCCTTGGCTATCTTCTGCCCTAGGTGTACAAGGAAACACCCTAAGAACTAATGCCCATTACATTCGGTTGAAGTATGTTTTGTTTGTGAGGAGGACCACCCCACAAACCAATGTCCAACCTTACCTGGGCTTAAAGCCATGTATCAAGGGACAGAAGCCCCCACCGAACCTCTCTATTTCTTCAACCAAAGGAGGCCACAAGGACCTAGACCTTACCAGCAGGGGATGCAAGGGGCACCCCAAGCTTATTACAGCCCCAACCAATCTACTCCTATGCCTTCCTGGGGTCCCCCTGCTCATCCTTCCTGGTCTATGCCTCCTCCATGGTCTTACCCACCTCAGTACCATACTCAACCCACTACTCATTCATATCACTCACATGCCCAGCCACAGCCTCAGTGGAATGCACCTCAATCGGGGTGGAGGCCCCAGTACAATACTCCTCCCGCCATTTTGCCTCCACCACCAGCTCAACCACAACCATTACCTCCTGCTCCTCTAAGGCAACCTCAAATGCCTGCTCAACTGAACCCGAACCCCAACAACAGACAGGCCCAGCAGGTATATACTGGGGAAACATCATGCCCTACCTATGATGTGGAGATCCAGGAGATCAATCTGCGATCTGGAAAGACTCTTCCGGATCGCCAACCTCCCCCCCCAGAGGACGAGGAAGATAAACTGGAAAGTGAACCAAAGGCTATTCCACCCTTTCCTGAGAGACTAACAGCCACCACACAACCCAACCCAGAGGAGGATGAGCTTCTGGGAGAGCTCAAACAGTTGTGTGTGAAAATACCACTTCTCCAAGCCATCAAAGATGTACCAATATACAACAAACTGGTTAAGGAAAAGTGTTTCAGACACCCAGGCAGGCGAAAGAGGGATGCTTCAACCATCAATGTCATAGGACAACTGTCTGACCTTATGTTGGGACAAGTCATCTACCCAAAGTATCTAGATCCTAGGAGTCCTGTATTAGATGTCCACATCAATGGCACCATCATACCTCACACCTTGATTGATCTGGGGGCTGCCATTAATGTGATGACGAGAGATACCATGCTCAAACTCAACCTTCAGGGTTCCTTGAGGAAGACCTCGACAGTCCTACAACTAGCAGATCGCTCCACCGTGACTCCCGAAGGGATTGTGGAGGATGTATTGGTCTCTGTTGACTCTAGGGAATACCCTGCAGATTTCTTGGTTCTGCAACCAAAGGCAAAGCTCACTGGATATCCTCTTATTTTGGGAAGGCCTTGGTTAGCCACTGCAGATGCTTACATAAGCTGTCGTGCAAGAAACATGACCATCAAAAATGGTCCTATGTCCAAGCAGCTAGTCCTATACCCTCCTGCCCAACCCTCATTAGAGCATGACTTACCACTTTGGTTGGAGGAAGGAGAAGAGGATGAGGTGTACTCAGCAACTTTGTGCACCCTAGACACCACTAGGGGAGACCCCCCAACCGAGGATGATTTGATTGAGACCTTGATCCAGAATCCACCTCCCAGTGCACTGTCCTTAGAGGAAATGGTGGAGGATGCCAAAGCCAGCACCTTAGTGGACCTTTGTGCGACCAACCCTGTCACTCCCAGAGTCAAAAATGTGGAGTTCGGCCCTGAGAGAATGTTAAAGATCAGCTCCTCCCTATCTCCTTCCCAGGAAAAGGAGCTGTGTAATCTGTTGGCCAGTCATCTAGATGCTTTTGCTTGGAGCTATAAGGAGATGAAAGGAGTCCATCCTTCGGTTTGTACCCATCACATCTACATCAAAGAGGATTGTAAACCGGTTAGGCAACCCCAGAGGAGAATGAATCCAGCCCTTAAGGACATCGTCAAGGAAGAATTGCAAAAACTGTTGGATGTCGGATTCATTTACCCCATCTCAGATAGCAAATGGGTGTCCCCTCTGGTGTTGGTTCCCAAGAAAAATGGGAAGTGGGGAATCTGTGTGGACTACTGAGAACTGAACAAAGCTACCAAGAAAGACCATTTTCCTCTACCTTTCATAGATCAAGTGTTGGATGGACTGGCAGGAAAGAAGTTTTTCTCTTTCCTAGATGGGTTTAGCGGGTACAACCAAAGCCAAATCAGCCCGGAAGACCAAGATAAGACCACCTTCACTTGTCCTTGGGGTACCTTTGCCTACCGAGTTCTTCCCTTTGGGCTATGCAATGCTCCTGCTACCTTCCAGAGAGCCGTCTTGAGCATCTTTTCTGAGCTGGTCCACGATGCGGTGGAAATCTATATGGATGACTTCACTCCTTATGGGTCCAACTTCCAAGAAGCATTGTCCAATCTGGGAAAAGTCCTAACCAAATGCATTGAGATGAACCTGTCCCTTAGTCCTGAAAAATGTGAATTCTTGATGACTGAAGGGACCGTGCTAGGCCATACCATTTCTTGCCAAGGGTTACAGGTGGATCCTAACAAAATTGCTCTCATCAAGAAGGTTCCACCTCCTCAAAAGGTAAGGTATGTTCGGAGTTTCTTAGGATTAGCAGGGTATTAAAGGATATTCATTAAAGACTTCAGCAAGCTAGCCTCACCATTGTTTGGCCTGTTGGCAAAAGATGTGGAGTTTAAATGGACTGACGATTGTCAGAGGGCTTTGAATGAATTAAAGGACAAGTTGGTGTCTGCCCCAATCTTGAGAGGTCCAAACTGGGCCCTACCTTTCCACATCCACACTGATGCCTCGAACAAAGCCATAGGGGCAGCCTTAGGACAAGTTGAACAAAAACTTCCGTATGCCATTTACTTTGTTAGCAAAAACTTATCCAAAGCAGAACTGAATTACACTGTAACTGAGAAAGAATTCTTGGCTGTGGTCCATGCACTGAACAAGTTCTGACATTATATCACTGGCTATCAAACATTTGTACATACTGATCATGCTGCAATTATATATTTAATGAATAAACCAGATGTGAATGCTCGTATTATTAGATGGTCACTTTTGTTACAGCAGTTTGATTTGACTATCGTTGACAAACCAGGTAAAGAAAATGTTGTTGCTGACTTTTTATCTAGATTGGATTTATCTGCAGATGAGGATGGAACAGTGGATGACCAGATGCCCGATGAACATCTGTTTGCTATTTCAGTACTCTCTCCATGGTTTGCTGATATAGCAAACTACCTTGTTTCAGCACAGTTCCCTCCGCACCTATCCTCAAGAGAGAAGAGCAGAATCATCAGAAAAAGTGCCTCATTCACTTGGATCGGGGGCAACCTATTCAAGCTTGGCCCTGATCAGATCTTAAGGCGTTGTGTAAGGGAGGAGGAAGTCTTTGATATCCTCCTCACCTGTCATGATGGGCCTTGCGGAGGACATTTTGCAGCAAAGAGGACTGCCTTCAAAATCCTGCAGGCAGGCGACTATTGGCCCACACTTCATCAAGATGTCAGAAGGTATATCAGCCAATGTGACCGATGCCAAAGAATGGGGAAACCGAATCAAATGGATGAGATGCCTCTCCAACCTCAAGTGACTCTTGAGCCATTTGAGAAGTGGGGTATGGATTTTGTGGGTCCAATCAACCCTCCTTCGAGGCAAAGGTCTTACATCATTGTGTGCACCGACTACCTGACAAAGTGGGCAGAAACTAAGGCAATCAAAGCAGCGACAGAAGAAAAGGTGGCTGAGTTCTTAAGAGAAAACATCTTCTACAAATTTGGCTACCCAAGAGAGCTAGTCACCGATCAAGGAAGCCAGTTCACATCCAACTTAATTGAAGACCTACTAGCTCATCACAAAATCAAGCATAGGACTTCCACCCCCTATCATCCTCAGGGAAATGGGCAAGTGGAAGTCACCAATAGAGCATTGGAAGGGATTTTGACTAAGGTGGTGAGCAGCAGTAGGAAAGATTGGGCAGATCGCCTGGTTGAGGCCACATGGGCTTACAACACCACTTGGAAGACCACAACCGGCTTCACACCTTATGAGCTGGTCTATGGAAAGAGAGCTTTGCTGTCAATGGAATTTGAATACAACACTTTGAGGATGGCAGCTCAGCTGGACCTAGATCTCAGCCATGCCCAACAAGAAAGGTTATTGCAGCTGAATGGATTGGACGAGCACCGAATGCAGGCCCTCCTTCACTTAGAAGTGGTTCAACTTCAGAGAAAGGTGTGGCATGACCAACACTTCAATGACAAGCAATTTCAACCAGGAGATTGGGCGTTGTTGTATGATTCCAGGCATAAATATTTCAAGGGGAAGTTGAGAACAAGATGGTTGGGACCATATGCAGTGGAAAAATGTCATGACAATGGATCTGTTCTTATTCGGACCATTGATGAGGAGGCCATCCCCATGCTTGTCAATGGGCATCGACTAAAGATCTACAGGAAACCTCTCTCAAGACAAGAGTTCATCAAAACTGTGGAGAAATTAGTGTTGGTCATAGAGAAGGGTTCTGCCTCTGTTTTGGGCATACCCTGAAAGATCTTAAAAAATAAAAAATAAAAAAAAATATAAAAAATATAAAAAATAAATAAATAAAGATCCTTGGGTGAAAACCTTTCTGAGGCTCCCAAGGCAGATGGTAGGAGTGAAAACCTCATTGAGGCGCCCCTGCTGTCTTTCAAAAAAAAAAAAGGAAGAAAGAGATTTGAAAAAGATCCTTGAGTGAAAACCTCTCTGAGGCGCTTAAGGCAGATGGCAAGGGTGAAAACGTAATTGAGGCACCCTGCTGTCTTTCAAAAAAAAATAATAATAATAATAAGAAAAAAGAAAAAAAACAATAAGCAAAAAAAATAGGGACAGCAAGTTCACAATGTGGCAATGCATGCAGGTTGCAGGTATTCTATGAAGGAGAGGAGGTCTCTCAACTCAAATTCAAGGGTCCTTATCATGCTACCAGGTGACCTCACCAGCACCTCCTCCGAAAACACTCATCTTCTCCAAGGTATGGGCACGATTTCATCACAGCTTAGTCTTCTACAGGAAGCTGCAGACTTTCTACAGGAAGACTTTCTACAGGAAGTTCTGGAAGTTTTGGACGGCCCAGAACTAATTGTGTGGGGAGATCTAACGACCAAGGTTCGACATGGAGGCATGCAAGCTACTATTTTCTCCATCACACACCGCTGTCACCTCCTTCTACCACCCCAGTTGACATGCAATAAAAGTACCTGCACAATCAAAACAGATCATTGAATTATCAAGAGGAAGCGATTCTTAAATGAAAAAAGATGCCGAGATGCCATGCAATATCCATCACAGCTATCCAAGGGCCCTGCGAGCGTGATCGTGATGCCACTGTCTTCACCGTTCAGCATGCACCCGAGGAGGAAAAACTGCTACAGGACATCCTGCAGGAATCCCGTAGCAGTTAACCCAACTAGAGTGTACACCATTCAATCACCTGCAACATGCAATAATAAAGCGGGCACATGCAGCCGAGTCACAAGCTTCATCAGCAGCAGCCTGCGAAGAGGAACCTCCGGGCCTGTGCAATTAAGCAGCAGCAAGCAAATCTACTCATCGTCGTCCTGAAGCCTGGAAAATCATGTCGCGGCCGCACAGGTAAGTGCCTCGCCCTTTCTTTCGTCGAATTACATGAATACTACTTTGAAATGTTTGCAAGTATGAAATGAATGGGTTGATCGGTCGTATGGCCATTCGACTGGCCATGTCGACCAGTCAGATGGTCTAGTCGGATGTGTAAAAGGTGGTTGTGGCAAGAAGAACGGGTAGTGGACACGTGAGAGCCATCCAGTCGGGGAGAAGCGCGTTTTAACAGAAATGACGACGGCGGATCTGCGGAGAATGATGCAGCAGTCAGGGAACTTGCAGTAGAATGATTAAGTGACGTCGTCCAACGGTCCGGCAGGGACAGCTCACCCCCGCGCCACGGATTCCACCGGATTCAAATCTATCGGCTAGATTGCCACCCCACGCATTTATCATCAGCCGTTTAGAAGTCGAGTGAGCATCCGGATTCCTCTGAAGCTCGACACTCCAAGTCTTCGGCCGTTCGAACGTCTGATAGCAGCACAGAGGGCGCAGAACCACTGCAGTGTTCTCCAGAACCCGTGCGCTGCTTCTACAAGAAAGTTGCTTCTACAGGAAGCTCACTGCCCCGAGGAAAATTGGGCTCTTCACGTCAAAGGTGGCGAATTAAAAAGGTAAGCCTGAACCTTGCCTCCCATGCAATTGGTTTCGAGGGTGGTGGAGTCGACGTTCTACAGTCTGCTCATAAAAGAATTGCAAGTGTTGTCTGCCGTTTGCATGAATTGTCGTCGAGGTGTATGTAAGGTTTCCTACAGGATATGATTTGTAATTAAGCCCTGTTAAGGCTCATCTGGAGATAGTCTTCGTGAATTGTATGCGTGGCAGAGGTGTAATTCTACGCTCTGTCCCAAAAGGCTAGTTTTTTTTTTTACATCTGCCACCTCCAGCCAACGTAGCAGTTTTTCACCATGCCGGGTGGGTTCATCAGAAAGGAACCAACCGACTCCAAGAAACTAAGAGAGAACCTTGAGGTGGTAGAGTTGTTCACTCGCGCGCAATGGATGTCATTCTGTGACAAATTTCAAGGGTATGATGATGAGGTGGGAGAGGAGTTCTTGCGGGCTCTGAAGCCAAAATCAAAGACATTAGCCATCGTCAATTTCAGGGGTTTGAGTCTCAGACTCACCCCACAGTTCATTAGCCGAGGTACCGAGCTCCCAATGGGGGTACCATGGGACAAAGAAGAGAGTAAATTAGGCCAAAAGGCTAAGAAGGAATTCTTTCCACCGGAGGAGCAGTTCTCAAAAGATAAGAACGGGGTTCGCAGGACTAGCTTACTGCCACTTTGGAGCGAAGTCAGCCTCCAAATTATGAAATACATCACCTGCGAAGGTCGGTTTAGCATTGTGTATGGGTACCATTTTCGGCTACTCACAGAATTAAGGCATCAGATGGACCTACCTGCAGAGAACAAATTAAGTATTCCCTACTTTCTACTGCAGTTTATGACTGAATGTGCCACCAAGTTGAGAGAAGGCACACCAAACTAGGTAGCTCATCGCAGGCTCATTAAGCTCCTCGTGGAGGATGCACTCCACACATACAAAGTCCCTCTCTCATGGGAAGCCTTCCGAAATTTGACTAAGGATGGCGATATAAAAATGTTGACTGAAGAGCTTGGTTTTTCCAGCAGCGAGGAGAAGGAGTCAGTACCCGCAGGGAAGAAAGAAAAAGGCCAGAGACCCACGGCCAAAGCACCGAAGACAGAGCCAAAGGAGAAACAAGAGAAAAAGGGTACCAAAGAGAAGGATGACACACCCATATTAACGCCCAGAGAGAAAAGATTACAAAGTAGGGTGGACAGGACTGAGCCAGTCCACGTCAGTAAGGGCACCTCGACAGCAGCCTCGACCAAGTCAAAAAGCAAAACACACTCAGCAAAACAAACTAAAACGATGCCACCTGTTCCTATAGGAAAACCAAAACCGGCTTCTACAGGAAGCCAGAAATCAGCTGAAAAAGGGCCTTCTACAGGAAGCCCTGAGAAAAGAAAACTCAAGGAAAAGAAAGTCGACGTTCTTGCAAGGGAGGCAGCAGCCGTGCTGGCCGCCCTCAATACACCTCCTAAGCCAAAGGAAAAGAGAAAGAGGGAGGCCCCTCTATATTTTAAAGCTAGGAGAAGTGTGAGAATAAAAACGGGCAAGCCACAGCCTCCATCCAGCAGCCTAATCACTATAGAGGATGCCCCTACTTCGCCCAGGGAGAGGTCCCCCTCAAACATATCAGTCACCTATGAGAGGGGGAGCCCGAAAACAACTACTTGGAAAGAGAGGTTAGACCAGTTGGCCTCAAAAGCTCGGCTACAGGATGCTAAGGCTGCTCTACAGGAAACCTTAGCTCGGCTTAAGGAGACAGAGAGAATGGAAGGAGAAGCACCCTCATCACCACCGACGGAGGACGAAGTAGAGCCACCAAGAGAGGAAGAGAAAGAGCATATTCCGGAGCCTAGCCCTCAGCCAAGTCTGAGCTCATATTATAACTTCTTAGAAGCTGGCAAAATTATACCACAAAAATTCACTGTGCCACTGTTCTTTGCATTGGAGGAAGAGAGAGTACGAACACACACGTGGATTAAAATAGCCAAATCAAAAGGTGTAGCAGACATAGGCCCCTTGGAGGAGCAACTCAAGGAGGCAAGAAGGGAATTAGCTATGGCTAAACACGTGGCAAATTGCCAGCGGGTGTTCCTACAGGAAGAAAACGAAAAACTTAGACTGCAGCTACAGGAGCTGAGGAGAGGAACAGGCACATCCTCAGGGGACATCACAGCAGAACAGCAAGGCAGAAAGGAACTGCAAATCGGTCTTGGGGAGCCAACCACGCATCTACAGGAAACAGAACTGCAAGCACAAATTGAGGTGCAAGCTCTCAAACAACAGCTGCAGCAGAAAGAGGCACAATTGGCCTGCATGGCCAGTTGGGCCATGGATGCTATACAATGCAGACAGCCGGCCAAATCCTATGGCCTGTACCTGAGAGACCAATGGCTACAATTTCAAATCAATACCTTGGCGCAAAGGGGTATCTCTCAGCTCCAAGACCCGTAGCAGTTCACTGAATTATGCAATACCAGTTCATCAGAGGATAAGGCCAAACTATCGGAGTTCTACCTCCATAATTTGGCCCTTCCTAATGTGACTTCATGGGATCCCAACACGGTCTTAGGGGATATGCAGTTAATGACATTTGCCTCATGGTTGAACCATGAAGACAAAAGAGCAGCAGAAGCCAAAGTGGTCATGAACCGAGAGCTGAATGAGCCATTACTAATTAGAGCAGAACCAGGGGATCCAACTGCATTAATATCAGCACACCAACACTTATCCACCGACCCTCAAGCTTCACTGAAATATATGGATCAGCAGGCCCAGGCCATAGCGCATTTCGAGGATATGGAGAGACTGTTAGGGGACAACTGTGTTCAAGCTTGCACCCGCCGATGGAACACATTGGCCCACAGTCTAAAAATCAGAGAATATCATACTCCAACTCGAATGAGGGAAGCTCTAGTACGGGTGCCCCTCTATAAGAAATCTATGCAGAACCTCCAGGCCAGCTAGATTCGCCTCAAGCTAAGCCCACCTCTGCTGTTAGGATTGATGGAAGGCAGCACAGAGAAAGATGAGCATGAACAGTGGGAAGAGGTGGAAAGAAAGGCTGGGTTCCATGTCAGTAAGGAGGACACTACTGCAGAAGCTTGGGATGTGAGGGTGGCAGTAAAGGCAATGAAGGACGAGGAGCTGGATTAGTTGCTCAAGGATGAGCAATCATTTTAGCTGGGGG
Organism: Pinus tabuliformis; assembly: GCA_031772625.1. NCBI lineage: Eukaryota > Viridiplantae > Streptophyta > Pinopsida > Pinales > Pinaceae > Pinus > Pinus tabuliformis. The sequence goes on from CM062805.1 coordinate 778,743,455, forward strand.
GTGATGATGAGCCCCAAATTTGGTAACATTTTGGGCTCATTTGGCCTAACTACCCTTGCTCAACCCTTCATTTTTCATAACTTATGCATCATTTTTTTAGTATATTCATGTCATTTGTACGAATGAGGGCAGTCACTATTCCTAGGTGGCTAACACATGTTATTTCAGGTTTTTTGACATTTATGGAGCAAAACCACGCAGATGAGGGCTAGGAGACAGCCAAAATGGGATTGAGGTTTTGTAGGAAGGTTGTCCACATCATTGAATGGCCTTCCTCGTGATCTCCACCCCCAACTCCGAGCTCCAACAGCCACCACCACCGAGCTAGAAGGCAGCCAAACGGATTTTGAGGAAGCAGCAGATTACTCTTAGTTTGGTCAGCCAAACCCCACTAATTTAGGAGGCCAGCTTGGCCCTCGTAATGTATAAATTATGAGGTTGTAGCCTTCGATGGGGACTTTTGAAACTTTGTTGCATATTCTGAACTACGAGCTGATTAGCTCTGTTTTGCTCTTTGTAAGCCATTTTTGGATGTTATT